>OX465094.1:74731219-75113719 GCA_949987625.1 Chalcis sispes
TTTTATTTTATTTGATACATAAACTCTGACATGTTTCTTAGTGTGTTGAAAATAAATGTAAAGTTACAAATTTATTTAACATCAACACCTGATGTAAATATTCTTCTTAGATTTTGCAAATTGGCATTTCATTTTAACATAAAATAACAGTGCAGTATATACTTAACAGTTTCTTTTTAATATTGGATATATTAAAAAATTGAAATACCACTTTTTCGATAATGGTTTACATTTGATAAAAAAAATTTTACAGCCGTTATTTCTTCATCAATAGCTTAAAATTTTATTACCTTTCTACTTACTAATTCATAATAATCTTTGAAAACTAAGATTCACTAGGATAAACTCCGCTAGAAATTTCATCGATAATTTATGCGTAAAAAATCAGTATAGGCCTATCGTTCGATTCTCACGACACTCGTTGGAATCACCGCGTCGATGACGACGAGCGCTGATCTAATTTAACGCCGTATCAAAGTGAAACGGCATCGCGAGTATCATATTCTCAGAAGCATGACCGAGGCGCTTCGTAATTTTGCGCACAGCAATCTTTTTCACATTTCTTTCTCTCTTTTTCTCTCTCTCTCTCTCTCTCTCTCTCTCTTCGCTTCCTTCGCAAGATCCTGCATCGCAATGAGATTTTGCAATAAACCGGCGTTCATCCTATATCCCTCCCTCCTTACGTCGCGTTTACGTCTAAGTCTCGAAGAGCCTAATAAAAATCGACCGACGGCAAAATTCACTCGAGCAAGGAGATCTCGGAAATATTCTTCCGATTGTATTATTAGTTTATAGCGAAGTTCTTTTCTTCTTACTTTGTTTTAGTTCCATTTTATGGCTTTGGATTTTCGTAAAACTGTAAAATACTTTTCCAAAACTGCATTGAATTGCTAGTACCTAACATCGCTTATTTTTTCTTTCATTCTCTGGAAACTCCTTTTTTCGAATAACTATTAGTATAAAAAGTGAAAAACCAGTGAACAACCATTTTTACTTTTGAAATTTTGCGATTGCACAACTAATGATTAAATAATGATTATTTTACATTATAAATAATAATTAATTCGTATAAAAAAAACAAAAAAAAAAAAAAAAAAAAAAAATTAGCCGTTTAGTTTATAATTGCAAAAACTCGTAAAATTTATAAAAATTTATAGTAATATTTACGTCGCACACAACTTTATTTCATATTTTTAAATTAATCAGTGTAAAAAATAATTCTATCTACATAAAATCATGTAAAGAGTCCCCGTTAGCCTTTAAGTAAAATATCTATATTTTGAGAAAAAAAAAAAAAAAAAAAAATATTATAATAATAAACACCCCATTGCCTAGGAAGAAAAACTAATTCCAAGCGATTTTCTTATGCTCGGTAAACCTGTTCGCTTGTACATACTCGTCTGTACAAAAAATCTCTCTTTCTTTCTCATACGGCGTTTCTCATAAAAAACTCACAATATATTGCAAAGCGTTAATTAGCTCAGCAGAAGCAGATATATCCATACATCATTAAGAATAACGACATCGGTGTAAAAACAAGCGGAATACCTCGAAAAAATCGAAGAAAAGACGAGAGAGCGAAGCGTACATAAGCGCGCGGCTAGGGAAAACGCGTCGCGTACGCGCGCGTCCGTCATCGTCGCGGTAGAAAGGTAAATTTGTAGCGGGTCAGGGAGAAAGGTTAAGCGAGCAGCGTTTATCGCGTTTAAGTGACACGCCCACAAAACGGGAGGGAAGAAGGCCGGCCGTTCGCTCGTCTGCGCGAGAGAGTTTACGAGAGAAGCGAGCTCGACGTGCTCCGCGTCGTCGTCGTCGTCGTCGTCGTCGTCATCGTTGACGTCGTCTTTCTTAGTTTCAAGATCGGCAGTTGTCGTAAATTATCGAGAACTCGAGAAAAAAAATTAGAGCCTCGATTTGTGACACACTACGAAGCGCCTATGTATGTATATCTCTGCGTATGGAAATTTTCATGCGTGGATAATAATGCAACATATTAATGGTAAGCGACATTGTTTGCTTTGTTATGAGCGTAGAAATCCTTGAGTAAATATTACTCCCGATGCTGGTGTAATTTTATATAGGTTAGTGTCTTCTTGCTCAAAAAAATTAATTTGTATTGTCACACATGAAGTTAACCTGCGTCAAAGCACTGTGATTTGATGATATTAATTGGTATCGATGTTTTTCATTGTTGGATGTGACTTATTATCGAAACTAAACATTTTTATTTTCGCATT
The DNA here is from genome assembly GCA_949987625.1 of Chalcis sispes. Taxonomy (NCBI): domain Eukaryota; kingdom Metazoa; phylum Arthropoda; class Insecta; order Hymenoptera; family Chalcididae; genus Chalcis; species Chalcis sispes. The sequence goes on from OX465094.1 coordinate 74,733,457, forward strand.
TGAGAATGATACTGATAAATGGATCTGTCTTTTATATAGTTTTATAATATTATGTAGTAAAAATTAATAGAAAACTCATTTATTTATTTTCATAAAACTATGTAAAATTTAATTATCGTTTAAATTCTTTATAAGATTTTTTTAAATAAACTTAAAACTTGACAAATTAAAAGCATACTCAAATCGATTATTCCATTATTCGCATAATCTACATTTACAAAATCTAAAAAAAAACCTGCCATCGAAGACGTTTTTCCTCGCAAAAGAAAAAAAGTGCGCAGTTCCAAAATTCGTATTACTTTACCCAGGAAACCGACAACGTTAAAGTCTTCCTCGACCTGGAGAATAAAATGGCGCGGGTGCGCGAGCGCACGAGAATAGGACAGCAAAGAGAAAGAGGAAGTAAGAGAACGAGGAAAAGAGAAAGATCTTTGTATTTTTCTGAGGAACGCGTTTCAAATTACCGACGAATTGCGTTGCATTCTGTCCGTCTCGCTTGGCTAGCCCAGCGGACCGAGGAGCAAATCTAATTCCCTGAGACTGACTCTTGCTACCGATCTCTCTCTCTCTCTCTCTCTCTCTCTCTCTCTTGCTCTTTTTCTTCTTCTGCCTTTTGTTCCTTCTCATTCTCTCTCTCCCGCTCTCCCTCCTCTCTCTCTCTCTCTCTCTCTCTCTCTCTCTCTCTCTCTCGGTGATCTTGCTTGTTTTTTCGGCTTCTCATTTCTTTTACCGGGGGTATAACGTCGACTTCATTTTTCTTCGTCGCTAGCTTAGGATACCTCGTCTTTGCTACTCTTTCCGTAAAGAAGAATCGTCCGGGTGCTTTTAGTTTTACATACCGTAGATTTTTTAAATTTCGCAGGAATGCGCAACGAAGGAGGATTATTAAACGTTCACGTACTTTGGTAAACAGTTCTCGGATAATTGTCTACTTTGAGATGGCAATTATTTTATAATTTTATTCAGATAATTTAAACGTCTTTTTTACGAGATGTCACTATAAAAGATTAAGTTGCGCAACTTTGAAAAAATAGATGCCAACTTGAAAATTAAATTAAATACAGTTTTAATGTTACTGTTAAAATACTTTTTACGTCAAATTTTATTTAATTATGAAAAATGGTTCTTTAATAATTAACAATATTATTGTGTATATTTTGTATCATTATATGTTTTTTTTTTTTTTTTTGTTTAATATTTACTCCTTTGAAATGCAAACTTAAAGTAAATTATCTTTGTTTAAAAAGTGCTGAAGAAAAATTGTCATCGATGCATAATGGATAGATTTGTTAACGAAATAAACCGATGTAATAACACATAAACCGATTAAATCCGTGAAGCAACAACAACGTAAGCATAAAGAAAAGAATAATCGATGACGACGTTGTTAAAGTAATAAAAGACAGTCCAGTGCAGATAGTATAGCAACTGCTATATTTCTAATCTCTTTCTCTCTCTCTCTCTCTCTCTACGACTTTATCCAGCGTTTCCGTCTCACGCGCGATGCGACGGTGTGTATTCCACGTCGATCGTTTCTCTCCTTTTCCCGGGGACTCCTCCAATGCGTGATGCTGGATCTCTCCGTGCGCGCGCGTCCTTCTGCTCTTTGCTTCGTCCTCCCTTGGGAAACTCACGAAGAGAGAGAGAGAGAGAGAAAGAGAGAAGAGAAGCGAGGCCAAAGCGCGACGATCGTTACAACGAGGAGGAGGACGACGACGACGATCGGCGACGGCGCGCCTTTTAACATGGCGCCGTTCTATCTCTCTCGGGAAATTCAACGGCGAACACGTCGCCACTGACTTTTCCTCTCTCGTGTTTTCTCTCTCCTTCTCTCTCTTTTTCACTGTCTCTCTCTAGCCCAAGCTGACCAAGCGTGAATTTTCCGCGTTCTTTTCCGGGTGTGCCAGCTTTTTTCTTTCTCTCTCTCTCTCTCTCTCTCTCTCTCTTGCTTTCTCCCTGACTCTCTATCTGCCTCTCTCATTTGTTCGTTCATTTTAATCTCTACATAGGCGTTACACACACACAAGTGTAAGCATTTGTGTATATGGTCGCGTTTCTTTTTTTTTCTTTTTGTTTGTTTGGACTTTCGCGCCACCGAGTTTTTTTTCTTTGTTGTTTTCCCGTTTTTTTTTTTTTTTTTAATTCTTTTATTTTTTTTTTTATTTATTTCTAATGCGTCGATATAGAGGTACGCCGAGAGAGCACCTCGTTCGAGGCCTGTATACCTTGTTCGATTTTCGCAAAGCCCTTGCCCAGGTGACGAATGGTGCGGCCGGTCTCCGGTTCCTTCGTATCGGAGTATACGTGAACACGCGTGCATGTGAGAGGAACGCGCGTGAATTCGAGCATTTACACTTACGTGTTAGTGTTTTCCTTTCTCTTATTCTCTCTCTCTCTCTCTCTCTCTCTGTTTTCCGCGACAGTTTCTCCTCGGCCTCGTTCCTTGATTTTATTGCTTTTCGAAAGGTAGCTTTTTGTCTTTGTTTTTTTTTTCGGGTTTGCGTCGATATCGTGTGTAATGGTTTTTAGTAACGAAACTAATTTGTGCTTTCACGTTTTATGGGATATTTAATTGCTGGTTAAGACCTTCGTGATTTAATTTTGATCGCTTTCTTTTGGATTAAGATTTAAAATGAGAAATAACATTATTTTTTTTCTTAAATTTCCATGTACGTCATCGTTAATTTATAACAAAATGTCATCTTTTGAAAAGTCATATCAATTGAAATATCAAACGCTTTATTTAACAGAATTTAAAACTGAAATATTTTTTATGTATGTTTATCAAAAATGGAAAAAAATATTCACTATAGTTTAATGTATACTTTACTAAATGTATACCGTCTAATAGATTAATAAACGTCTACATTCCGCAATTCATGAATCAACTTTGCAACTATCCATTCTCCGTGCGTCCACAAAAATTGCCGTACGACACAACAATGCACACACAACTCGTTTAACTTTTCATCTCCCAATGCATAAACGTATATATACACAAGTAAATACGAGCACTGACATACTCACATACACATAGACACGTCTATGTAAACTCTAAAGCCTGTGGGAGAATAATACGCGCGGCAGCTCGGGGAAACGCGGCGACGGGCCGCACGTTTTAGATTGCCTCAGCGGGCCACCGGCCAACCCGATCTTTCTCTCTCTCTTTCTCTCTCGCTCTCGCTCTCTCTTTAACACACACTCTCCGTATATATTCGTTTTCTTCCGTGACACCATCGCGATGTGTGCGTAGCCGGAACTTCATGCGCGACTTCCCGGAACGACGCGCGACTCTTCTATATACGCCGCACGAGAAGCGGATCCTATGTCGCGATTGTACTCTCTCGAACGCTTAGTTGTTCTTCTTCATTTTTCGTTCTCCTTTCTTAACCATTTCTTTTCTTTTTTTTCTCTCACTCTGTCTCTCTCTCTCTCTCTCTTACTTTACGTATGTATAAAGATGTTTTTATAATGTTCGTCTTGATCGTTTTTCGTAAGTATTTCGCGCAGCAGCTTTTCGTTATACGTTCCACGCATTTCGCGGCTACGGTATTTTTCGATGTTATTTCGCCCATTGTATTCGCAATCCAATACACGTGTGCATATAACACTTTCAAGTATATACGTGGCGCATTGTATAATGTGTGTATTTCTTGCATTCTGACACTTCGTATTTCTGGAATTAACGCTAAGCGCGACTGCGTTCTTCTTCTTTCTTTCTTTTTTTAAGACACGCGCTAAATTCTTCGAAGTCTCTTGTAACGTTAGTTAAGTTTGATGCGATAATTTTTAACGCGATTTTAAGTTCTTTTTGTCGCTATAAAATACCAGTTTCATTTTTAACGTTCACTTCAATTCGATCACTATATTTTTATTCTTATGCAATGTAGGTGTACGAAGGATGTCGATAAATATCAAAAATTATTTTTAAACGTTTACGGTAACAATAATTGGAAAAAAAATCGTTTTATCTTTTGCGTTGATAATCGGATAACCCTTGAAATAATATTTATCAATCTTTCCATTCTTATACCATCAATTCACTCGTTTAACAATTACGAGAAAGAAAAAGCGCGCAAAAGAGGGCAGCAAAGAAAAATGAAAAGAGAAGAATAGAGATACGGACAGAAAGAGAAAGAGAGAATCTAGAACCATTGGAAAGAAAAATGAATTAAGCTCGATCGATCGAGTGTCCTGGCAATTAGAGGGCGTAGGAAATTGAGACGTTAGACGCCGAGAAGAGAGAGAGAGAGAGAGAGAGAGAGAGAGAAAGAGGCACTGCAGCCAAGTCGAAAGCTCCAAAGTGCGAGTGGAAAAGGGGGTAAGAGGAGAAAGAGGAGATGGAGAGAAGGTAGAGGAGAGCAGGTAGGGAGTAGTCCAGGCTAGTTGATAATTGACGGCACTAACGAACGAACTAACGATACGTATTTCCGGCGCTTCCTCTTATCGATCCAGCCGTGGAAACTCCCGATGTTCATACTGCACCGGCTAAAATTAACCATTGACGAATTCGCTCCGTTTCTGTCTCTGTCCCTCTCTCTCTCTCTCTATCTCCCTCTATCTACCCCTCTTACGCTCACTCGTTCGTTCTGTCTTCCTCTTTTGCGCGATCATTAAAACCATCTGGGCTTGCTCTCTTCTTTTTCCTAAATATATTTGCTCTTTTCAAAGTATTTTCGATTTAATACTTATTAATTTAAGAAGTTTTCTTATCAATGATTAAGATACAGATGATTGAGTATTATTAACTGATTTATGCAATCTTGTAAAATAATAGCTATAATTGAATTTTACAAATATCATTTATTAAATAGACAAATCCTTGGTACAAAATTATTAATATTAAATAAATAATAAAGGAATACAAATAAATTTATATCAATTGTTTAATAAAACTTTTGAGAAAGGTATAAAAAAGTTTTCACGATATTTTGATTACAGATAAAAAAATCATTTTTAATTGTTTTAAAATAATAAAAACAACAAAATTATCGTAAAACATTGAAAGCGGCTATCGTTATAGCATTAAGATGATAAAATTTCATCCGCCAACTCGTTATACCAATGCCAAACCGATAAACCAAAACCTTGTCCAAAAATAAAGGAGTAGAAGAAAAATTATAAATTTAATTTACATCGGGCACGCATCGAGCATTCTTAGAGTTCCTATACGTGAAAAACTTTACGCCCCGAAAAAAACCCACAGCCGATGGGTGGAAGTAAAAAGAAGATGAAGAAAATCGAGAAATCAGAATAAAAAGCGGAGAAGGAGGAGGAGGAGGAGGAGGAGGAGGAGAAGGAAAAGGAGGCGAGGGTAGCAGCGAGGTTACAGTCGTTGATTATAAGCACACATAATATCAACGCGACAGCCGTTGCCGGCGTCGTCGTCGCTGTGAGTACGTGACCAGTTTGCTGCACATCGAAAATACGATTATCGGAGGATAAAACGACGTCTGGATGGCACTATAGCTCCGTTACTACACCGTGTCTAAATGTGTGCGTGTATGTGTGTACGTGTGTGTATGACGTTGCTGCAAAATTGGATGGACGACGCGCGAATATACACACGTACACGCACACACACACACACACACACACACACACAAACACGTATGTGTGCCGCGAAAGAAGCGGTAAAAAATGTTTCAATTTTTCGGATGGAACGAATGTAAACGTGTGAGCGCGAATGGACGCGCGTCGATGTGCGAGGTCTACATGCCTTCGCCAGCGACGAAAACGTTGTCAATTCGAGCTAAATTTATCGTTAAAGAGCGAGGTCGATATTTTGAAGAATATGTTTGAGCTGCGCGCGAAAATTTCTAAAGCTGACTTTTATTTCGTCCGTTGTAAAATTTACGTTTTGTTTAAACATTTTCTTTTTTTCTTTGTTTTGTTAATATATTAATACATTTTTTAATATTTTTTTTAACAATTAATCATTCATGTATATATATATGAACGTAAACATTGTTTTTTTAAGGATTAAGACTTAGTATTTGAGGGTAATTATTCATATTTACATAAGTTAAATCTTATTTTTGTTTAGATCTGAAAGAATTTTGAAAGTACAAGATGCTGTAAGTAAGCATTAAAATAATCAAGAATTTATAAAATATCGTTAATATTCCATCCATAGTTTTTAATTTCATTGTATTTAAATATAAAAGAACATAAATAGAATTTTATAAATTAATTATGATAAAATACCTTTATCGTATATATATATATACATATATTCACAGTTAATGATAATTAGATTTGTAATACAAATTCTATATGAATTTAATTATAATTGTCGCTTGCAGAAAATGTTTTCGATAATTTTCTCCTTATTAAATTCAAATATGTTACTAAACTTTCGCACATCAATTGACATAAATGATACTATTTAAATAAAACTAACAATTCAAATAAATAAATTTGAAGAATAGTATACCGTTTAGATATTTCAACAGAAATTGTACGAATCAACAGATAAATTAAATCGATTAAATAAACATAAATTTAAATTTTATATTTTTTATTGAATATTTTGATTGTTTATTTATGCGAATTAATCAACTTTTAACTGATATATTTAAATTTCAATTCAAGCGAACAAATTTAAGTAGTAATTAATTAAATTGGCCTACTTTAAAATGCAATAAAAAGTTCGATAATTATATCTTTTGTAAATTATTTCATTAATTACTTCAGATCATGCTATTATATTTTACGAACTGAACTTAATAATAGTCACAAACACGAGACTACTTTATTTTTATAAAATATACAGCCTTGTGTATTTTTAACCTTTTGAAAATCTCATTGCCTTCTTTAATTACATTTTTACAATCGGCCGACAAACGAAACTGCAATAACAAATTCTTGAATCGACCATTTTTTATTATCACCATTAGCTTTAACTACAAATTAAACATTTTAAAGAGCTAAAAAAAAAAAAAGAAAAGAAAAATCACTTTCCGCATAAAGTGCATTTTCTTTGAATCGAGCTAGTGAAAGAGAAGATATTAGCCTCCCATAAAGCGAATAATTTCCGCGAACACGGGTAAAAAATAAAGGAGAGCTCACGAGATGGCATTCGAGAAGTAGGTAGCCCACAGATCGGGACGACGGCCCGAGAAAACGAAGCCGAAGAAGAAGAAAAAGAAGAAGAAGGAGGAGGAAAAGGCAAGGGGGAAAAGTCGAACTCTTCGCAGTATAAAGTTCGTTCACCCACGAGACTCTTCTCTCTTTCTTCTCGAAGACTTTAGGGGGTTGAGAGAAGGTGAAGAGGAGAGGAAAAAAGAGAGAAAGAGAGAGAGGAAAAAAGAGAGAAAGAGAGAGAGAGAGAGAGAGAGAGCGCGCGCGCAAGAGAGATAAAGAAGATGAGCATCCCTCCGCAAGCATCGGCCAAATAAAGCGCATAAAGCTCTTGTCCCGTCTAATTTATGCTGCACGGAGGGGCCCTTTTTCTTTCGTTCTCGTTTGGTCTCTCCTCCTCTTATTCTATCTCTTTCTTTCCCTCGCCGCGGATTATTAAAGCCACCACATCGAACCCGAACGCGCTCGATCGCCGATCGCATCGAACAATGTGCGTGTGTGTGTGTGTGTATTTATATATACGTGTATCTAACTTACACCTACAGTCGTATACGCGTCTGAAACCGCAACGCGTTTCACCTTCTTCTCTCTTTTTCACCCTCTCTCTCTCTCTCTCTTTCTCTCCTCTTTCGATCGCGTCCAATCTCCTCGAGACGTTCGTTAGTTAACGAGCTTGGTTCCTCAGCAGCTCGTTCTTCTCTATTTCTCTCTCCTTCCCTCGCTCTCACTTAGCCTTTCTCCCTCTCTCTTTCTCCGATCCTCTTTGGGCTTACCGATAGCAGAGGCCCTATATCGTCGAGAAACGACGAGGAGTACACCAAGCTGGCTCGATATTTCGGGGTGCGGTTCCCTAGCCTCTCTTTCTCTCTCTCTCTCTCTTTCTGTTTCTCTTCCTTTCTCTCTCTCTTTCTGTTTCTCTTCCTTTCTCTCTCTCTCTCTCTCTCTCTCTCTCTCTCTCTCTCTCTTTCTCTTGTTCGTAGGTCCTGGGGCTTTGCGTGAGACGACGACGACGTCGAGGCGACGTCGCGGGGCCGAGTGGGAGGCCAAGCAAGAGAAAGCGGAGGAGGAGGAGGAGGACGAGGTAGAACGCTGTATAACGTCGATTCTCTTTCCTTCTTTCTCTCTCTCTCTCTTTGTCTCTCTCTTGTTCGTTCTCTTCGTTCGAGGCTGTTAGTACGCGTCTCTGGGTGCACAGTGTGCGGTTAGCGGCGTGTGCGTCGCAACGCCGACGGCCAGCCAGCACAGCTCTCTTCTTCCAAGTCCACAAAGTGAGACGAGAAAGCGAGAGGGAAAACGTCGGCTTTTAGTCGGGTTGAAGGAAGAGGAGTGGATGCGTAACCGAAGGCAAGGGATAGAAAGAGAGAGAGAGAGAGCGAGGAAACGAGTGTGTGAAAAGAGAAGGTTATATAGAGTTTGGAATGCAGCGTAGAAAAGAGAAAGAGATAGATAGAGGAAGAGAGATAGAGAGAGAAAGAGAGAAGAGAAGGCAAAGGAAGGACGCGCGGGCGTCTCGGCTCGGCGTTCTGGCAGACGAACGCATCGATCCCAGGCGGGTCAAGCACGGAATCTCGCTCACCCCTTCGAGACCCCTCCACTCCGTGGCCACCCGCTTTCTCTTTCTCTCTTCCACCCAACCGTACTCTCCTCTCTTTCTCTCTCTCTCTCTTCCCGAAACCCACCACTCATCCTCCTCCTCTTCCTCCTCCGTCGACGAGGCAACCCCCTCGGCGGCCTCTGCTGCCGCTGCTCTGCCATAGCCGCCCTTCTTCTCTCGCGCCGCTCGGTTCGCCCCGCTAGACAAAGACAAATTACGCTGCATTCTCAGAGCCCCAAAGAGCCCTCCTCTCCCTTCCACCCCTCTTTCCTTTCTCTCTCTCTCTCTCTCTCTCTCTCTCTCTCTTTCTCACTCTTTCGCTCGCCATACACCCTGTATATCTCACCCCTTCTAACTTTATCCCTCTCTCTCTCTCTCTCTCTCTCTATCCACTTCTTCGTCGTTTTCTCCTTGCTCTTGCATCTAGCGTCTTCCCTCCTCCTCTCTCTTGCACGCTCGGGCTTCTTCTACTTCACTTCCTCGTTCAAACGACACTTGCGTTTCTACCTCCTCCTCCTCCTTCTTCCCTTCTTCTCCTCTTACTCCTCGTCGCCTTCCTCCCTGCTTCCTCCTTCTCCCCTGTGTGCGCCCTCTCGAGGCCGCCTCGGCGCTGCTGCCCTCGCCTCCTGAGCTGGCGCGCTATGTAGGGCATCAAATGGGTGCTCAACCCCTACGCACTTTCCGATCCGAACTCGAGAGAGAGAGAGAGAGAGAGAGAGAGAAATAGAGAGAGACAGAAACAGAGAAAGAGAAAGAGAGGGAAGCAAAAACGAAGAAGCTTTGCTTCTATAACGACGGTAGTGGAAACCTCTCTTTCTCTTCTCTGGCACTACGCTCACTTCTCTTGCTCTTTTCTCTAACCAGCTCGGCCTACGAGCATCTGTAAACTCGCCCAACTTTTTGCTAAAATATCCCGGGTATTTAAATTAGCGTTTATCTTTTTCAGTACCACGCTTACGCGCTCCCCGACAAATTTGACGCAATGGAAATTTACGCGCGTTATATTTTGATTACCCAACGCTGATTTAATTCGATCGTATGGAGGGGTTATGGATTTAATGCAATGAACGATACGTATAGATATTCAGTCATTGATGCCGATCTCAATGAGCTTGACCTTCGTTCGGGTGATTTGACGTATTCGCCCGATACGTTCACGCGTTGTACGGACATGTGTAACGAGGGTCAAGGTATTATATATATACTATATAGTATATGTACATATGATGTATAAATCCACGAAAATGCCGGAAACGCGCCGCTACTTAAGTAATCGGATTACTTTTGTAACGACAAAGAATCTAAAACGGGACGACGTTATATCGTTTTTGAGAAGTCTAGACGATTTTTAGATTAAATTACAAGCTAAATCCTTACTTTTATCGTATAATTAATAATGTAAGCGGTGTGTATAAACACAACTGATAATAATATTTCATTGGATAGTCTTGAATTTGATTAAAAACGACACGTCAGCGTTTTCTTTATTAAATAAATGAAAATCTTAGCATTATTAAAAACAGATGCGTTTTAAGGTTTACCGTATTATTAACAGAGTTTAATTTTCCGTATTAATAATTAAAAATGGTTCTAATTAATTGTCTAGGGCTTTGAACCAATATTAAAATATCATCGCTTCGTTTTATCGCACAAGCGTATTAATCATTGTAATTTGAATCAATACAACTTCTGCATACTATGTAAAATAAATTTTGGTCATTTTTTTAAACATTTGAGTGCAAATTGAAATTAACAATAAATGCAATTATCAAATTATCCTATAATTGTGGTACATGAAATTTTAAAGTCTTAAAAGTTTTGTAGACGATAAAGTAGTTTTGATGCTGTAAATAATTTTTACGTAGCAATCTGTAATTAATTGTAGACAAATTTAAATGTAAAATATTTTTGTATACATAATAAAAAAATGAATCCATCAATAAATTTAGAATACGAATAATTTTGAAATATAAATCGTTCAACTTTTATTGCCAGTTTAAATATATTCATGTGACTATTGATGAAAGAAGTTTTTTGTCTTCTAAATTTTAATTTAATTTTTTTAACCGTCTTAATTTTGATTATTTAAATTCATAATTAATTAATATTTCATATTAAAGTTTTATTATTTAAAATTTTATAAAGTCGTAAAATAATTGTTTGTACATAATACTTTACCATCCCTTATGCTAGATTTCTTTTTAATTTAAAATGAATTAATTACTAGAAGACAAATTTTTTCGACTTATAAATAGAGAAAAATACTTTAAATAATTCATTAGCAAGAATAAAAAAAGCATCACGAGATGAGCATTTACGAACGAATAAATAATGCAAGTCGAGTACTTTTTCATTTATAAAGACACAAAGCGCAAAGAAGCCGAATGACATTAAAAGAAAACTCGAAGCCTCCTCCCCTAGATTTCCTTAATCATTGCCGCTCAGTATTCATCGGTCTCAAGTAGTGGGGACGAAAAAATAAAGTAGCACGGCAATGATATATAATGCGGAAAAGAAAAAAACAAGGCAGAAATAAGGAAGGGGGAAAGAACGAAGAATTTTTCAATTAGCCTTTAACGAGTCAAAACTCGACAATCTGATACTCTACGTGAAAACTTCGCTAATAAAGCGTTTTTCAAGTCCGCTCGGCCGGAACAATGTGACGAACAAAGTGGCAAAGCAAACGTGCGAACCGGTGCTGAGGTAATTAAAAAATTAAACGACTCCCTCTCGTCATGGTGACCTCTAAAACAGCGGCAAGTGCTAAACACCCCTTTCGCATCCAACCCTCAACTTTACTCCCCCTCTTTCTCTCTCTCTCTCTCTCTCTCTCTCTCTCTCTCTATCTTTGTTCAACCCCCTTGACTAGTGAGTAAACAGAAACACAGCTACACACGAGACTCCAGCGCGGTAAAAGCGCGCGAGCGAAGAGAGAAGAAGTCGAGAAGTACGAAGAGTCGTATATAGTTCCTCGTTCGAGCAAAGGAAAACAAGCGAGACGGAGAAAACAAGTTGCGCAAGGAGAAAAAGTAAGGTAGACTCTCGGTGAGGAGAAGAAGAATTGAGGGAAAGCGACTCGTTAAAGAAGGAAAAAAGAGATGAAAAAAACCTCCTAGAAGGAGAGAAAGAGAGAGAGAGAGAGAGAGAGAGAGAGAGAGAAAGAGTGAAGCAGAAAAAGAGAAAGAAGAAGCAAGTGAGAGAAAGTGGGAGTTTCACCGCGAGGAGCGGGGGTGTGGTACGTTATATACAGAGGAAGAGAGTATTCCTATGCACACAGGCTGCCGACTGCTTTTGCCTTGGATAGTTCTAGGTCAAACTGATATTCGACGAGACTTTATTGCCGCGCGCGCGAATGTGCAATCTCCTCCTCTTCCCCTCTATCTCGGGAAGGGCAAGGTTTCACCGTCGGTATGTATATGTATATGTGTTTGTGGGTGTGTGTGTGTGTGTGTGTGTGTGTGTGTGTGTGTGTGTGTGTGTGTGTGTGTATGTATACATACGTTATACGTACGAGTTTTCTCTCTCCAACGAGGGCTCGAGGGATAAAGAGACGCGGAATTTTTCTTGCGTTTGTTTTTCTCGGCTCTTGTATATCTCGTTTTGTTATTTCGCATCGGATCATAAATTTTTAAATTGACCTTCGTCTTCTACGAGACGTTCGGGAAAGAAAAAATTACACGCTCGTAGAAAATATAGTGTTATCGAGATGAGTTTCAAAGTTTAGATGCGAGAAGTGAGTTTGTGACGCGTATTGAAAATATTCAAATGACTTTTTATTTAAAACTCAGTGAAAATTTTAATTTTATTATTAATCGGTAAAATTTTACAATATATATATCATTTATTGGAATGAAAATTGTACCGCGACGTTACATTTGGTGAAATGATAATTTCTATCGTCTGGTCTTGCCTAACTTGCACGTTATCTACTAATCACAATTGATATTTACGGGTGTGACGTTTGATGATTCATTGCTTTGACGATTATTTATGTTCAAACATGTAGATCTAATTTTATTTATTCGAACAAAAAAACTTTGTATGTATGAGTGGAAAAAAAGATTACTATAATTTTTACAAATACATTTTTTTTAATTAATTATTGCATTGAAATTTTTTTTTCGAAAAAAATTTAATGTATATTTGATATATATTTTTTAATAAATACTAGTAAAATTTTTATGATGTAAATATTCATTTTTAATTGTTAATAAAAGTTATCATTTAAAATTAAATTTTTTTAAATTCTTTAAAAGTTTTTAGTCGAAAAATGCAAAAAAAAGAAAAAAAAAATAGGTTATAGTCTAAAATTGAAATTTAATAGAGCAAAGGTACTTATAAACTCATTGAATCGCACCCACTTCTTTCTCTTTCATTAACACATACACACTTATACAGTCCCATTCTCCACCCGACAAAGTGCTACGTCGAGGACGGGGCTAGTTTCTCGCGCACGCGACAAAGGGGCGCAAGACTCGTTGCGTCGTCGAGACGAACTCTTCGAGGGTTAATCGCGTATAACGCGGATGCAGGCTCGTAAATATATTTGACCTCCTTTTTAAACGAGCCAAAGAGTGGGATAGCTGGATGTCGCTAAGTCACGGAGATACTCAAAGATGCGTCGCTTGCGAGCAATCTTCTTCCTTTCCTTTAAACACTTCGGCTTTGTCTACCCTTTCTCGTGTCTTTCCGTTTAATTTTATTGTCAGTTCGCGTAAACGCGGTTACTACATTATAAACAAAGTACTTCGTTTACAAGCGTTACCTCGCCCTCAAAAGCTCTCTCCCTCCCTCTCACTCTCTCTCTCTCTCTCTCTCTCCCCCTCCTTCTTTGTCTATCTCACTTTACCGCATCTCATCCGGCATCGCGTTACAAAGAAACTTTTATTCACTTTTGCAAAACGGCTTCGCTTTCGTACACCTATATATATATACATATATATACTCGCGCACACGTGCGTACTCCGTTACGGAGAAGGATACGAGAACATTTATGCGAATTTGCTTTCTCTCTCACTCACTCGCCACGTCCTCGGCGATTTAACAGAAGAGCGGTGTAGGTGGCGAAGTTTTTATTGCCGGAGCCGTTTGAGACAGATTACTTTTTAACCTTTGTCGTAGTTTTCCCTTTGGAATGATATTCCTCTCGCGGGGAAGAGACGCTGTTAAATAACTTCTATCGCGTTTAAAAAGTCTTTTTCTTCGCGCGGTATTTGATAAAGTTGAGTTTATAACGGAAAGATTAATTGCTTGATCGGATGAATTTAATTTGTTTTTTTATTTTTATTTTTGTGATTTAAAAAAAAAATTTTTAAACTTTTTTTTTTTAAATGTAATCATTATAATTTTATAAAAATTATGAGTTTTTTTTTGTTGTATTTTTAATAAATTATGGAATGACGTATTAAATAAATAAAAAATTACAGATTTAAATCTTTGCTCTTAAGCTTTTCCTTTATTTTCTATTTATTAAAGTTATAAAATAAAATAAACTTTTGCAAGTTAATTTATTACTTTCTAAAAATTTACTTAACTGCTTTTATACATTTTTTTGGTATCATGAGAAATGTTGTTTTTGAAATTTTTAAAATTTTAATCAAGTCATGCAACAAATTTAAAAAAAAAAGAAAAATTAAGGGCTAAATTTTTTAACAATAAAAATATCAAAAATTAAACGTTAAAGTGCATACCAAAATAGAAAAATGAAGAAAAAAGTCGAACGTTAAAACCTCCTTAACGAACCTTCCTTTTGATCATCTTTCGCAATCTCGCAAGACTCATCAATATACCCCGAGTCTTTCCCTCAAGTTTCCTCGTCTCCGTGCGCGACAATCATCGGCAGCCAGTGCAAAGGAAGAAGACCGAGTAGAATAAGAAGAAGACGAGGATGAAGCCTCCGAAGCACTTCTATATACCACCCCTCGTTTCATCGAACGACATCAGAGGTATAGGAGGAAAAAAAAAAAAAAATAATAAAAAAAGAATAAAGAAGGAAAGAAAAAGAAAGATTACGACTACGACTAGTGCGACGCAAAGAGAAAGAAGAAGACGGAGAGATTCGAAAGTCCTCTGGCTCGGTACGGAGAAAGAAAGCGAGTGCGCGCGCGCGCGTAACAAAGGCTGAGTAACGAGAATTTCGCGGAAGAAGAACGCGAAGACGAAGCCAAAAAAGAGAAAGAGAGAGAAAGAAGTAAAAAGGATAAAAGAGAGTCTCTGTCTCTCTCACTTACTCAAACCGAAGAGAAAGTGCGAGAGAGAGAGAGAGTGAGTGAGACAGGAGGAGCGAGGAAAAGCTTGCCGAGCCGAAAGACAGTGCGAGTTCCGGGATTGGCCTAGGTTGGGAATTACTGGTGCTGCGGGAAAGTGCGGATGACATCGAAGAGAAAGAGAGACAGAGAGACGGAAAGGACGAGGAAAGCCAGTGGAGAACGAGAAGGAGGAGGAGGAGGTAGAGGCGGGCGTGTGTGTATGTGCGTGTGCGGCGCGCACTGGTCGGGTGGAAGAGGAGGAGGACGACGTTGCGGCGGCGTCCCATCGCCGTCGTCGTCGTCGTCGTCGTCGTCGTAGTCCGACTGCTTCTCGAGGGTAGTGGTGGAGGTAGTAGTAGTAGTCGTAGCGGCAACGGCGGCTGAAGAGGCGAGTCCAACGGAGAGGAAAGGAGGGAGAGCTTGGACGGCTGCTGCTACTGCTGCTGTTGTGTACGTGTGCGAGCGAAAGGCTGAGAGAGAGAGAGAGAGAGAGAGATAGTGAGTTGAGAGAGGACCGGGCGGTGGCGGGTTGGCTGGCTGCAGGATAGTGGAGACGGTTGGTTGAGACGTGCGCGGAGCAGACGGAAGAGACAGAGAAAGAGAGAGAGAGCGAGAGGAGGATTTCACAGGCTACGAAGGCCTCTCGGCTGAGTTGGACGAAGAAGAGAAAGGGAGTAAGAAGATAGAGAGAGAGAGAGAGAGAGAGAATGAGAGAGAGGGATGTTGGCTTGGATGGTTTGCAGTCAGAGCACACCACCACAACTCTACGTACTAGGCGAAGTGAAAGGAGAGAGAGAGAGAGAGAAAGAGAGAGAAGGATGAGGCAGGATGGCCGGGCCTCTGCTTCGCTCGATAGAGGCGAGTCCCGTCGTCCCATGATTGGAAACCAAATCGCCGCACATCCATCCCCGAAGTTCTCTCCCTTCTCCTCCTCTTCCTCTCACCATCTCTATCTATCTCTTTCTCTCTCTCTCTCTCTCTTTCTCTCCCTTTCCGCTTTATCCTTCTCTTCCACCCGTTTCCTCGAAGTAAGAGCAGACCAGCTTGCAGCTTCCTATCTCCGTCTCTGTCTTTCTCTCGCTCTGTCTCTCCACCCTTACGGCCTCTCGACTCTCAACCCTATCCAGTGCGGCCGTTGCAGCAGTAGTAGCAGCAGTAGCAGCTCTCTCGTCCTCTTGCTTTCTATCCTTTCTCCGTAACCCTCCTCTTTCGCGCTAACCGTCTTCCTCCCTCTTTCGCTTAGCCTATCATTCGGATATCCTCTTCCTTTTCTTCTTGCGATCTCTCTTTCTCTTTGTCTCTACCGCTCTTTCCACTTGCATGGGAAGGGGAGGGGGGGGGAGGGAGGGAGAGAGGTAAAGAGAAAAAGAGATGAGGAGGAGAGGGAGAGAGAAGAGATGCTCTCTTACTCTCGGGGGACGCTAATGTCGGGACTAAGTCCTTAAAACCCCTCAGCCGGAGGCCGACGAGGCGAACCCGCAGACCGGAATGGCCTCCATAAGTAACTGGGTTTACACACCCCAAGACCCTATTTCTCATCGGGGAAAAACTGCAGCCGGTCCAAATGCCGCCACCGCTGCTTCCTCCTTTCCTCCGCTTCCCTTACCTCCGCTGCTTTCTCCTATTTTCTCGCCCTGTGCTCTTTCTTTCTTTCTTTATACACTTGTATTTCTTTCTCTTTTCCACTCTTCTATCTATCGTTCTCTTTCTCTCTCAATTTTTTCCTTTTGGTTCGTTGTTTTTTTTTTTTTTTTGTTTTTTTTATTTTTTTCCACCGCGCCGTTGTGGCGCTTTCCGTTCTATGTTGCCGGACGGTCGAGGCGATAATGATGCCGCTCCCTCTTTCTCTTTTTCTCTCTTTCAGTTACGCCACAGAGCTACGAGCTTTATCGACTACTTTCCAACGCTAGGAGGATCCAGAGGCGGCTTTCGGAAAATCGCTGATACAGAAGATCTGAATTTCCTCTCTATCCGTTTCCGAGGAAACGAATGACCGTGGGAAAGTTTGGAAATTTTACGCTTTAGCTTTGAAGAACCGATCGAAGCGATACGAAATAGAGCGGATTAATTGAATTTAATCGTTATTAATTATTTAAATATCTTAAAACTATCCATTATTGTGCAATAATTAGTATTATTAAAGAGTCATTATAATACGAAAGTTTGTTTTAATCGACATTGTCGTATAGCGAAACGAATCGTTTTATTCATAAGGTTAATAATTTATTCAACTAATTAATCAAACTGTCTATAAAGATTGTCAATTTAAAATTTACAAGGCGTTGATTGTTTCATTTATCTTTTCAGTGATAAATCAACCAGTCCTCACTGATAAATGTACGAAGTGCCTTACGTTCTCACCATAAATCTATAAATCTATAAATCGAAAAATTATTTATGACTTTGAGGGACTTTCCTAAGAAATCTTATTATCTCGAGAATGCCTAATTCGCTAGAAAAATTAATATTATTATGCCCGCTTTTAATTAATATGATAAAGCATTAAATTATTTCATAAAACGACTATAATTTGTAAAAATTGCGATCGATTAAGCAACGTAAACAATTGAAAAATGTCTTTTTAATATTTACTTTGAAAACTAAAATTTATAAATTATTTTACTACGCAAAATAAACGTAAAACATTTTGATATTTTTGCTTGTAAAAGGAAAATATTAGTTTTACATCAATATTTGGACAATGGTTTGTCATCGTACAATAGCGACACCGAAATCGAGTGAACCGAGTTCGAAACTCACCTCGGCGTAAATTTACGCACGATGAGCGCGCGCGATACCCAAAAATCACCGTATAGAGAAAATTAAGAGACCGAGCCATCGTTGGAATCGTCTCGCGAACCCTTTGGACATTCAAATCGTAGGAAATTCGAAAACCATTGGGAATATACTATATATTCATGAAAGCGAGAAAAGTGGCATCGAAACTCGCGCCTCGAGTACGAGGGAAAAGATAGGAAATGTGCATTGTCGTATGGAGCTCTTTTGATATATGTGTGTATACATGCATATATCTCTCTTCCACTTGTGCTCGTATAACCGTTGCTCTCACATACGGCTTTGAAACTTCTCTCGGTTTGTAGTGAGTGTGAGAGGGAGAGAGGAATAGAGGAAGGGAAACGTCATCACTTTCGCTCTCCTCCGGCGCGTAATGTTTATGCAGAGTAGTGCGAGCGGGGCAGAGGGGGGGGGGGGAGGGAAACTTTCTTGAGGCAAGCTCTCGCGAAACTATATCAGAAGCGCGCGCGCGCGCAACCGCTTTTCCCGCCGTGTTGTGTCGACAAGCGCTTACTCTTTCACTTTTCCTCGTATACTTAGGTGTTAACTCAACCTTTCTCTCTCTCTCTCCCTCTCTCTCTCTTTCTTGTGCACTTTCGCGTGGTTGGTGGCGAGGACGGTTTCTGGGTTGTACGAGGTAAAGCGTATCAAAGGCGCGCGGCAAAATCGGACTCCCTTTAAGTGAGTTGACGCGCATTCGATGCGTTATGTCGACGCGTGTGGTGCATATAACTACGGAGTTTGTACGTCGAAAGCGGAGAAGCTGACTAAAAGTTTTCGGAGAAAGCTAAAGGAGTTTTAACGCTTTATTTACTGTCCGCCTTTTCGTCCTTTGCGACTTTTAAAAAAAAGATGCGATAAATTAATTTGCCTATTCTACACGTACAAAACTAGGTTCTTAATTTTATTTCAAAGTTTGTATTGAAATTCAAAAGAAAATAGAAGGATATATTATAAATAAGTAATATACTTACATCATATTAATAGTTTTTTTTAATTTTTAACCTGTCTTGCTTAATAAAAATATTTTTTATGTTTGGGATGGATTAAAATTAAAAAACTTTTTTATTTTATTAACAATAAAATATTTTTAATTCGATATACACATATGTGAAATTTTCTTTTAATTCTATAAAAATTTTAATTTAAACTATAAACTTGATATCTATAAAATAAGAGTAAAATTAAAACTTTCAAGTTCAATAATAAATACCGATTTGTATTAATTATAAAGCTGACATACTTCTAAATGTAATAATATGCTTAAAAAAAGAAAACAGTATTTCTAAATGTTATAAGATGATAGGTATTCTTACAATAACTTATTTTAATTAAAACAACCTGATCTAGTTAAAGTAAGATTAAAGAAAGATTAAAATAAACTCTTCATAAAGTAACTGAATAAAGCTAAATAAAACCTTCGCATGTTCATACTTTTTGTGACATAAAAGAGCAATCGATTTAAAAAAAAAACAAAAAAAAAAAAAAAAAAGTAAGAGAAATAAATCTCTCAAATAAAGTAAAAATAAAATAAATAAATAAATAAAAAGAAAAAAAAAAAAAAAGCAATAACTCGTTATCCCACCGAAGTAAATCGAAATCGTTTAGGATAAGGCAAAGCTCGGGCAAAGCTTCCAGGGATATGAAATCCAGTTGCAATAGACGAAATTCAGGAAGCACACACAGATACACACACGCACGCGCGCGTATCTTATCTCTCTTACCTTACTCTTTCTCGATTTTCACGGAATACGCGAGAGATGTATTGATGGACAGGGAAAGAGCTTCTCCTTTCCCCTTACGCTTTCTACGAGCGAGAAACGTATACGTAGACTCTGGAAATACGCAAGAAAGTACTTTAAAATGCATCAGTTTGCGTTCGAACTCCTCCTACGTGTATACGTGTTGCCTTAGGCGAAAGATTTACAGGTGTGAGTTGGCGAGTTGAGTGGTAGTGCGTGTGCGGTAGTGCGTGTGCGGTAGTGCACTCTTTTACCGCGGCACAGAGACGCGCTGGTAAACCGTAAGAAGAGTTCGTCTTCGTCGCCGAAATTGCATTACAATCGCCGCGATCGACGAAGCCGCTCAGGGCGAGTTGGTTTATAAATTCACTCGCTGAGAAAAATTTTCTTTGCTTTGCTGTATATAATGTCGCTATGGATAATGATTCGATACGCGAAATGTTATAAAACTAGTCAATTAATTAAAAAAATATTGTTACTCATAAAATTAGATAAAATATAAAACGTCATTTTTTACCGTAATGTATATAACTTATAGATAAATTTATTAATTATTTCATCGTGATCAAAATTGTACTACATCAAAAGCTATGACCCGACGATAGTTAAAGATCATTTGTGTAAAATAAATTTTTTTAAAATCTATCATAAATTATTTTTATTTTATTGCACGTTTCTTTACATGCAAACAAAAATATTTAAAAATTACTTTATCAGAAAAATTTTAACTTATATCAATAATTTAATACATGTTGTACTTTCGACGATATGATTTTTAGAATAAAATAATCGAGTAAAATATTTCATGGAATATAAACTATAGTTCATTAAATTTATTAACAAAGAATCGTTAAGTTAAGTGTAAAAAAGCCTTTTTCTGGCAACGCTCACGATTTTTCTCCTAAATTCTCGCAGCACAAATAATTTCTCGACAGCCTCGCAATGTACAAAAATTTTTTCGTCACGACTCGCAGAACAAACCAAGAGTCGACAAAACTGACAATAAAGAGAAAAAAAAAAAAAACAAAAGAAACGCCAACGCTGCACACCAACGCTTTCGCCCAAAAACCGGTCGGAATGAAAGAGGTGCATCGTACACGCGCGCATCCGAGTAACCGAAATGAGGAGGAGGGAAAGATAGAAAGAAAGAGAGAGAGAGAGAGAGAGAGAGAAGGATGGAGGAAGAGGGGGAGGGGAGAAGAATGAAAGGGGAGCCGTTAAAGTGGCTCGGTAGGAAACTGTGTCTCTGTGTCGCTCTGGAACGCTTTAAGTCTACACGTGAACAGCGTTAAAGTTGTATAAGTATATAAACGTACACCCCAACAGTGGGCGCTCTTCGCACCCTATTCGCGATGTACATATATATATATATATATATATAGCTGTAAGCTTCGCGACGCGCACTTTCTCTCCCTCCTTGCTCTTTCTATACTTTCCCTTCTTTCTTCTCTCTCTCTCTCTCTTTCTCTCTCTTACTTACTCTCTTTTCTTTCCTGCTCGAGAGAGAGGGAGAGAGAGAGAGAGAGAGTCTTGCTCTCTATCTTTTAGTCGTTCCTCCCCTTTTACGTAGGAGTAAAACGAGGGCGCCGACAGTCATTCAGGAATGAGGCAGGTTAGGGTCGTAGACTCTCTCTCGCGCTCGGAAGGACGAGGATGAGTGGAAGGGTTTACGACCCTCGCGTTTTCGTTTTCTCTCTCTCTCTCTCTCTCTCACTCACTCACTCACTCGCTTACTCTCCCTTCACTCACGCCTTTCCTTCATCGCTCTTTCTCTCTTTCTTCCTCCCTCCCTCTCTCTCTCTCTCTCTCTCTCTCTCGCTCTCTCGCTCTTTTCCTCAAGTAGATGACGCTACACGTTATTGGGGCAGGTCTGGGCGACCGCGTTATTATGTCAGACGAGGGAGGAAAAAGAAGAAACGTCGAACCCTTGGGTATATAAGTATACGCGTATAAGTGTGCACCTGTACCTTACACTCTACACCTTACATATATGAATATATGTAAGAGCTAGACTCGTTGAATTTGATTTCGAGGCATGGCCGATATTTCATTAGGAGAAGATGGATCGAGAAATCGATTACGCGGAGTATATAGGTGGCGAAATTATTTATCCAAGCGAGGCTGGTCCAACTTTCCCGTGTAATCGTTTTCCAGCTTGATATGTCGATCGCGCATGCATGCATATACGCCGTCGAAATATTCCCTTTCCACCCTTATTCGCTTATTTTCATTGGAAATTCCGCGCGAGAAAGATTCATATCGTAGCGCGAGGCGATTTTTACCTTTCCTCGTTTTATATTTTCATCCGCGAAAATTTTCGGTGACCCGTCCTATATAGGAATGGGATCGTTCTCGTTACATCGAGATTGCAATTTTTTATGTGTATACGTATAGCTTTACATAACCGTTTAACTTTATGTGATTTCGTGCAAGTTTTTATATACGATCCGTGCAATACGACCGTATGAGAAGATCGTCAGATTTTAAAAAAGAATTTGTGGCTGGAAATAAGCATAATTTCATCTTATTTTAAAGGTACGAATTTTTAAATTGACAAAAAACGTATCATTTTTTAAATGTAGGTATACGTGTTTGCTAGAAGGTTAAAATTTGCTGCGATTAATTTTAAAATTTAATAACGTGTAATAAATATAAAAACTTGAAAGTAATAATTTCTATCTTTGAGCTAATCAAATTTCCATTCAACGAATCAAAATTATTAAAGAGAAAGAATTATTCAACGATTAGAATCTTACTTTGACCTACTTAAGTATTTTTTTTATCGTTCAATCGACGTTTAACTAATAAAAAATTCATAAAATTAAATAATAGCAATAATTTGATACCAAAGTTATCGTTTGTTGTTCAAATTTAAAAATACAAAAATAAAGTACGTCAACCCCGAAAGGTTAAAAAAAAAGGCATGCAAAATAGAATCAATAATCAGGATGAGCGTCGGCAAGCAATAATGCTACTTTTTTAATTCGATACATAACAGTATCGAAGAGTAAAAGAGAGAGAAAGAAGAGAGAGAGAGAAAGAGAGAGGAAAAAGCGAACAGTAATATTTTTAAAGCACTTTAAAGATATCGATAGGTAAATCGAGTTTCCCTTTCCCCGCGAACCGTTCACCCACTGCTCGCCGAAATAAACGATCAAACGAATCGAACAAATGGATATATCGCCATTTCGGTGTATTTCGAAATCAAGCTGGTTGGCTGGCAGACGACGGTATCGGAAGAGGGCGATCGGTGAAGGGGAAGAAAGTGGACACGAGAGAAGGGGTGAATAATAACAACACCGCGAGAGAGAGAGTGAGAGAGAGAGAGAGAGAGAGAGAGAAATTTTGTGCGCTTTCGAGTGTCGGTTATTGTGTACGTGACGCGGCGAATACAGGCGCGTGCGCGCGCTCGCGCGTCCGCGTATAGAATGACGCGAACGAATCCAATCGAGTCGAGTGGCTTGGCCTCGATGATGATGCTTCTCTCCCCTTTTTCCTCTCCCACTTTACCCTTTACTCGCCCTCACCCTCCCGACCTCCTCCATCGCCCTTCTACCCCATTTTAGCCCTTCCTCGACTGTCCTCTTCCAACTACTGCCAACGCGACGATTTTCACGACGCACTTCATCGAGCATCGACGGGCTGACGTTTTGGTCAGATGTCAGCTCGCACCGCCGAGCTCTCGAAATCATCAGATTTTTTTCCAGAATATATATATATATATATATATATATATATATATATATATATATATATATATATATATGTATGTATGAATAAATGCATATGTATATATAAATATATGTAGACCTATACGTATGTGTGTACAGGCGCACGTAACGCGTCGAGTGTCGGCGCAGTGGGCGATCGGTGCCGTGAGGTCCGAGTGCATAATTCACGATTGTCGGCAGCCCCGGCGCCGAGCGAGCCCGCTTTCACACACACACACACACACATACACACGCCCACACATGTGCGTATATAGCGCACCGTCGCGCAAAAAGATCATCCATTGACGTCGAAATGGCGAACGCCAATTTTCCGTCGGGGCTTTTTGTCAGAGCCACGCGTGGAAAATGCCAGTGAAAGAGAGGAAGAGAGATGGGGAGAAGAAGAGAAGAGAGGAGAGAAAGAAGAGAGAAGGTATACTCTTGAAAACTGCGAAATTAATTAGCCGTTATATTGAG
The DNA here is from genome assembly GCA_949987625.1 of Chalcis sispes. Taxonomy (NCBI): domain Eukaryota; kingdom Metazoa; phylum Arthropoda; class Insecta; order Hymenoptera; family Chalcididae; genus Chalcis; species Chalcis sispes. The sequence goes on from OX465094.1 coordinate 74,757,107, forward strand.
ATGGGAAACGGAATTTCGACCGAGTGGCTCGATGCGTACACGCGATAACCTTCATTTTCTATTTAGTTCTCATTGATACATTGAATTTATAAGTGTATGTCGAGCAATTGAACGATCGTAAAAGGATGGCGTAAATGCTATTTTTTAATTTTGTTTTTGATCTCGGTTTTTCCTTTTTTATGAACATTTGATTTAATTCTCGCAACAAAATAAAAAGTTTGTTTTACTTTTTAGTTTTTTTTTTTAATCGATCCAATTAGTTAATTCGTAAAAGTTTATCAATTTTTCAACGTACGCACTAAATCCTTATTCAAATTTTAAATCAAATTTCCATCCACGTAAAACTTCAATATCTTCTTATGAATTGATAGATTATAATTTTTTAATATAAATATTTTTCTTTAATTGTTAGAAAAACTATTGACTATAAACGATTAACTCGTGTAAAATTGTAAAGTACCGTGAAACGGTTGATAATTTATTTAATTTATAAAATTTGATGTTTTTTTCTATCTTTTATAAAGATCTAATAAATCAATCACTCGCTAATGTTTATTACACTGAGTAAAATATATTAAATAATGTTATAACAATTGTAAATTAAATAAAACCGTTAAAAAATAATGTAAATAAACAATGTAAAAAGAATAGGAAAAATATAAAACAAAAAAAAAAAACAATTTTCCAACATTATTCCATCCGTATTAATAATTTTTTCACAAGGAGCATAAATTCCTTACCAAAGCTAACAACTCAAACCTCGGTGCCGGAGGCACGCAAAAAAGTGCTACTTCACAATTCACGACATTCGCAATCTCTTGAATTATACCCAGCCGAAACAATTAAAAAATAAGAATCCACGAGAAAACGGAGAGCCTGAAATAAAGAGAGCAAAAAGCAAGCAAGACAGAGAAAGAAGAGGATGAGGAAGAGGAGAAGCTCGAAATGACCAGAATCTCAGTTTTCTGTTTTCTCTCTTTCTCTCTCTCTCTCGCTCTCTCTCTCTCTTTCTCTTGCAAAGTTCGCATGCATATTACACGCGACGCGACGGCGACGGGTACGACGACGACGGCGGCGTCGGCGGCGGCAACGGTGGCGACGGTGGCAAGCAACTTCTCTCCTCCATTTTCGAGCGATGGTACCGGCGATTACGCGCTTGCCATTAGCCCAGCGACGTAATCAACGTCTTCGCTCATTCCTCCTCCCCGTTCTCTCTCTCTCTCTCTCTCTCTCTCTCCCTCTCTCTTTCTCTCCATACAACTCTACGGCAATGGAGAGAGAATACAGCTTCGCAGCTCTCTTACCTTCTCTCTCTCTCTCTCTCTTTTTGTTTCTCGCTTCCCTACACGTCGCCGTCGCAGCAGCTCTTGCACACACGTAGTCCTTTCGCGTGAGTCGGTACTGCCAAAGTGCGCCAGCCCGCATGCGTGTGAGCACACGCGGATTTGCATGTGCGCGACTATACTCGCGGGGAGGCCCGCGTTAATACGCGACCTGTAGAGAGAGAGAGAGGGAGAGAGGGAGGGAGAAGCGAGTGTAAGCGTCCGACAGCTCATTTATTAATGTGCGTGACTGCACAGTAAAGAGAGAGCGTATGCATGGAATAGCGGAGGTGGAGGAAATAAGGAGCGGGATCGGAGGTGAGGTTGGCTGGAATGCGAAACAAAGACAGGCGCGCATCGGGATGGAGGAAAAAAGACGCTGGAACCAAGTGGGTAGAAATGTCGTTGCGCGTATGTATGGGGATTCGTAGATTGTCGGGTTACGCTTATATCCTGTTGACTTTCTTTTATTTTCCTTTTTCTTGTTCTCCTCCTTTCTTTCTGGAGCGCAACGGAGACACGTGTATTAACCTTTGCTTTGTCTCTCTCGGGAATATGTACAAACGTTTGGTATGGAATGGAGTATATATGCGTACCTCATTATGGCTTTATTTATCTCTTATATTAGTCAAGATTAAGTTACAGTTTTTACGTTCGCGAAACAATGTAACACGAATGCGCCGTTATATTATTATTTTATTGTTTGAAAAGGAATAAATTTGTTTTTGTTGAGGTTAAAAAAAAAAAAAAAAAAAAAAATTTATTTTATGATTAATGGAGCTGTGTAGATGTAGAGTGAGATTGTTGTTTTTCCAGATTGTACAGTAAAATCGATTGCTTAAGATGATGTGTAACATTATTGCGGTCGATATATACCTAGAATATTTCTTAACGTGTTATTTTCAGTTTCTAGAATTTTTACCCTCACGGTAATGCTTGCTAATTTTTTATTTAAAACAATAAACCAAGAAAATAAAATTTTTTATTAAAACTGTTCTATAATATTTTGAACGTAAATTGAAATTAAAATAGAGAACAAAAGCTACCGAGAAATTTGATCTTTTAACTTTTATGATTTTAGATAAGTCCATGACTATTTACTTTACAATTTAAAATCTCATGTCAAAAGATAATTTATCGACAATTATTTTACACATCAATTAATCAAAAGGAATAATGCATTTTGAAAATTATACATATAATCGCGGTGTAAAAAATTTTTCTCACGCACAATCCCTACAAATTTTTCAAAATAATTTATGTTAAAACGATGCAAAAACTCAGAGCCGTATCAACGTTCTACATTCTATAACTGATTTAGAGGAACATTAGCGAACTCGATTCAAAGATTAGAAGCGCGGAATTGCAGCAAACACGTACGTATAGCTGATGCTATTAAAGTGGAACAGATTCAACATATAAGATTCACGCAAGATTTTGAAGAAAATATACATCCGTCTATTGCGATAAATTCCTGTTAGTTTATGTTTCTGATTTAGGATATATATTTACGATAAATGTAAATTAGAGTAACTTTTAATGATTGAATTGAAAATTCACGATAAGCGGTTTAATCGTTGCAGAAATGACACGGTTAAATTGTTTGAAGATGGTTGCATAACGATACTTTAAAAGTATATCGAAAATTACGGAATAACCAATAAAGAGGTAAATATTTTGATTTTAATGAAAAGTTTTTAATTTTAGATTAGACTACTAAATGTAAAAATTAGATGGATAAACATAAGTTGTAACGGTTCAGTACTCAAGTATAATCTAGTTATCAAACATTTTTTAACATAGATTAAGCTTGCGTCAATAATTTTGCAAAGCAAATAAATTCCATCACGTCGCGTTTACGCTAACGAACCGAAGAAGGATATTTTTGTCAGGATCATCGTTTCGCGCACCAAGACACGTATACGTACGGCAACACGGAGTTCACGAATCCCGCGTGACCCATCGTATCTCTTCTCTCTCTTTCTCTCTTATTTGGCCCGTTTCCCTTCGCCTATTATAAGATGCGCAGCAGAGCAGCGGGAACGGCAGCAGCCGTACGGTAAGATCCTTTCGCCCTTTCTCCTCCGACGCGGCCTATGCGCGCGCGACCAATAAATTATGCGAGGCCTCAACGCATAAGTGTGAGAGTGAGAAAGAGAGAAAGAGAGAAAGAGAGAGAGAGAGAGAGAGAAGAGAGAAGAGAGAGAAAGAGAGAATACGTCCTTTTACCTTTCTCGCGTGCGTTATGCGCACACGCGCGGCTTTGTCCGCTATACGTATACATGTACTACATACGTATGTACGTTATCCCGTATCGTTCCCGTTCTTTCTTGAATTAATGGTATATACAGGCACAGCAAAAGTGTCGGTACCCTCCACCTTCCCTTCTTTTTTATACCTGGCGTTTGCAAGCGCATATAATGCGCATTGTGCGTCCTCGCTTACTTTCGTTGTTTATTTCTTTCTCTCTATTTCTATCTCTTTCTCTTTAAGCTACATGTACGTACGTTTATACACGAAAATTGCGAAAGCACGCGCGCGATCACGTATGCGTCTTGTATATGTAGACGTTCGCGTTTACGTGTATGGATGCACGAAAAGACGTTGGTTATTTTCGCGCGATAGATTTCTCTATATCGCGGGTCACTGTGTATGTTTTTCACGATGATTCGCGTATATTTATTGGCGTTACGTGTACATGTTGGCGCGATTGTGAAAACTTGGTTGGTAAAGTGCGATTTTCTCAATGGGAATAAATATGTATACGAGTATAGCGTTCCATGAGATTTGAATGACTTTTCGTGTACAGAGTATGTTTTCGCACAGAGATATCTCAGACGGTTAACACCATTTATCTTTTCTTTCTCGTTCGATCGTTATATTAACAATAAAATCATTGCTGATGAACTTGATAATTAACCGTGGCAAGAAAAACAGTAGAAAATTTCGCTATCAGACAGACAATTTCTTCGAGATTGGCAAAATAATTAATAGATTGTGTATAAATCTTCAATTTTGAATTATAAATGAAAAATATTATCATGTTATAGCAAAGTAAATATTGTAACGATATGAAACTTTATAATAAACGCTAAATATTTTATGATGTGTATAGATTTTTTCGATTATATTATGTAATAAGCTTTGCTTATTATAAAATAGATCATAACGTAGAAATTATTTTCTTTGAGGTAAACGATTACTAATGAAACATTTATTTAAAGAAGACATATACGTTGTATTATCAGAAAAAATAAAATGCGTACATTTAAAGTAAACAAATATACTTACATGCATAAATAAAAATAATAATAACTACTTATTTTCAAAAATTTACCGAACGAAGTTTGCCTGTTTAGCATTAAAATTTTTAAATTCAAAATCATAAAAAATTGAAAAAAAAAAAAAAAAAAGCAAAAATAATAATACGAAATGGAACGCCAATCTACTTATGCTTTACGGTAAGGAAATGTTTAGTGTAAAATATATTTCATTTCAATATATATAACAGCTTTTATAAATTATAAACGTCTTCGTTAGTTTGAACAGTGCAAAAACGTCGGAAAAAAGTAACCGTAAATCATAAATGATGATGTCAATTACATAGACCAAAAAATAATGATGAACATGTCAATGTGACAGTTGAATAATTTATTCTATTGTCTACTGTTTTCTTCGATTAGTAAAATAATAATTCATTGTTTCGAGATTTGCTTAGTCATTGAACAAGATTAGAATTATTTTTTCAAGCGCAAATTAAAAAAGTTAAGAACAGTAATAGCATTGTATTAAACAAAATAATTATAATATAAAAGTCTATCCATGTACAGAAAGTTAAGTACGCAATCTTGGCACTCGCATGTTTAACAGTACATTTGCTTGCAGTGCTACTCCGCAGCCGAATGATTAATTGCGCGCCGTGAGTTACACTCGTTGAGCTCGCGTTTTTCTCGGCCATTCAAACGACAGCCATTGTATCAAGCGCTTGTTGAATTGAAATTTGTTTAATATTAATACTTCGATATCATAATTCAATCATTATATAATTGAAAGCTTTTAATAATTATTAAATACATAAAAAAAGAGTTGTAAATAAATAGAAAGTGAGGCTTTGGTCGTTGAAATACTATTCTTTTGCAATAATGAACATCCATAAATTATATCAAAGTAAATCAATTCGCAGTAAATGTACTTAAAAACGAAAAAAAAAAAAAAAAAAAAAAAAAAAGTCATCGCTCGAATCCATAACGAATCACAAAATGATCTTTTCCCATGGCGGCTACTGCGGCATCTCATTCTCATACGAAGTCGCTCGGACAAACGGTGCATACGCGAGCCGCGACGCTCGTCATATTTCACGTTCCACTTGGATGTTTACACGACGATAAATACATTGCGAACCGATCGCAAATACGTACATATATATATATATATATATATATATATATATATATATATATATATATATATATATATATATATATTTGTTTGAGTAATACAATAAATAAAGCAGCGCACAAGACGAAGATAAAGAAAGGGCAAGAGACCATAGGAGAAAGTGAGAAAGAATGAGAAGAGGAAGGAAGAGGAAGAAGAAGAAGTTCACCGAGGGCAAAGGACACACGGTGGGACAAACAATGAGACAAAGAAAAGCTACCGTGGCCCCGGGAGCAATGCAGTCGTGAGAAAGAGAGAGAGAGAGAGAGAGAAAAAAAGAGAGGGGGGGACATCGAATGCACCTCTCCCCCGCACTTTATCGCCCCGTGAGCCACTACTACTACTACAGCAGCGGCTGAGCGAAAGGCCAAGGAGCGCAAGGAGAGGAAACTCGCGTAGATCGAGACCACGCGCGCTACTTATATCTCTTAGATATGTGTGTGCGTACACGCGAGCCTCTTTCTTCGTGTGGGTTAGTACGCGTGCATATATGTATACATGTATACATGTGAGAGAATAAAAAGAGAAGGAGGAGAGTCGATGGAGGCCAAAGTCGGCTGTAGATGCTGCGGATGCTGCCTGTGTGCAAAATGAGACACGTAGCTCTCTCTCTCTTTCTCTCTCTCTCTCTCTCTCTCTCTCTTCTTCTCTTCCAAGCTACGGACGCCATTGTTCGAAAGTCGTGACAGTGCTGGGTCAGGAACGCGTGTACGTACACCAGGGTGGAGATCCTTCTGTCTTCTTTCTTATTTTTTTTCTTTTCGTTCCTCTTCTTTTTCTCCACCCGTCGTGAACCGAGCATCTAGCTCTATCTCTTTCCCCCCCTCTCTCTCTCTCTCTCTTTCACCATCTTTTTCTTTTACTTTTTTGTTCTTCTTTACGATGCTCAGTTTGCGTGTACGCGTGCGTTTTTCTGTTTTTCTAAGAAGTAACGTTTTTTACCAGATTACTGATTTTGATTTATCATTTTTTATTTGTTTTTATTTATTTTTAATTTTATTTAATAATATAACTTTATATAAAGGTTTATTCGTTCATTATTTATCTCGAATTTATTCATTTATTTTTATAGTATTCAATAAATTAATTAAAAAGTAGCTCTTTTATAAAACTTTATCAAATAATAAAAAAATATTTTAATTTGTAAATATCAGTATGACTTTAAATCAATATATTATTGTAAATATTTATAATTTTTTTTTTTTTTTGAATTTGAAACGAGCGTTGATATTCATAATAAACGTAGAACTAAAGTATATTTATATGAATTTTTAATGAATAGATCATATCATAGTTATTAAATTTTGAGATCTATAAAAAATATGCCGTGAGCTACTAACGTCACTGATTAATTTAAAATTAATTTGCTTGCATGTTATATTTTTAATTAATATTATACACACTAAATTAATATTAAAGAACGGTAATAATGTAATATTTTAAGTTATAATGTAATATTGACATAATATTAAATCGATAAGCAGATTGCGATGAAATTAATTATTGAAGCCATTAACCGTAAATGCGGATATTTATGATTCATTAAATTACGAAAATAATTTTTTAATTCTTTAACTCTTGTTATTCGTCAACTTATTTATCGAATAAATTTGAAATAAAAATGCGCAGTGACAAATGAATAATATTACATCGTTATTTAATAATAAAAAAAAAAAAAAAAGAGCAATTAAATAATGTGTACAAACAAATAAAAATCAGCGACATTGTTTCCGTTCGATAAACAAAAAAAGTTACCGTCCGCGACTTCCGTTAAAAGTAAAAGGTAAAGATCGTGTGTCGTTCGAAACTCAAACAGATCATTCCCAAGTACTTTACCATAATCATTTTTATAACCGTGATTTCTCTCCGTCCGTATTCCATTCTCCCTTTTTCCCTTATCTCTTTTCTCCCTCTCTCTCTCTCTCTTCCTCTCTCTCTCTCTCTCTCTCATCCGAGATGGTTCTTTTGCCGTTCTCTCTCTACTTTTGTATCGAGCCGTTGGCTCCCACTCCGAGTTCGAAAGCAAGGTGCATTAGCATATCCGCGACGTGGTGCTCTACCAACACGAGAGAGAGAGAGAGAGAGAGAGAGAGAAAGAGAACTTTTCCTCCCGTTCGTCGATCGGCATCTTAATCTTCCGCGATAACGCATAGCGGGAAGAGAGAAAGAACAAGAGAAAGAGAGAATCGAAAGCCAACGGACCGTTTACAGGATTTCACGACTGTCCGATCCGAAGAATTTCGATTGTTCGCGCACCGTTTTTTTTCGATCTTTCTTTCTCTCTCTCTCTCTCTCTCTCTCTCTCTCTCTCTCTCTTTATTTTTATTGTTCTCGTGAACTCAAACTCTTGCGCAGGTACGTTTTAACTTTGTACTGGTAAGCGTTTGTACGTTTATGTATATAAACGTGTACGTTGAATGTAAAGGCAAATATCGAGAGCCCGTCTCGAAATACACCTCCTCGCGTTTACGTTATTATTTTAGCGCGTTCGTGCGCCAAATCTGTAAGATCTGACAATTTTTATGTCGCTTACTTTTTGTTTGTTCTTTCGCACTTACCGATTTTTCTTTAAAAATCATCGATCGAACAATTTTAACTATATATATATATATATATATATATATATATATATATAATTGCAGATGTTGAATTCATTTATTTCTTTAGCAATTGTTTTGAATTTTCTACCTTTTCTTTTTTTATCTTTGTAAAATTTAGTATCGATTCTTTGCAAATCGTATGTGTGAATAGAAAATTTTTTGCTTCTCGTTTATTTAATCAAAATGTAAATTTAATAACAAAAATAATATTAATATAAAACTATATAAATTTCAAAGAATATTAAACGTTGTTTAATATTTATCAATAAGTATATAATTTACGGACAGTATACTGTTCACGATACAGGATGATCATAAGCGCTTAATAACATCGCGCTTCGCGTGAAATTACCGCGCGTAACGTTCGCCATTATCCTTCCAAGTGCATCGTAATTAAATAAATCGAATCCTTCGTTAAATCAACCAAAAATAATCGATCAAATTTTTAGCATCACCGATCGCGTTAATTTCAGACGCTGAGCTATAACGCTCGACGCGAAAAAGCTGTCTCTTTTTCCTCTCATCGGTAGCTTATATATCTTCCTCCTCTTTCCGCCTCTTCTTCTCCTTCCCTTTCACGTGCAAGCTTTCGCATGAGTGCTACGAGGGTAAAATACATAGGAGGTAGCCTTGCGGGCTCCCGGGGGTAAGTGCATCATAACGCGAAGCCGAGCAACGTCATTCGACTGATAATCTTTAGACTGAGAGAGGATAAGAGAAGAGGAGAGAGATAGAGAGAGATAAAGAGAGGGAGCGAAGGAGGGAGAAAACGGAGCTTATATATTCGGAGGGACTGGTAACTAGACATGCTGATAGCCTCGGGCTGATGGGCTAAGGAGCCCAACGACGACGAAACCGTATGTATCCCGGAAAGATCGACGGCACCCACGATGATGCAAAATCAACGTTAGAGCAAGAGAGTAAGAGAGAGATAGAGAGAGAGAGAGAGAGAGAGAGAGAGAAAGTAAAGCTTGAGCTAGGAAATTGAGGAAGCAGCAAGGAGAAGGTTTGCAGCTACGATAGGAGACGGAAAATGAAGGTAAGACCGAGGAGGGGTTGAAGAAGGAGAGTGATTTTGAAGGTAAAATTCTCGGAGGGAAAAAAATAAGAAGAAGAAAAGCTGTTAGGATCCTTGGTATCGTTGAGGAACGTTGCAATTTTAGAAAACTGGTATAATTCGAAAGCGTTAAATAATAAAAGTAAGATAATTCATTCATGCATATGTAGGATTAGAAAGTTATTTTAACGTCTTCATTTTCTGATTTTATTTAAAATATATCGAGATAGGTTATTTTTATGTTGATAATATTTCAATTCGTCGAAGATGACCATTTTTTAAAATGCATACATCTTTGATTAAATAAATCTTATAAATTTATTTAACCCGATTTTTATTCGACTGATATTATTGATAAATCACCAGAATTAAGTAACTGAAAAAACGTCAAATATTAATTAAAATTAATTTATATATTTTATAAAAATATTTCTCATATTAAGAAAGGTTCTTTCATTCTACATTAGTACATCTTTTTTCAATGTTAATTAATTTGCTACGATTCATTTTTTTTCCTTTTTTTTTCAATAAAGAAGTGTATTAAATATATGTATTTTTTTTTAAATAAATTTGTTATTTGAATATTGATTATAAATTTATTTAATTTCGTATTTTTTTTTTCAAATTAAGTTCAGTTTAGATGTAATGTCGATACTTTAAACTTATTCATTGAGAATTTCAACAAACACATTTTTATTATTCATAATCAAGAATTTAAAGCAACGTAAAAACAACATTAAAATTAATCATTAAAATAAAAGAAAATTTTTCACGTAACCACGCACGTTGAAAACGAACATCGAGAAAGACAGAGAACGAAATAATAAACTAGTTGGACTGGAGAAGCGAGAACAAAACTCTCGGTTAGAGAGAACGACCTGCGTGTACATGTGTACGTCGGAGTGTGTCTGTGTGTGTGCGCGCTGGAGGTGATTCGGTATAACATAGCGCGGCGCGTTCCTAGAACCCCTCCGTACGCTGAAATTAGATTACCACGGGATTGCAGAGGTGCTTTGCGATGTCCACTGTACTATACGTATACGTCTTCATCGCCCAATCTCTTTCTGTATGTGCGCTCGACTGCGACGGTGAAAGAGGAAGAGAAAGAGAGAGGGAGAAAAATCATTCCCGCAGCGACGCTCGTCGCGTGTCGTTCCGACGCGTGGGAGACATATTCGGCTACTCTGGAATTCTAAGAGAGAGAGAGAGAGAGAGAGAGAGAGAAATGAGAGCGCGTTTTGTTCTTGATTGTTTTCGCTTTAAAGCGATAAAGAATACTTTGCTTTTCGTTATGTTAGCGCATTACAAATATGATTTAACGTTCGATGGATAAAATGCTCTATGCATTTTTTTTTTCATTTTATTCTGATTAATTATACATATTAGAAACGATCTTCAATTTTAAATATAAATTACTTTTTGTATGATTTTATGAATAATATAAAAGGAGATGCGATAAATAAAAAAAATAGAACGCCGTAAATGTTTGTATTAAAAAGAAAAAAAAAAAAAAAAAAACTAGTTAACATTGCAATAGTTGACGTTAAATTATCATCATTAACACAATTTTAAACGAGTTTTAATTAAACGCGAATGGCACGAGCGCATCGATGTAAAACATCGTATCTTTTTTTTTTTTTTTTTTTTTTAATCTACAAGACGACGTATTGTTTAGTAATTTTTTCTTCTTTTTTTTTGTTTTTTTTATTTTTTTTTATTTATTTTTTTTTTTTGTAAACTCAAACGCCAATTTAATTAGCCTAAGAAAACCGAATGAATATTTCAGTGTAGAAAGACGATCAACGCGAGACGATCGCTTATAAAGTATAACGAAATGCTATTAGTAGAAGCAAATGCAATTAGAAAAGAGTTCGTCATTGCGTAATTTAATTAGATCAAAAGCCACATCGTTAATAGAAAGTAAGAATGGCGGGTAAGTTAAACGCCGGACTACGAGTACGTACAATATATATGTACATCCAGACCTTATTTACAATCGACGTGGTGGAGCGAGCGCTTGGGAAAAACAGCTCGATAAAGAGTCGATAAATCGCTTGGAAAAACCGCGAGGACGCAAACAAGACCGTAATGCAATCACGCTTCTTCTTCTACTTCTTCTACTTCTTCTTCTTCTTCGCTTGTTTTTTCGCTCTATAGCTCGAAATCTTAGCTACGTGTGCGTATATATACACAAAAACACATATACATATACGTACGTATACATGTACGTATATCTATCCTTTCTCGTATATGAGAAGAAGTTATAGAGAGAACGCGAGTTTCCATTCTTTGTCGAAAGCGCGAGTGAAATACGTATGCACGCGCCATAAAGTACGTGTATCACCTACGCAATTTGCGATCGGGCGATGCGACGATGCCGATAACCCAACGTTCGTACATGCTATACGTACTCTCCGCGAGTTCTTTATAAACGCGTGTATATATATACATATATATATATATTAAACACGTGCAAGTTACATTTCGCAATGCATTCGCCAGCGCTCCCGCGTCCGCACGAAATATCCACGGACGAACTTAAGGCAAGGGTGAGTACTGCCTCCTAGAGATGCGTGTACGATTTTATGCAACGATCTTTCCTTCTCTCTCTCTCTCTCTCTCTCTCTCTCTCTCTCTTGTTCGTTAGCTCTTTCGCGTGCCCTAGAGAGATATCCACGTTTTATTCGATCGGCGTATATAATGTAAGAGCGTAAAAGCGGTTACGAGACGCGAGCTTAACGCGTTTGCGGTTTTGCGGTCGAAGTATTTGCTACCGCCCGGATAGAGCGGCTATTAATTTTTACACCGACGCTTTCGGATCGATGCGCGGATAATTTTACCTCGATGATGGCGCTGATGTTTCTTTGAAACGGGAGGCGACGCACCTGCATACAAGATGGCTTTTTATAATTACAGCGTTTGAAGTTTACGCGGAGTTCGGAAAAACTTGACATATAAAGTTTTGAAGTACTGCTGTAAAGTATTAAGGTATATGTTTATTCAGAAAATTATGAATGGTATATAAACTAAATTAAATCGATTAATTATAGATGTCATTGTACTATTTATACTTATATTTGTTTAAAATTTTTTAAAAATAATTTTGCTAACTAATAACTTATGGAAATAAAATTTAAAAAATAGTTTTCCTTATTTTCAATTTTAATTATTTACCTAAATATTTACCAAAAATGCTTTTTATTTGAACATCCAATTTAAAAAATCTTTATTATCAGTTTCGTACCGTTTGGTAAACTGAATAATTCTTATGCAATAATCAAAGTCAGTTGGCCATGCGACATTAAAAAAGGAAATGTAACAAAGACCAATCATCGCGAAGCATTGACTTTGTATAAAAAATCTCAAAAAGCATTATGCTTCCGATAAAACAAAAAACAAACTCACGACATCCTGCGAAAAAAAATCTTCAACTCCCAGGTATCTACAGATGCGTATAGAGAAGACGTAAGAGACGAAGTGAGCGGTAATATAAACGGTCGCGTGAGCAATATGCGCGCGAATTCCGCACACCTTTCCGGTGAAATGACGAAAAGAAAAAAGAGCGAACCGTACCAAACGCTGCAACTACTTCACCGCTGAGCTGCAGAACGACAAAAAGAAAAAGAGAGTAAGAGAGAAAAGTTAAGAAATAAACGAAAGAGAAAGAAAGATAGAGAGGGATGAAGGAGAGAGGGAAGTAAAGGAACGAAAAAAAAAAGAAAAAAAACAAACGAAGAAAAAAGAAAGAAAGAAAGTCGAATCGCGGACCCGCATTGTTCCGCGCTCAAACGTTCCCCTCATTGTTATTCGCGGGTTCTCGGGTGAATTATCTGCTCCGCGCGCAGGGACGATCTGGCGAATTCTACGAAGCGCGCCCGCGCGCGCGCTCGAGCTCGCGCCACTTACTACGCGCTCCGTACTTATATATATATATATATATACATTATAGAGAGCGCGCGACGGTTCACGACGCGTATGTATAAACGTGCGGGAGAATTCTCTCATTTCTTTCTTTTTTTTCTTTTTGTTTACTTTTCATTTCTTTTATTTTCCTTACCTTCTCTCTCTCTCTCTCTCTCGCCCTCTCTCTTACTTTTATCTCCCTTATCGCGTTAGAAATGCTTTTCTTTGAAATTCTTCTTCGGGCGCTGGTGCGCGCGGGCGTTTTCTGCCTCTCTTCGTTTTTTTTCTGCGTCGACTGCTGCCAGCTCCTTTGAATTTGAAGCTGCGTGGAAAAGAAATTTTTGGAACTCTTGTTAAAAGCTATCGTTTATCATATTTGTGCGTGTAAAGATTGCTTTATTTTAAGATTATCGTTAATCAAATAAATTTATCTTTTATTGAGTTTGTACTTACGTAATTAAAATATTAAGAAGCATATGTTTTACAGAAATGAGCGTTCAAATAAGATTGAAGAACAACATTTGATAAGCATATATTTTTTTATGATTCATTCCTATTGTCAAATGGCTTTTTATAAACAAAGGTAAATTTATTCGTAAATCGCATGAGAATCATTAAGTTTATAATCGACAAAGTGAAAGTGAACTTTATCAGAAAAAATTAAAAACGAATAGCTGCACTTTCAACCGAAATTAATTTACAAATTTTCAAAAACGCCCGAATTAACCATAGATTTGATCATATACTAGAATATTTTTTTACAAGCAAATATTAAATATCGTTGCAAATATATATATATATATATATATATATATATATACACAATACTTACGAGCGCATTTATTTACAATTAATACGTAAAATTTATCGTCGGCACACATCACGCACATATAAGCGCGTGCGGACATTCAAATTTTCAACGAAAGAATCCTTAATCAGCATTCATCTCGATCAAGCTCGGCCGTTGTAGGTAAAACACGAAAATGCTATATCCGTTTATATGTACATATATATATATATATATATATATATAAATACATAAACTTTCCGAAGGTGTAAAATATCCCTATAACCCGAGAAAACTACTACTACCAGTCCCGGCTCGTTTTTCTATCCGCATAAATTAATAGCTATCGCGCGAGTCGGCGCGCCGAGAAAACACGTAGATTTTCTCAAAAGCGCATAAAATATTTGCGCAAGAGCGAGAGATTGAGCTTTTTTTTTTTCTTTTTCTTTTTTTCGTTTGTAACGAGGCACACGCGGCAATTTCATAAAACGTCCGAGCGAGCGCGTGTGTATACATACACGTATGCGCTTTTAAATTCTTGTCGTACGCAAAAGTAAGCCTGACTTAACATCGCGCTTCCTTATTCTTATCCTTAATTTCCATCGTATAAAGAACGTTTTCATTCGGGACACGTACGTGTTTAAACGAACCTTAAATATCTTTTAATTTATTTATTTAGAAACGTGTATGATTATTTGCCGAGATTTAGTTTCTTTAACACCGCGACGTGTCTTAATAACATATATACTTTAATATATTTCTTGTGATATACTGAAAAATTATCAATAATCGCTTATTAACTAATTCTTCTAAAAATATATTTTCAAATTTATAAGAATTAATAAAACGTTTGTTAAACACAACAGTTAAATTAGTAAAACTTGAGGAAAAAGCTCATGGGTGTAAGTTTTACGGCCATTTTAATCGATAATAATCAGAGATGATTCGTTAACGATTAAACGCGATGAAACATAGCATTAATATCGATGGATATCGTTCGTTGCGAAACCACTATATACAAAGCAACAAATCAAATTAACAAGCCGCGAGCGTTTAAAAAAACCTCTTTCGCGTAAAAATATCCACGCGTATAAGCGATTAAAATTTTATCGAGCGTATATTATTACGCACCTTGGGAAAATTTGTACATGTAGAGAGAGAGAGAGAGAGAGAGAGAAAGACAGAGAGAAAGAGAGAGAGTAAGAGGTACGTGTACACATATGAAAACCAGTCGCATGATACGTCTCTCAGTAAAACGACACAGAGCTATTAATTATCGCTAGGTAGACGCGTTACATCGGAGATATTTTTCCCGCCTCCTTTAGGTATGAACTCGGTGTATCGCTAGAAATTAAGTCGTATAATGCGGGACGACGAAGAGGTACGACGACCGAACTCTGCGTATTTATACCATCTTCCTCTCTCTCTCTCTCTCTCTCTTGGATACATGTATACGCGTATACATCGATGACGGACGCGATGCGGTGCTTGTACATCGCAAGCTCGTTCGCGCGGCGTTATTAATTAGGTAGGTGGAAAATCTATCCTATATACGCAAGCAGCTGTACGTGTATTTGTTGAAATTTTAAAAAATGAAAAATTTAACGTAACAATTTCGTCTCGTTCACGTACACGTACGCGTGTTTTTACAGATCGTATTTCAGTCTGTGCCATCACTTGTCATTGGTTGCTTTTTCACTGTTCCAATTGCGCGACTTTATTCGCTTACATTCGTATAGAGTATAATATCGTGTAGAATATATAGACACGCGTGTGATTTCCTTTTTTTAACAGAACCAAAGCGTCTCGCGAGCTTAAAGAGAAACGACTAAATATAACGCTCATAGCGGATTCTATGTTGTTACTTTTTTTTTTTTTTTGTCAAAAAGCCGCAACGACGCGGGCGACGACAGCATCGGGAGAATTATTGCGCGTCATCGGATCGTGAGAAACGATGAGGTGTCGCTTGCGATTTACGCTCGCGACGACGACGACGACGACGACGACGACGACGACGTCGACGAGGAGTATGGTGGTGGTTGCCTCGGAAAATATAGGGTTACGCTTGCCGCTAATTATGTGGCAACCTGCGCGCTATCCCGCTACATAGTGGTAATTATGTAAAATACATTTTTTCTAAGCGCTTCCATCGTTAATTTCTCGATCGCTATAATATTATACTTAAGTGATAAAAGACGTTGTGAAATTTTCCGTCGTTTAAATAATTATGAATTTTCTTAAAACGTTGCATATCTTAAAAAACTTAACAAAATTATTTTTATATTTAAAAAGAAAAAGAAGTTATTTAATTTTTCAAATAAAAAAATATTTAAGTGAATTACAAGTATATCCACTTTTACAATTTTTTTATACTAACTTTTAAATAAATTTTTCTTGGTTCAATAATATTACAAGTTACAATTTAAACCATTATTACGTTAATACGAATTCAATTAGTTTAAAATTAAAAAGAAAAAAATCAAATACCCGCTACTCTTATCAATTTAACCGGAACTTTATTAGCATAAATATGTCAATCCGCAAAAAAAAAATTCGAAATACGTTTGTCCTTTACAATCGTCGCAATTTTGCAAACTCGAAATCACTAAAAGCGCACCGCAACTAAAAATACGACGCTCATAAGGCATACATATCTACCTATTTACACGCAAGTATAAACAAAACTACCTTACCGAGCGAATTCCTGCGTCTTTCAAGAAAACCACGACAGCAGCAATGGAATCATCAAAGTCTACAAAGCGGCGTGTGTAAGAAGAGAAAAAAAGAAAGAATGAAAGAAAATAATAAGCGCGCCAAGCTCATCGCGCGTACACACCTGCGTTCACACGCTCGTATTAAACAGAAGCATCGCGTCGCGTCATCATCGTTGAAGCGTTAAGCAAAACAAAAACTGAGCCTCCTCCGTATATATACTGTCGCGCGTGCCGGACATTGTGAATGTATATATGTATATATATATATTGCAAACTAGCTAATTTATGGTATAACATAGATAAGTATATATATATATATATATATATACGTAATAAAAGAAAAGCTCTGTAAGGTTTCGAAACCCGATGCATCGTGTAAACAACGCCTTGCGGTAAACAAAAGCATTCGAGCGACTCTACATGTGTACATATGTGTGTATAATAATATATATGTATATAAAACAGAGAGAACGTATACCGCGATAAAGACTACTAACCAGAGAGCCGGAGATGAGCCTCGCATTCCATGTGGATGACGTGGTAGTACTATGTATCTCTTTCTTCGTCGGATGCGGCGTACAATGGTTGCAAGCTATCTCTCTCTCTCTCTCTCTCTCTCTCTCTCTCGCAGGGAGTACACACAACGAGAGACGCGCAAAAAAAAGTCCCCGTTATAGCCAGAGATCCGCGCGGCTTAAAGGAGGTTAGGAATAAGATGCGAGGATTAATAGAAAGATGGATAGGTATATATATGTATATACACATACAATATGTACAGAGAGTCGAGGTTGGGATGTAAGAAGAATGAAAAGAGGTGAGAAATAGATAAATCTGAGAAAAACGAGGAAAGAGGTGCAAGTCGTGAGGAATTTACGATACGCGCGTAAGCGATGTATAGGGACCGATGCAGAATTTTAATAATAACTTATAGTACGGCCCGCGCAGTCAAGGTGTAAAATCTTTGCTTGATTGATGGAAGCAAGAAAACGAAAGAAAAAAAAAAAAAAAAAATTAATGACAGTATGCCCCCTTTTTTTTGTTGATTATCGTTTGTTGACGAAATAAAAATAGATAATTATATGCTGCGCGTATAAAAACCCGTTTAAATAGTCAATAAGGTATACGGATAATATCTTAAAAAAAAAGAAGGAAAACAAAGTGAATGATTACAACGGAATATTTAAAAAAATTAATCTTTCATTTGGTAACAAAAAATTAAAAAAAAAAAAAAAAAAAAGAAAAGAAAAAAAAAAGTAGGTTGAAGAAAGGCAATTTAATATAGTTTCTCATCGATAAGGCGTGCGAGGGAATTTAAGCGCGTCTATGTAACAATATCGAGCGGTCGTTACATTCAATGTAAAACATTCAATTTAAAATCCTCGTTACGGCGTAATATGTATACCCATAACGAGTTAACGTTCATCGCTAACATCCGGCAAATTTTTTCACGTTTACGTATATACACATATATATGTTACTCCTCTTCCCACCTCCGCAACAAGACGCATCAAGAGAACACGGCGGTATCGCCGCATGTGTATACCTTACACCTTTCTCACTCGTAGTATACGAGTACATTATACACATATAAACATTAAACGGCGGTAGCCAGGCAGTCTCCTCAAAGTAGGAAGCTCGAAGAATCGGAGAAGAGAGGATATCGCATCGCCGTCGTAATAGCTCTTGCACGCGGAACCGTATACACATCGAGGAGTAGGTATCGGCTCTTCTTCACCTCCTTCTCCTCTTCCTCCTCCTCCTCCCATTTAAGCTATCGGTAAGGGTAGAAGAACGAGAGAGAGAGAGAGAAAAAAAGGAGTTGCGCGGGCGCAACTAACGCGCTCGAGCTCGCGGGAACGAGCTAACCCTTTTACCGGTTAGTATACGCGTACGTGTGCATGTATGTATATACATAGAAGAAATGAGTGTATAAGTTGTACACCGCTCGCGCATAATGTTGGATACATAAGCTGCGGCAGCGCAGGAGCCGCTTTTTGCGACAATATACGTACGTGTATACTTGCGCGCCTGTGTGTGTATAGGTGTGTACTTATAGCAGCACGCTTCTCTTTTGACGCGTGCAACGCGTACACGTTGTACAAGAGAGAGAGAGAGAGAGAGAGAGAGAAGGAAAGGGAGGAAGGTTAGGATTCATTTACCGCATCAAGATTGTTTACAGGCGTGCGTGTCATAGGTCACGCGCGCACCTAGCGCTCGCTCGCGCGCGCTTCACCTCTCGCATATGAGGGAGAGAAAATACACTAAGCGTCGCTTAGATATATCCGTACGTGCTTACACATACGTACACGGAGCTTATATGCACACACGCGGCTTCTCCGCACGAAGGAGATTGAAAGAGAGAGAAAGAGAGAGAGATTTACGTTCCTGGGATTTTCAGTTAAGAAGTGTAGTATGTACATGTACACGTATGAGTGCGCCTGCATGTGCGAAGATGCACGCCGAAGCTTGTTAAATGCCGCGTTATTTTCTTTCAATTACGAGAGAGAGGTTTGGTTTCCCGCTGGGATTATTATCGCCCGGATATTTCGGACGGACGTCAGTTCAGTTGCGATGATGCCGCTGTTGCTGTTGCGATGGCTATTTTTTTCTTTTATTCTTTAAACTTCTTTTCTTTCTTTCTTCTCTCTCTCTCTCTCTCTCTCTCTCATTCTCTCTTTCTTTTTCTCTTTGCAAAAGCGATGCGAACCTAAGTTCAAACGATCGTTTATTTCAAACGATGAAATATGGGTCAATGGATTGTTAACTTTTTCTTTGTATCTGATAAAATTATGCGCTAAAAGTATCTAACCAACGAGTTAACGAATAAAAAAAATTCTTTCGCATTCTCGTTAACTTGATATTTTTTATAAATAAGACGGATATTTTAAAAACGTCAATGACAATAAACGTAATTAATGTACAATGATTGACTTTAACATAAATATTTTACATTGAACATCGACTGCTCTATTTATGTTGGTGCTATATATAACACATAATAGTTAAATAATATTTTTCACGCACTTATTACATGGCTAGAACAAGTTAACACGACTATATAAAATTATGCGCCAACTATTATGTCATATTTTCTATTTTATGAAGCATTTTCCGACCGCCGTTTCATAACTAAACCATAGGCAGTTTTCTAAAATGTAGCTTTTAACGCCACTATAAAATACTATTATTATTGCTTAGAAAATAAACGTTAAACTGTTTTGAAAAGATTCGTAAATAGAAGCAAATTTCTATACACATTTTCATACAATTAATATTAAAATTCTTAAATTTAATAAATAAAAAAAACATTAAAAATAAACCAATTACAGAATGTCTAACATAACAGAAGAAAGAAACTGATTGATACTTAATCGTGTAAAAAAAAATTCGAAATTTTTCATAAAATATAGATTACTTAATTGATCGAAGGGTCCATCAGTCAATACTATTTTTGCCGCCTTCATATATTGTGTATATTCCTTTTCTTTTTCGATTCAAAAGCCTAGAGTATCAAGAAAGAGCTCGTCTGTTTAATGAGCTAACAATTTCGTGCAACTTATCCTACAAACGAAGAAGAAAACAAACACAAAAAGAAAAATACAACTAAAACTAAATCAGCTAAATCCTGAAATAAAGCTACATGATAGGAAAGGGAATCGCGGTTTTTTATATACAATTCACACCTTCTTCGAATACTCACGGACCAAAACAATAAATCGCGCGCGAACGATTAGACGCGCAATTTACGCACTTGATGATGCATCGGCGTTTGCTTCGTGTACGCGGAAACGAAGAGGAGAGATGAGGAAGAAGAATCACGCTTGGAGGAGCGATTCGACCGATCGATATCACCGTGGAAGCCAACGTTGTAATCGAAATTGCAACCTATACGCAAACTCGCGCACGAGTACGCACACGTATGTACGCGTACGCGTGTATACATACAGAGAAAGAAGGCCCAAAGGCCAAGGAAATCTGTGCACGAGGAAGAGAGAAGCGCGGGAGGAGAGGAAGAGATAGCCTGGAGCGGCGGACGAAACGCGCGAGCGAACTTTCCATGCTCGATAAGCCGCACGAAAATGGCATATATCCGCGCGCTCTTCCTCCTCGTCGTAGCTCCATCCTCGCGTGCGCTCCTTAAAAATTGCCTAATTTCGAAGTCGAGACAAGCTGCGCGAGTCTCCTCCCTATCTCCCCCTCTCCTCTCCCCCCCTCCCCCATCCTCTTCTCGTACAACATGAGAACCCGCGTCTTTTCTCTTCTCTCTCTCTCTTTTTCTCTTTCGTTCGCTCGCTTCGTTCGTGCTCGCGCGAGTTTCGCAATTTTTCCTTTTCTCTCCTGTGCGCTCCGATTGGTCGATCGAAATTAGTCTCCGTGAATCTGGTTCTCGCTTTTGCATGTGAATTTTCTCAAGCGCGTTCCCATGAAATTCACCGATGATCATTTTTCTTTTTTCATATCGGCTAAGTTTTTCATTGCGTTTACTTTATTTTCATTTATTTATTATTATTATTATTATTTTTTTTTTTTTTTTGCCAATCGATCAACATTTTCTTTAATTTAAATCGTTGATCAATGTTTAAATATTTATGAATTTAATGTTTAGAACGATAAAATTATAAATTATGAATTTTTAAAAAAATAAATAAAATCATCAAAAATGCGACAAATTTTATTAATTTAAAAAATACAACCATTAATGGTATAATAATTTTTCATTTGAACTTTAAAGTAAAAACAAATAAATGTAAGCCTTCGAAGTGCTTGAACTTCAAAGTTGAGATCCAGAAATAAATGCGAAAATTCAATTGCAATCAATAATTTTACATTTAATATTACTCAATTGAATACATTGTAACATGCAATATTCTACCAAATTATGTATAATATATATATATATATATATCATTCATTGAATTATTGCATTATCATTGACGTAATTGTTTTTGCGTGTTAGAGTCAATTTACAGACAAAATTTTTACTAATAAGGTACTAATGCATCCGCGTATTTATTTAAAGTCGAGCGAAAATAGATTTATACACGTTTAACTTGACTAAGTGTAACTAGAAGATACGAAGTTTGCTCGGATCTCTAACTACACTTCTAAGAATTCCCGTTTTGAATTACAGCTTTCCATTCATGTACTGAGGAGTCGTGTTGTATTGCGAGATCGAAGATACGTACATTTTTATAATATTATTAATTGAAATTGCGCAATGTCAAATAATCCAAATTATTTTATTATTCTCGAATTATGTTATTTATTACAATAAACAATTTATGCGTTCATTATAATTCAGTTAATATTTTAAAGAGTTTTATTTTTTCACTGCATTTTGTACATCTTATTAAAAATTAAATTTGAATTAAATTAATATTTCTATCCTCAAACATATTTTAAAATCTAATACAAAATTATTGAAATTTTAAAAAATATTTAAACAAATATCCAAGTTGATAAAAGAAAAAATTCTATTTAAGTGACAAGAAATTTAATATTTTATATTAAAATAATATACCAGCAATATATAAAAAAAAAAAATATATATATATATATATATAAATAAAATAATACAAAACAAAATACATTGTAATACATCCTTTAAAGATATTTATAAATATATGTAATTTACGAATTGATTAATTGTGGGGTTGTGATATAAATATATAGTATGTATCGTGTTTAAAAGGAAAATATATATTTCAAATTCAATGAACAAATCATTATAGAGAATTTATTAATTTTTCATCTACATTTTTCTATTACTATACGCTACAAATAATGCACACTATTTATTATATATTTTCATAAGCGTGTATTGATATATAATATTGTACAATCAAATCGTAGCTTTAGCGCAAGCTTAAGAAATATTAGCATGATCGTTGATAATGTGTGATAAATTAATCGACGCTTATCAAGTTTAAACTAAATTTTTTGGATAGACTGTATACATATACATATATATTTTTTTTTTTTTTGTCTTTTACATTTTGTTTCAAAGAAAATATATTACCACAATACCATTCGTAATTTAACTGAATAAAGTTAACGATTTTTATATGCATAAACGAATACCGATTGTATAACTTTTCTGTACGTAACAGTTACGTCATAGTGTAAGAATTTCCATTGAAACAAAAAAAAAAATAAAAAGCTTATACTGTCACAATGCACTTTATTAAATTTCTCATTCTTTTGAAAAGATGCAAAAAAAAAAAGAAAAGCAAAGCTTTTTGTTTGCCTTCCAATTATACGAACGAAGTCATACATACACACACGTAACCGTTATAGAATCAGCATGACAAATCAAAAGTAAACAAATTCCGTATTTCATCGTCCGTCCAAATATTTTGTATCTCGCGCACCGCAATTACCCGATAATTGTAAATGTAAAAATGGAAAAATTTCTACTTTTGAAGCTCCTCATCAAAAGTCCCTTTCGACGAATAATATTAAATTTCATTTAGAGAAAAAGAGAAAGAGAGAAAAAGAGAAAGAGGGGGGGGGGGAGGAATAAGAAAGAAAAAGAACGGCTTAACGCGCGCGTGCTCGCAAAAGGAGGAGGCGTTAAAAGAAAACTCGCTCGCTACGCGGATTTGCATGAAAAACAAGGCTTCTCACGTTCCGGTTCCAAATCTCGAAATCGCAACACGCAAAGAGCAAAGAGTAAAAGAGAATAAGAGAGAGAGAGAGAGAGAGAGAGAGAGAGAGAAAGAACAGAGCGAAAGAGATCGAAGGAGCAAAAGAGAGAGAGAGAGAGAGAGAGAGAGAGAGAAAGAGAAAGGTAGAGAGAAAGATTGTTTGTGGAGTAAAAATCTAAATTGTAGACGAGGCTCAAGTCGAAGATTATTCCGGAGCCTTGAGCGGAGTCGATCGCGGCGAGGGATAAATTCGAGGCGGAGGTTATATCGCCCGGCGAATAATTCAGTATATGCGCATCGCCGCGGATGCCGCGCCTATATATATATATGTGTATATATATATATATATATATATATATATATATATATATATATATACATGCGCGAACAAACGGAAAAACGCAAGAATCGAAGAAAAGAAACGACGATCGACGTTGTTATACCAAAGGAAAGAGACGACGAAGAAATTTTGCGCATAAGTATACGCGAAGAGTATAAAAGCCAGGCGAAAATTAAGAGTAATATAGGGAAACGGAATCGTAGTGCACGTAACATCTATTAAAGTACATGTACGATTTGCTACGGAGCGTCCGTTCCGGTAGGAAAATACAAATTCTTCGTTATAATTTTATTAGTGGACAGTGCGCCGTCGAGCTTTAATCCAGTATATTATTAGTAGCTTTGTATTAAAGCGTAATTCGATTGCTCGGCTATCGGATTATCTTTCCTGAATGAAGAATTAATTATAGTTATTTGGTTCAGGTAGTATCGGCTTTGAAACAATGTTTCTGCTAAGTAAGGAAATTGAGTTCACTTACTTCGTGGATATTATTTTTATGGTTTAATTATAAATTATCAAAATTATCCATTATTTTAGTAAAATTGAAGAGTAAATCGATGAATTTTATAAAATCTAATAAGTGCAAAGAAATTAACACTATCTCTATCGACGTCAAAAAATCCATAATTTACGAGTATTTTTTCTAGCAATTGCATTTTTTCTTTTAGGGCAAACAGATAATAATTTATACTGTGTTTATTGCATCATAACGTCTCGTAATTATTAAAAAAAATTTGTAATTTGATAAATTGATGAATTAAAACTGTTTTAAATCATATCTTAGTATAATGAAAAGTCATACAAATAACTATAAAATCGATGAGCACTAATATTATTACGCATAGTTACATGTACACCTTTTTATTACGTTATGTAAATTATTTACCTTAAAAACGATTTTCTTTAAGAAAAGATAGAAAAAGAGAGAGTGAGAGAGAAAGAAAAAGTAAGAAAGCGATTAAAATTGATGTATATATGTTACACATTTTTGAAAAATAGATTATCCGAAAAATTTGAAATTGCTCAAACTCTCGGAAAGAGAGAAAGAGAGAGAGAGAGACAGAGAGAGAGAATGTCGTAACTCGTTAACTCGGAGGAAGAGCCATTAAGAGAATAAAAGTCAACTTAAGTCATGATGTACGCTCTCGTGCACAGTAAACGAAACAATTTTTACAGGTGCTTTATGCTCGCTAAAAATATTAAAGGGCGATTTTTTTTTCCTACTCGTACAGTAATGCGAAACAATTTACTCCGCAGTAAACATGTAAGAAGTAAATGATCATCGGTAAGCGATGAAACGTGTTTCGAGAAAGCAAATTTTAAATAAGGTAGCGTATTTGTTAAATAAGATTAACGTACTCGTATAGATCAATAATGTATAATAGAAAAATATAATTAGCAGAATTTCAGTTGTAAATGTTAAATAAAGTTACGATTCATACTTTTTGTAACTTGATAAACTTTTTATAATAACATCAAAGGTAAAATAAAATTATTATTTATTTAAAAAAATATAAATTTTCGATTTATTCACGTGTAGCATTGAGTAACGTTAAAAAAACGGAATTTTTGTAATTTAATATCGTAATAAAGGCGATGTAATTTAAATTTCGTTTTCCAACGAAGCATTTAAAAAATATTGCAATTCGGAAATATTGTTGCCCGAGACGCGAGAGTACAAATGTAATAATCAAAGTGAGACGAATTAAAAAAAAAAAATAAAATGAAATAATTTGATTTACCTCGCTTGTGTAACATCGTGTTAACGTTCGATTGGCTTGCGTCTTCCATCGAAGCTTACAATCAATTCGCGACTATGCGAGAAAGTTAACATATCCATTACTTAAAAATGAAAATAGAAAACGCGTTACTCGTCAACGGCTTGTGCAATAGATTTCCGAATGCGTGTATGAGAATAAAAGCAGATAAAAAAAAAAAAAAAAAAAAAAAAAAAAAAAAAAAAATACATATCGACGATAAGCTAACAAAAAGAAGAAAACATTATAACAAATGGTTACTCGGAGTAAATCCAGCAGAGATTGAGTTGTCAGGTGTTGATCTAGGCTGTAAGAGGAAGAAAAAAAAGCAGTAAGCGATGGCCAAGAGTCGAAGCGACTGTTGCTATGAATTTCCATTTTACAGCTGTTGTCGTGACAAGTAATAGACGATAATTAGCGAATGCTAGCCAACGATTAGAATGGCGGATACATTAAAGAAAAGCGAGGGGAGGAGGAGGAAGAGAAGGGAGGAAGAAGCAAGAGAAAAACCGACTCTGAATCAAGTCGGCGATTGTCGACCGGTCACGATTGGGGGAGGAATGATTTCTTTCTCTCTCTCTCTCTCTCTCTCTCTCTCTCTTCTCTCGCGAAGGCAGCCATTAAAAGAGAAGAAAGAGAAGTTGTTGCGCGGTAGACCCTCCAAGTACTCACTCTCTTTCTCTCTCTCTCTCTCTCTCTCTCTCTTTCTTTCTCTCGCAATTAAGAACAATAAGAGAAGAACCCGAGAGAAAGAGAGAGAGAGAGAGAGAGAGAGAGAGAATTCCTTGTTCCGTGGTACACTTGGCGCGCAAACACTAATCAACACTTTCTCTGATAAAGCCTTACCCTACCTAAGAGGCCGGAAGATTTTACAGCAAAACTATACTCGATTAACGTTTAATTAAAGATTTTTCATTCTCGCAACGTTTTCATTTGCGCAACGTGATTTTCTCCGAGCTTTATTCTTTTTCTTCTTTATTTCAAATTTTTTTATTTACTTTTCTTTCTCTTCTTCGTACTCGATGCCTTACCTTGCTCGCGCCTATTCTAAGCCTTTCGCGAAAATTTCTCGACAGATGATTGGGACTTATGAGTTTCTGTAATAATTGTGCAAAAAGTGTTGTCGTAGTTTCTCTTTGAAAGTTTATATTATTCTAGCAACGTTTTAAGTATCATAACATATTGAAATTTCGATTTGTCAAAAGAATAAACGTTACCTATTTTATTGTATCTTTAAATAAAATATTTAAAAACATTTCATACGATAAAATAAATCAACGCATTTTTGTATTTAATCTTTTTATCAATAATATAAAAATAATATTTTTCAAACGATGCAGTATTTAATGAAAAAAATAGAAATACCGTTTTAACATTAGAATAAATATTGTTGATTTAAAAGATGGCTTCGGTATAATTTTATGAAAAAATTTTCGCATATTAATTATATAAAAAAGTTTTTAATATTTATAATAAAAAAAAAAAAAAAGAAAAAAAGATATTTGACTAATACTTGGATGTTTTTCAATTTTTTCAATTTTATTATTATAATTTATAGATTTCAAAAGTTAAAAATTTTATTTATTCATATCTCTTTGATGATAAATATTAAACAAGAAATAATGAAAATACGTAATTTAAGTTATTGTTATAAAATGTTTCTTAAAGTCACATTTACGATCTACGAATCTACTTCGCAAGACTATACACGTACGTTTAATCCCCATATAATTAAGTAGGTTTAAAAGTCTTCATTACCTTCAAACTCGCATGCGTCGGTTTGGAAAAAAAATAAATAAATAAATAAATAACTTTGATATCGTAAACATACATTAAAAACTTAACAGGATTGAAATTATGCTATTACAAAGCTCAAGAAAAGAAAATAAAATGTTCATACATCCAACCGGTAACCGCGCGTATATTTATACAACAAAAAGATTCGTTGATGCTTCTCACGAAAGTCATGCGCACTATCGCATACACCATACATACATACATACATACATATATATATATATATATATATGCATAGTATATATCTCCTCTTTCGTGTTAATTTTTCCTTCGGATCCTCTACACAAGAGAGAGAAAAAGAGAGAACGAGAAAGAAAGAGAGAGATAGAGAGAGCAAACTCCGGCAAATATATATATAAAATTGTGTGTGCGCAATAACGCAAAATTAATGGCACGCGTCTCCTTAATCAGTGCGGTAAGTGGATTTTTCCAACTCGCTAAGGAGAATTTCTCCTCTCTCTCTCTCTCTCTCTCTCTCTCTCTATCTCGACTACACACACGGATAGACACACATATGTATATACACATATATATATATATATATATATATATATATATATATATATATATATATATATATATAAACTACGCTATAGGGACTTTGATTGATTGACAAAAGGTAAAATCAGGTAGAATACCTCGCTCTGTACGCGTTATACACCAGAGTCAGATGCGAGACAGCCTTCGCATTTGCGAAGTAGTCGTCCTAAAGAGGCGTGAGTATCCGTGAAAGATAGAGATAGAGAGAGAGAGAGAGAGAGAAAGAGAGAAAGAGAGAAAGAGAAAGATGTACGTATACGTACATCGTTGCCATAACTCAATTTCCAGTGTTATTCACGAAGCACAAGCGAATAAGAGAGAAAGAGAGAGAGAGAGAGAGAGAGAGAGTAAAAGCGTGATGGGGGATGTTATTAAGAGGACACCAATAACGCGGTACCAATACGGCTTCATTACTAACTATAAGCGCAAGGTGTGTACAACGAGTTCTCTCTCGCTCGCTTTAGCGTTAATGTATGCCGCAGCGATGCGCCCGCGTGCTTTTCTCTACCTATACATATACGCACATACTCGTATCTATAGACGTGTATCCGTATAATACCAACGCCGGTGTGCAGTATCGACTTACACGGCTGATTTACGGTGACTCGATCATATCCCGCTTTAGCGTTTATATGTGTGGCGCGAACGATTTGTGAGAACATTTTCTTGTCTCTCTCTCTCCCTCTCTTTTTCTCCATCTCTTTATACATTATATATTCAGCGAATATACGCACACGCGCGAACTCATCCCTTTTGAAAAAGACCGACGAACTGCTTACGCTTTGTAATATGTTTGTAGGTAAGCAACTTATTCCAAGATGCGCAAACAGCATTTATTTATTTATTTTTTTTTTTTTTCAAAGTTTTTAATTGAAGCTGGTCGACGATTCTAAAGCAATGTATTCGTATAAGATTATACAGAGAAAAGTAACCGATCTATTAAGGATACGCTGCTGCGAGTCTCGTTTCGGATGCTTTTCGTCGTAAAATTTAAGATATATACATATACATATGTATATATATATATTATAAATGTGTACGTATGCGAGTACGTATACCTTAAAACTTTTTTCTCGTCGATGATTCATTTATTCGCCGTATCTTTTTCACCGAGGCTCGACCACTCGGAAGATTTAGTACCATAGCGCAAGCGCAGTGTATCCGTAAGCGAATTAATTTTTTGTCTCTATCGTTAAAGTTATACCTATGTTAAACGAACGGTTTAAAACATGTTTTGCAGATATTTCAATTACTCTGAGACGGAGGCTTGAGCTTGTGCTTATTACCGTTTTAACTTAATTTTTTGAGCTGCTAAGGTTCCGTTTTTTTTTTTTTTTTTTTTTTTTTTTCAAATTTTTAATGTCATCTGGTAAAACTTACGAGGAAAATTATTATTAACGTAAATCACGGATATTACTAAAACTTTAGGAAATATTTTTCAGTATTAAATGATACAAAAAAACTTGAGCATATTAACGTTTCTCGATTAAAGAATTGAACATTTCATTGAATAACAATGCCATTTTTTAATTAATTAGATTTTAAATGCGAATAAATTAATTTTACAAATTGGATGTCGCATGTAATCTTTAACGATTATTATAGAAATAACATTTATTTAAGGTACATAATATACAAGTAGAAATCATCTTGATTATTTTGGTTACTCAACGAACTGATATAATAACGTTTAGGAATTCACGAGGAGTAACGGGATGCTCATATAATCGCTACAGTGGTAAATCAATTGCAGTCGGTCGTCGCTTGGAAATTTAATGCGATCGAATTATCCATTTCGACTGATTTTAGCGTAAATGCGTTACGCACTTTTCGACTGGCGATTTGCCATGAAATTCGTGCTACCTTCATAATAAAGTCAATTACACGAATTTCGACGAAAAAAAAAAAACATACACACACATACATAACAATGTATTCAGTTAAAAGAATTAAACTAAAAATATGGGTATATTTTTGATGCCAGAAAGTTTTTTAATTTTCGTTTTCATTTAAAAAAAAATATAAAAAAAAAAAAAAAAAATAAAAAAAAAAAAAGAATAAAAATGTGCTTTTCATCTATAATAAATACATAAAACAATTGTGGTAGAGAGGTAAATGAAGTTTTAGAAATAACATTTTACTGCTTAAATGTGATAAATAGAAAAAAAAAGATTTAATCTGTATCATAATAATGAAACAAAATTACGAATTATGAAATGAAATATTATTCGATCGATGGTCAAAATTCAAATGAAATGCAAGTTCTCGCGTTAATTTGATCAAAATGTCAAATTGAAATTTACATATACGTGTAGAGAAATGGCTATAATGCACATAATTCTGCGATAAAAAAATATTTGTACCCGTGTACATAGGTACATGTATTGAAAGGATTAATTATAAATTTAAATTTTGTTTGATATTACTTTTCATATTCGAATTAATTTTTTTTTTCTGCAAAAATGCAGCATAACAATAAAACATAAATATTACCATCTTTGATATAATATAAAAATGAAATTAAAATTTCGATACGTGAAATTATCTTAAGGACAAATGCGTGTTCACGTCGTCTTAATCCGCAGCGACATTCGTCATTAAAGAAAGCAAAAGAATAGAGAGCCTCGTATCACGCAATATCATCATCGGCCCGCGACATCTAAATTAAAAAAAAAAAAAAAAAGAAAGAAAAAAGAAAGAAAGCGGAGAAGATTAAAAAAAAGTAAAAAAAAAAAAAAAAAAAAGGGAAAATCAGCGCGGAAAAGCAGCAACGCAGAGAGCCGAGCATCTGAAATCCAACGACAAGAGAGGAGATGAGCAAAAGCGGGTCTCGTGTGCTAGCGAATGAGCGCGCGCGCGGCGATCTATGCAAATCCTCCAATTTACATTCAGAAGCGCAACGTATTCATTTTTCCCGCTCATTAAAATCCCATCGGTGGTAGCCCGAGAGAGAGAGAGAGAAAGAGAGAGAGAGAAAGAGTGCAAGGTATAAGAGCGACAGGACAGTGTAACAGCGCGCGCGCGTGATTAATCGAAAGCTCGAACGATCGCGAACCGACGCGGAGGAGAAGATCGCCGCGTAAGAGAGAAAAAGAGAGAGAGATAGAGAAAAAGAGAGAAAAGTCGACTTGCTGTCTTTCTCCCAAGGAGAGAAGGTAGATCGCGCGCGGAAATCTCGCATATCAGTCGATTCCCCGTAGATTCCCCGTCTTAACGTCTCTTGCCGATCCGACCAATCTCCTTCTCTCTCTCTCTCTCTCTCTCTCTCTCTGCCTTTATACGCGCACCTTTCTCACATTATCTCCCAACTGTCTTTCTCGCTCTCCGCGTTCTTCTTTTTCCACTCCTTGCATTTACGCGGCAGGCTTTTTATACGTTTTCTTTATTTTTTTTTTATTTTTTTATTCATCTTTTTTTTTTTTCATCTTATTTTTCGCAAGCGCCACTTGCGCTGACTTGCGCGTGTGCGCATTCGATCTGGCAGCTGCGGTTTGTGAAATCTCGACGATTTCGTTCGACGTGAAGCGGTGACCTGTGCGCATATCTCTAGGTGTATGTGTACGTGTGTTCGTAAATAGTATCTTTCGTTCGAATTTTTATCGATTTTGATGTTTGAATTGATTTTTTTTTAAATTTATTTCAATGAGTTATACGTTGATATTCACCTTAAATATGGGAATTTATATCCTAATGAATTGCAGTTCAATCGAGATAAATGAATTTTGATACAATTTATCGATTTCGTACTAAGCTTGTTTAGGTAACTGATAGACTTTTTTTTAAAGGGAAATTTTATCGTTTTTTAAATAAATTGTATTTTATTTAGACTATGATTTACGTAGCACAGTAACATAGCAAATTTTGAAATATAAGCGTTATTCTTAATTTTCACCAATCCGTGTAAAAGATATTCTTTAACTATACCTTTTATAGATAATACGAAAAATCGTTAATTTTATATTTTACATTTACAGATAATTTTATGGCACACAAAATTCTAATCAATCTTTTACAATTACGTAAACGAAAGATTTATCGTTGCAATCTTTCAAAATATCAACATATACACCTTAAATTCTCGCAATAGTATTTCTTCAAATAAAATTGGCGTCACAATCAAACCATATCGATCAATCAATTACCTCAGTCAACCTCTTTCTTCCAGTCCAATCGTTTCGTATTTTTCCGGTTAAACGCGCAAGACGGAAGGGCATCGACTGCCTCGAGAATATCTACGATATACACACACGTGCGTACTCATATACGTATAAAGTAGAGAGGAGTAAGGATCACGTTTGTAGAGCGCACTGCTAGATCTAGACGAGAAACGAGTGGACGGTGAGATCGCGCTGTGATCAGCCACGGGGGAGTCTCTTTGTCGCGTATTTCTCTCTCTCTCTCTCTCTCTCTCTGTTTCTCTCTTCTTTTTGCTTCTCTGTCTCTTTCTCTGACGCACATCGAACCGCGCCGCTACTTACCGGCTGGCGTGACGGAAAGTCACGGTGCGTGCAATACGAAACGTGACAGACCTCTGGCACATCTCTCTCTCTTTCTTTCTTTTCGACAACGCGATCGAATTTCTCTCGTTGCCTCTCTCTGTCTCTCTTTCTCGCGCGCGCTAACGTCTTTCTCTTCGTTTTTCGTCTGCGCGCAGCTTTGCTCGCATCCACGAGCGATGCCCTTCGCTTATATATGTATGGACGAGCCAGTTAGCGCGTACGGTACACAAGTTCGATGAGAGTATATAGATATATATATATATATATATATATATATATATATATATATATATATATATATACACACACGTATCCAAGTGGAATTTCCGCGCCGTGAAGAATTGCCGCAGAGAAATGAAAGCCGCAGATACGCCGGATTAGCGGATTGAGACATTCCCTATGGCAATGTCGCCCACCGGTGTGTAGCGAGTGTATCCGACTCCGTTCCCCCTTTGGTATTTTCGCAGACTGTGAGGAAATATCGAGGGAAAGAGAGAGAGAGAGAGAGAGAGAGAGAGAGAGAGAGACAGACAGACAGACAGAGAGAGGGAAAAATATCTGGAAATTGCGTTCGTTTGATTGATATTTTTTACCAGTTTTTTGTTCTGCTAAAGTTTAAAGAGAAATTTGTGAGATTGTTGTGACAAAATGTTGTTTGTTATATGTTGTAAGAGTATAGTTTATCATTGATAAATCACGAAAGAATATATTTTTCATTGAATTTTTTAATGATTTTAAAAATCACTCATCTAAAAAGCTTTTTTTAAATTAACAACAATACGACTTTTATTTTGAATAAAAGAAGCGATTTACATTTTATTGCGCAAATCAAAGTAACAGGCGTTAGATTGTCCCTTAATTTCCGTAAGTAACATATAAATATACGCACACAGGAAAAGCTCATATCGCGCAATTTAATTCGGGGAAAGCACAAACAATGGTTGCAAATTCTTCTTCTCATTCGAGAATCAGTCCGTCGCTACGAGGCAAGATATAAGGGCTGAAGAAACGAAAGAGAAAAGGGTAAGGGGAGGTGATTGTATAGCCGTTGCCAGTGTTGAATCTTGCACTGCACATCACACTGCAAATCCAATTAACAAAGTCGCAATCGCGCCCGAGAGAGAGAGAGAGAGAGAGAGAAGGAAAGAGTAGAGGACGCGCGGGAAGTCAAGAAAAGTCGAACTCGTCGGGCTTCGTTTTCCTCCCTCTTCACCTTTCGTCCTTTTTCCCTCTTCTCCCGTACGTCTTCTTCCTTTGCAGCGTCGACTGAAACGAACGAAGCGCCGCTAAAATAATTGCTCCCTTTCTCTCTTTTTCTCTCTCGCTCTCTTTCTTTCTACTTCGGACCAATGATTTCGCGCAATCTCTCGGTGCAATCCACTTGTTTCCTCCCGTTCCTTTCTCTTCC
Organism: Chalcis sispes; assembly: GCA_949987625.1. Classification (NCBI taxonomy): domain Eukaryota; kingdom Metazoa; phylum Arthropoda; class Insecta; order Hymenoptera; family Chalcididae; genus Chalcis; species Chalcis sispes. The sequence continues at coordinate 74,790,915 of OX465094.1, forward strand.
TCTCTCTCTCTCTCTCTCTCTCTCTCTCTCTCTCTCTAACACACGTCTCCGACACACAACGAACTACGAGAGAAGAACGACTCTGTATCATTCGAGTGCGCATATATACATGAATATGTATGTGTATGTATGTGTGTGTGTGTGTGTTACCCTTCTCTCTCCCTTTTTCTCTCCTCTCGATTCCGAGCAGAGAAATTCCTCTCGTGTGCGAGTGCTCGGTCGAGAGAGGGAAATGGCCAATGGGAACGAAATAACCTTTGATACCAAAGAGAGAAAGAGAGCGAGATTAAGAGAAAGAGAGAGGGAGAGAGAGAGAGGAGACCGAGAAAACAAGTTGACGTGACGACTGGTCGAATCAACGCGCGAGGAAGAGAAAGAGACAGAGGCAATAGGGGAGCGAGCGCCAGGGTAATAACGAGGCAGAGATGGATGGCCGAGAGAGAGAGAGAGAGAGAGAGTGAGAGAGAGTGAAGAAGCAACGACGGCGACGACGACTACGACGACGACGACGACGGATACGGCATAGGACGCGTTTACGCGCGCGTTCGGAACGTGACGCTTATTGGCTGGGTCCGATTAGCCGGCGATTCGCTTCTCTCTCTCTCTCTCTCTCTCTCTCTCTCTCTTTCTCTTGTTTGGAGATGCGCATAAGTGAATTATCGGGAGAACGCGCGCGCGATAATAATTACTCTAATCGGTCGAGGCGCCTGCGATGCTTCTCTACTTTCGACTGCCGCCGGCACTTCTTTTTACCTCTTGCGCGAGAGCGTATATAAGCGCCGATTACCCATCGGTGAGCGCGCGAGTCCTCTCGACCAAATAGCAAAGAGAGGTCGAAAACTACGGAATTATTCATTTGCTCGCTTGTGCAATACGCTACGATCGATTGTGTCTGCGTAGGATCTCGAAGAGAAGGAAGAAGGGTAAGGAGAAAAAGAGATCGTTATGTTGTCGCATTCCGAGGTAATTCGATGATGCTTTCGGGGGATAATGACTGACTTTTCGTATTTCGAAGAAGTTCGCCAGAAAGAACTTTGAATTGTTGGTCTTTTTTTTTTTTTTTTTTTTTTTTCTTACTTTTTATCGAGCATAATCAAGGAGTTTTAAGATGCTGCATACATTTATTTTGCGAAATTTTGTATCAATGGATAACGTACAATTTTTCTTTTTTCGGTCGTTGATATGCGATTCTTTAATAAACAGATTAATTAGATTGATAAACAGATTAATTTTATTTTGGAATTTGTCATATGTTTAATGATAATAAAATTAAAAAAAAAAAATTAAAAAAAGTAAAAGTTGTCACTTGATTAAATAATAAAATTCAATAAAAGCATGACGATATTTTTCATTACTTATATAAAAATTAACATTAATTTTTAAATTAAATTTTTAAAATTAAATTATTGCCAAAGAAGACAGATTAAATTGTCTACATTCAATAAACTTTTTAAATCAATCCTTAGAAAATTATTAAGCTTACAATATAAAATTCGCCGTTAAATGAAAATTTTTATTGTGAAGGTTTGGAAAATTTATTATCAATGATTAAAGTTTTTATCAACGAATAAAAGTCTGTTTTCAATAAACAATTCATTCAAGTCGATTAATTAACACTTGAATAGGTAATATTTTACAAAAGAATTTAAACTCTTGAAATACCATAAAATTCACTCATTTTGCAATCAAGCCTTATTTTCAAAAAACATTTGGATATTTTATAACGACGTAAAAAAATAGATTTGGGAATAATTATACGGGATCCGCCTTACGTTGCCATAAATAATGCAATAATCGCAACTTATATACGTATATGTATATTAAATCCTGAGCTAGCGTTACCGATACATCGAAAAACAATTTTACAACATCAAGGCAAAACAATGGATATATTATTCTCGTCGCTAAACAAAAGCGAATCCTCTCACTTTGCAAATACGAGCCGCGGAATAACGATTCGACCCGAGCGAGCAAATGCATCGAGAACGAAGCGAGTAAACTGTAATCCACTTTATAAATATCAATTACCCGCATGCCACTTTTCTTCTCTTTCTCTCTGTCTCTCACTCTTTTACGTTTCGCGTATATACATATACATGTACACACGACGCAATAAAATTTCAATAAGGAAATCGATCATTATCAATTGCCGATATATAAGCGATGATGCTTAGACGGGAGGCAGGCCGCAAAAGGAACCGTGGCAAAGGTAGAAAATCGCACACGCGCGTTATCTCAAGCTCGCATCTCGATCACGATCAAGAGAGAGAGAGAGAGAGAGAGAGAGAGAGAGAAGGGAGGAGGGGGGGGGGGGGGGGGAAAGTAAGAAAGATAGCAATCACGCACGCACGCATGCGAAATCGCCCACTCTTTTGCGTTAAGCCGGCCTCCTTCTCTTTTACCTTTGGTTTTCCACTCGTTCTCTCTTATCCCTTTCTCCTTCTCTCTTTCTCTTTCTCGCGCTCTCCCTTTGCATCGACTCTCTTACCACTCGGTGGGCTCACGAAGCTCGAGATTCTCGTTTTGCTCGATTCTCTTTCTCGTTTTCTTTTACGTTCGCTATTTCAAGAGAGAGAAAGAGAGTGAGAGAGAGAGAGAGAGAGAGAGAGAGAGAGAGAAGGAGAGAAACGCACGTGCGTGAGAGACTCCGTTCCGCCGCGACGTGGTGTACTAAAGGAACTTTAAGAGCGGTCTCGTCTCTTATTTTTAAAGCATACTCTCCCTTCGACGTTCCCTCACTGATTTGTGCGTCGAGGATATATCGAAACGTTGAAGCGAGATTGAAAATTCTTTTAAATAATTGTTTTAACTTTAGTGATTTTAATTGAGAGGATTAAAATCTTGAATTGAATTGGAAAATTTGTACAAAGAATAAATGGTTTTTAAGAATATCGATGTGCTATTCTAATAATGAAAGAAGCAATTGATTTGTAAAAGTAAACTATGATTTAATTTCATTATTAAGTTATGTAAAAGTATGTTAAAATTAAAATTTTAATTGCAATATTGCATTGTATAAGAAAATATAAATTTTATAATTTTTATTTCAATTTACTTGATGCATTTAGTCATGATCATTCAAAAGAATATTCAAAAATGTAAATAGTTCAAAAGTTTAAATAATTATCTTGTCAAATTAAAGCGGATTTAACTGCATTCATCTAAATAAAATCAATTTTTCTTATTACACCATTGTGACAAGTGTAAATTTTGAACAAATATCAATAGTTAGATTTTGGCAGACTAATTAAAAATAAAAAGCTAAAGTACATATGCAAGGAATACGTGAATTTTTCAAAAAGAAAAATAAAAGAAAAAGACTATAACACAAGCAACGAGGCACGAGAGCACGACGAGAAAAGAAGATCCAAGCGCTAACTCACAAAACTCCTTCAAAACACGGCGACAAAGAAAACCCAGAAAGCGCGCGAGTCCCGGCACTCGTGTCGTTTCTGAAAAGCATTTTCAAAGCACCTAGTTAGAAAAAAAAAAAACGGAAAAAGTAAGAAAAAAAAGATATAAAGAAAAAAAGACAGACGAAAGAAAACGAGAAACAAGGAAGAAAAAGTGAAATTATAAAAAAAAAAAAAAAAAAATAAGAAGAAGAGAGCCGAAAGAGAGTAAAAAAAATGAACGAAACTACGTAGGATGACAACGACGGCAAAAAAAAAAACTATGGAAGACACGCGCGAGCTCACGTACGGCGCATATGCATGTAGACACACGCGCGAGAAAGAGAACAGCCTCGGCGGGTCACGAAGAAAAAGGAAAGAAACATAGTTTCACATATAACTCTTACACATATATACATACACGTTTATATATACATATATATATATATATGCACATAGCCGACGGTGACGCAGAACTACACGATTTCTCGATATGCGCGTTACCATACTGCTTATAACCGATCGCGAGAGAGAAAGAGAGAGAGAGAGAGAGAATCTATCGAGAGATTCTGCCACGCATCGTGTGCGTGCGCGTGCACCGATATGACCCCCGTTGGCTAACGGCAATAACGTGTTCGCACGCATCGAGAAAATAGCAACGGAGGGAGAAAATGTAAGAAAGTGAGAGAAGGGCTTTGTATATCTGTTTTCTAAGATCGCGCGAGAATGACGCGTGCGCGCATTGCGTGTAAGATGCATAGCCCTCGTGTTTGGATACGAGTACCGATTGCTTGCTCAAACGAGGCCTCACCGATCGTTGTGGATTCTAGGAGAAAGAGAGAGAGAGAGAGAGAGAGAGAGAGAGAGAGAGAGAGAGAGAAAGAGAGATAAAGAGAGAAAGAAAACTTGCAAGAGGTAGATGGATGACGGCCGCGTGTTTCGAGCCGCGCGGTTGTTCTCCTATTTATAACGAGGTAAGGACGTGTATTATGCGTGAAACCGCGCGCTCTTCTTCCCTTTTTTATTTTCAAATACGCGAACGCGCGATGCTTCGAGATATGCGCCATGGGTTTGTTGGTTCATTTTGCGAGGTTCATTACAAAGTTATGTGTTAAAAAAATTATAAAACGAATTTAATGTTGTACTCACAGAACCCATGTTTCATAATAATCCAAAGGTTTTCATTGTCGATGATGTTGTAATATCTTATGGATAAATCGTAAATCCTGAAAATAATATATAAAATAAAATAATAATTCAAATTATTTTAAATGATAATTATAAAATATTGAAAATATATAAAAATATTAAATCGAAATGATTTGTATCAATGTAACTCATAAATAATTAGTAGAATGAGTCGTGTATAACAAGACATGCCGAATCTTTTTAATTTAATTTTTAGTTTTTATCGTACTGATTTTGTAAAATCAATTTTTATAATTTTATAATTATTTAATCTAAAATTGAGTACAATTACTTTATAAAGTGTAAAATTAACAATAAAATTTATTATAAATAATGCCACTTTTTATAGAACTATTGCACGAATTAACGCACAATTAAACGAAATTATTTCTTTCAAATTTTATCCGGAATTTTTTTACGCTAATAACGAGCAAATAAGCACGAAAGTGGACTTTGTTAGTATTTTGCAACAATGTCTCATCCTTAACGCATAGTCTCTCTTTTCTCTCGCGCTGTTCTACCGAGAACTTGATCGTTGACCGATAGCGACTTTGCCGATCGTCGAGCAATCTGAAAGAGCGATCGAGAACGATCCATATACTCTTTTCCTATAATACACCTGGGTCAGAAGGAGAGAGAGAGAGAGGGAAAAAGAAGGGAGCGTAACAGTAGAAACTTACTGGAGAAATAAGAAAGAAAAAGGAAGAGAGAGAGAGAGAGAGAGAGAGAGAGAGATCTCGATTCGTGATAGGAGAATCTCGTCCTCGTCGTCGACTTTGTCCTCGTCTTCGTCTTCGTTCTCTGTCTTCTCTTCTTTCTCTCCTTCGACTGTTTCACCTCGTTCAGCGAAGATGAACGTTTCCAGGAAAACGCGCGCACGCCGCGCAGTTTATCGTTGGATACTTAGACAAGAGAGTTTCTCTCCCTTTGTATATATACGTGTATATGTGTGTTGGGCACTTGGCCGTTGGCTAAAGTCAGATTTTGCGATTACAACTTAATCCTTAACTTAAGATTGTGTCCCTCTTTTCCCTTTTACCCTTGCTTCTCGTATTCTCTCTGTCTCTCTCTCTCTCTCTCTCTCTCTCTTTCTCTTTCTTTCATCACTCGTTTTCATGTTGCGGGTACAGAGAGCTCCTTGATTGAATATTTATGCGACATCTCGTTTTCGATATACATGAAGAAGTCACACTGTATTCGAGCTGTTATTCGAGAAGTCGTTTCGTTATTTTCTTTATCAATTAAATACGTCGTTCGAACGACGAAGAGAGAATTTGCTGCCTTAGATTTTACAGATTCGTCGTATTAATTTTTCGATAATTTTCTTTTGGAATTTTATCGATGTTGTTAATTTTACTGTTAAAATTAATTAAAAATAGTATAACATGAAATTTTCTATTATTTTAAAAAAAGAATAAAAATCGTAAGTTTGTTTATAGAAATTTCACTTAGCACAGTATTTTTAATATTTTTAAACGGCAATCTTTTCAAATTAAGCTTTATATGCGTGTAAATGAAAAGTGACGATAAATTATTAAATGAACTTTTTTTGTTTGATTTAAATCGATGTAAGTCAAATACTTTTAGTAAAACGTCTAAAACCTTTTATATATTTCAATTTTGAAACATATTATCATCTTTAACTCTGATCGTTTCATTTTCGCGTCATTTTTTTAATTTAATAAATTAAACTTTAACGTAATTAATTAAACTTATAGATTTTAAAAAAAATTTTTATAAATAATATTTAAATGAAATACAATAAATTATTTTTCATTTTATGTGAAATTACATTAAATATTTTCATGGTTTGAACAAAAAATTTACAAATGTATTTTATATTAACAAATATGTTTATACAATGACGTTATTTTATTTTATTTTGAATTATTAAAATAACAAACGATAGAAATGATGATAAAAGATGGAACGTTTGAACTTTAAAAAAATTATTATAAGATATAAATAAATTCTTTTAAGAAAAATAATCGTCAATTTTCAAAGATTAATAAAATAATTTTATAACTTAATTAATAACTAATGTTACATTCTCATCTTGTATAATTATTCGTAACAATCTAGGAAGATAAAAGAAGGAGAAAAAATAAAGCCGAGAGAGAATCAATTCATTAGTTATCAAGCCTATAAACTTCCGACGAATCGATATCAATTACAAGCGCATAGAAGAAGAAGCGCCGACAATTCGGCAAAAAAAAACAAAGAGCGTTGCAAATCTCGTAGTTTACCGCGTGCTTTATTGTCGGATCGCACACAACACACACACACACACACACACACGAACACGGCACGGAGAGAAAAAGCGATTAAATCCAGCTCGAGCGGCGAGTAGCTCGACTTGTATATATATACACATATATACATATATCTACGAAATCAGACGCTAATATATATATATATATGTACCCACAAAGAGAGACTGAGAGAGAGAGAGAGAGAGAGAGGGACGGTGACTTCTTGCTCGAGTTCATCAACGTAAAAAGCTCGGGGCTCTAATAACGCATTACAAGCATTACACACGTATATACTTTGTAAAGAGCTTACGCATACACGTCCAAACACACACATCGACACATATGGATATATATGCATGGGCAACGTCAATATCGGTATACACAAAAAATGCTCGCTTGCGAGCGCACAGAAAGAGAGAGAGAGAGAGAGAAAAGAGAAAGATTTAACAACCCCTTTCAAGAGTCAATTGAATATAAATTTTCCCACGCAACTACCTCTCTCTCTCTTCTCTTTTCTCCTCTGTCTCTCTCTGTTTCTCTCCACATACTCGCGGCTCCATCTTCGCCGAGTATAATCGAACGTTATTCTAAACGAATCCCCTAACCTAATCCCCCCTTCCTCTCCTACGTCAGCTCAAGTTCCATACACACATTATATATATACATAAAAGATCGGGAACAATTTCACCACTGCGGTCGGTCTTTCCGCACGAGCTTTTTCTCGTGTAAAAGATGCGCTTTTTATCCGTTTTCCACCTTTGCCTATTCCCCCCCTCTCCCCCCGTGTTCGTCCTCTTCCTTAAACGAGGTAGAACAAGTGGAAATAAAATCTCACCGATTACGATAATAGTCAGCCGGAATGTTTACGACAGATCGGTGCTGGTATAAGGTGTACATATACACCGGTGAGTAGTATCCGTGAAAATGGGAGAGAGAGAAAGAGAGAGATAGAGAGAGAGAGAAAGAGAGAACATGCCATCGTATAACTGTCTCTCTTCTACTTCGCGACGCTTCTGCTTCTTCTTTCCGCCGGTATATACATCGGCGAGCCGCTAATTTTCCCCGGCTGCGTACATTATGAGCGACGCCGTAATCCACGTTGCTGTGTATACCACCAAAGACGACCGATTTACGCTCACGTTGTCGATATATATAGTGCCTGCGTGTGAGAGAAAGGCTTGGTTTTGCGTAGAGATAATTAAGCGTCAAGCTTCTTGATTCATCTCTAGTTTTCTCTGTATCTGACTTTATCTCGTCGCGGTTCGATACACGGTTTATTCGCACGCACGATAGAGATGGTAAAAATTGCTGTGAATATCCCGGTGTGTTGCGTTTTATGTAAGCGTGTGATCCTCAAAATTTTATACAGCGTTATTTCTTATGTAAGACGTAGTCGTATATCATCGAGCACGAGGATGCAATGCACGCGCGAAAACACAAATAAAATCGCGTTACGTATACATACACGTATACACAATATAAACAGTCATCGCGAACGAAAAAAAAAGATAGATGACAAAAAAAAAAAGCACAAAAACCTATAAAAATAGTTTTTCCATCGTGCCTTGCCTTCAACCTTCCTTTCTCCCCCCCCCCCCTTTCTCTCTCTCTCCCTCTCTTTTTCTCTCTCTCCTTCTCTCTCTCTTTCTCTTTCTCTCAATCGTTCAGCACGAGACGCACGCGCGGTAAAATGTAGCAAGGGGTTTTAAAGTACGGCCAGATCATTAACCATGATTTGTTGCGAAGCGAGCTGCCCAATGACCTCGCGGTCAGGAACGCGCCGCGTGAACTTGGCCCGAGCCAAAGGTAAGAGAGCAAGCCAAGGAGTACCGTGTATAGTAGAACAGTAAAGAGGGGGGTGGGGGGGGGGGAGAGAGAAGAGGGAACATAAAATAAAAATAAAAAAGCGGACGGAAGGATCTTGTGCGAGAGGGAATGAGAGGGAGATAGGTGATCTCGTAGCGATATATATATATATATATATATTTATACACACAGTCTCAATGTATATATAGACGAAACAGGGCGGCCTATCGACTTGATCTTTTCTCCGCGCGGCCAAATTCACCTTCGGTTTGCATTACCTTTTAGTCGCGGTCCGTGCGTTTATATATATATATATATATATATATATACATGCTTGTGCATCGCGCGAGCGAGCACGCGATAGAAAGAAAAAGAGATTATTTTTCTTTTGTTTTTCATTTTCGGTCCCCGCGAAACCCCTTACTACTATTAACTTTTATTCTTTCCGATCGTGAAAGAGTAGAGATACATGCCGATATATGTGTGTTCGTATAGGAAACAACGTTACAAATGTTGTACATACGCGTCTGCAGAATCTTCGGAGCTTTTCTGCGTTTTCACGGATAAATTTTGTGGAAGCTTTGCATTATCGACGTGACGTATAGATGATGTGAGCGTTCGAGTACATCTTTATCGGTGTAAAATTGAAAATTTAGAATTACGCGTAATAATTGACGTTTTTATTAATATCGGTAACGATTTGTTACACTCACTTTTGTAATTGTTACAAATTCACAAAGATCGGATACAAAGATTTTTTATTTCATTAGATTCATTACTTAATGTTTCCGTATTTACTTAATATTCAAAGCTTACTCGTATGTACACTCGAGCAAATCAATCATGCTCGTACATGTTTTTCTTTTTTCCTCTTAATTAATAACCCTTCATCGTACTCGAATCAATTGTCATGTACATTCCGATTGATTGCCCACTCGATATTTCACGGATAACTACTCAAAAGTGCACTCCGGCAACTCAGTTATAACATAATTCAATCGTCGTTTGTATATGTCTTACGAGAGCTTTAAACGAGCTCGAATACACAAAGAATATAACAATCGGTACATCGGCATAACCGCTGTCAATTTAAAATACGCGTAACAATCGATCTGTTTCGTATATAGCTATAAGCGCCACCGTATAAGAAAAAACGACAAATCTCTACAATGCGCTTACGCCTATAACGTAGATAAAACACCGCGAACGCATATAACAAGGCATTTATTTGGTACGTTATAAGGAAGAACCGAAACGATACAAAAAAGGAGAAAAAAAAAAAAAAAAAGGAATGAAAGTAGAGCAAAAAGAAGAGACTGGAGAACGAACAATGAGCACGAGAGCGATTTGTATATATGTATATAGAAAGTAGCCATACAGTGGAAAGAGACGAGGGAATTCACAACGATACATAATTCACTAAAGCATATACGCGCTGGAACGAAAAACGCACGCGTACGTATAAATACTAATACGTACACATATTTCATTCGCGTTGATACAAGAGCAGGCGCCACGCGACTCCGGCACTTATCGAAAAGACGCGCGGAGATACGATCGAACGAATGCGAGAGAGAGAGAGAGAGACAGAGAGATATACCTGCGCTCTCGAGGGAATTTCAGCACAATTTCGTGTTTTTTCATTTTTTTTTTTCGCATTGGATGCGGGAAGTCTAGAGAGAGGGAAAATATTCGTATGGTATACCCATTTGAATGTTTATCCGTACGCATCTTTGCTCCGCTAACGGTATATCCACCTGCATAGTAAAGGATGTATGGTTAGCCCATCATTTCTACCTTTCTCTCTCTCTCTCTCTCTCTCTCTCTCTCTCTCTCTCTCTCTCTCTCTCTCTCTCTCTCTCTCTCATTCGGTATAATTTTTTTTGCTTATTCTTACGCGTATACACACACACACATTCACACACAATAACCAATGATTCGCTTATCTCTAACGCGAACGCTTATAGTCTATACACGCGCACGCTTAATAAGCTGGCGAGAGAGAAGCTGGTGAACATTTGCGGTTATTGAAACGTCAGCGCGTTTTGTATGTACACTTTTCTTCCTCCTCTCTTCTCTCTTTCTCTCTCTCTCTCTCTCTCTCTCTCTTTCTCGCATATAACCAAATTTTTTTTTATTTTGTTCTCATTTTTTCATTTCTTTCTTTCTCTCTCTCGGTTTTATTTCCTTTCTACCGCTTGCCAGAGCCCCGACAACGTCGGGAAATTATTCACCGATACAAAATGCACCATTCAGACATACATGTGTATATACATATACATACTATGTATCGTATACGTGCCTTTAGATTTGAAACTCTTTTAATCGGTAATGAGTCGGCGGCAAAGATGCGCCACGTAGATACACACGTTTACAGGTAAACGCGTACATACAAACCGTTGCCATTATAGATGAAGCGAGAGACAAGCTAAGATTAGGATCGAAACGCGCGTACACATATACACACTTATACACACACACACGTACACATTAGCACAAACCGCGAGAAGAGCCGATGGAATTTTTTCAATATAAAATACACGCGATTTGAAAAAAATAGGGGGGGGGGGAAGAAAGGGGGAAGGGTTGTCGATACAAGTTGGCCTATGCGGAAAGTCGCGCGTGACGTCAAAAATTTCTTTGATGTTGCACGCGAGCGCGAGGGGGACTGTAAGCGAACTTTTCTCCGTGTATAATATATATATACACGTACGACCATGCGCGCGTGTGTATGTGCACGTATATGTACGAATGCGAATATGTAGTTACGCGGGAGTTTATCGTATAGCTTCAATCGGATTTTAGAAACGGCGCGTCAGTGTCTTGCGGTCTCGGCTATACGCGGCGCTTCGAAACTAAATGCAAGCGTGCTTTTAATTGAGATAATTTTCTTAGATTATATCCAATTATAGTCAAATAATTTTATAGAGACGATCAAATAATATTATTATCTAGATCTATTAGGCACATGTTTAAACGTTCCATACGTATATATAAAAGCCGAAACTGTCTATTTTGGAATCGACGTGCGGCTTATCAGATTCGTTTGATTTGAAAAAAAAAAAAAAAAAAAAAAAGAAAAAAAGAAAAAAATGAAAGAAAAAAATGAAAGAAAAAAAGATAAAAAGGGAAAAATAACCACGGACGTTATAATATATGAGATTGCACGCGTATAATCGTGTAATCTCAAGTTCGATATTATATATATTTTAAAAAATAAAAAGATTATAAGCGCCGATAAATCATGCACCATAGTATCAATATTTTGTTAAGGAAAACAAACCGGCTAATGGTAACGATAACATTTGAATAAAGTTACATTATATTAATTTGAATTGGTATGTGTGTATGCAAAGCTGCTATGGTACCTGCATTGAAATTGATGGTAATCAAAGTCTGTACTACTGTAACAGAGAAACTCCCTTGAATTCGCCTCCAACTTGAATAATGAATAGATTAATTAGTTTGTGTTTACTCGCTCATTATCTAATTATTTCGCTCGAAAGTCATAATAACGTTTCTACGACACGTAATAATTAATGATTTTTCGATATTATAATGTTAATGAAATGATATTTATTCGTCGCAACGTTAAAATGTTGATTATTCTTGAAAAAATCTAACGTCGGTTGTGCTGATAAAATGACGCTAATTATAACGAACAACGATATTAATATCCATTAGCATTTCGTGTTGTTAATCAATATATTGAATTTCCCTCTCTCTCTCTCTCTCTCTCTCCATTGTTTGTATTTTAGAATAAAAAATTTAGAAGTGAAATTGTCGTTTCTATTAGTTACACCGTTAATTACTACTATATTTTATTAATGCATAAGGAGTAATTTCATAGAGAAATTTTCAAATAAATTTATTAAAAAAAATTTATAAAAAACATTAAAAAAGATTGACGTTGTATATATTTCTTAATTTAATCTCAAATCGAAAAACTTTAACATTACAAATACAAGTAAAAGTCACGTGTAACGTGTAATTCTCATAAAACATAATTATCCTCATACTGTCAAATTATACACGCGATACAATGTGTATTTAAAAAGTCCCGACGGTAAATCACGTTTCCGAAAAAGGACAGCGCGCGGCGTGCCTGCGCGAACGAAAGCGAAAAGGGGCAAAGAAAGAAAAAAAAAAAAAAAAGAAAAAAAAAAAGAACGAGAAGAAACGATAAATAGGAGTGAGAGAAAGAAATGGATAAAAAACAAAAACGATAAAAAGAGAAAAAGACGCGAAAAAACGTCTAAATGCAAACAATCCGTCTAAAACGAAATTGCATTTCAGTCTTATCAGAGTGAGAAATCTCGCTCGGCGGCTGCTCTCGCAAATCAAGCAAAAGGAAACTCTCTCGGCATCGGGGCATGCATACTTTGTTTCCATTACTCTCTTGTTTGACGGCTCTTAAAGGGTATTAAAAACTCCCAGCGCGAAATCAAAACAGCTCACGGCTATATACCGGACCCCAAACGATCTCGGACGCGCGGAGTAAGATGGTGCGAAGGAAACAAAAGGAAGTATCCGCCTTATAAGCAGCCTCTTTCTTCTCTATCTCCTCTCTCTCTCTCTCTTTCTCTCTCTCTCTTTCGTCTTTAATGTTGTTGCTCGGTAACGAGACCTTGTGCACATCTCTCTCTCTCTCTCTCTTTCTCTCTTTATTCTTTTCTTCTCTTCTTTATTCTCACCTTCTCTTTGCCTTCACGCCTATAATTACGCGTTTCGACTTATTTTATATTTACATATATTACAAACTATTAAATTATCTCAATTTAAATTCGAGCCCGTTACTCTCTCGTCCGCGTCTTAAATTTTGATCAATTATGTTAAATTAATTCGCTTAGCTCCTTGTGAGACGCTTTAGCTTTTTTATCTCTGTTAGCCGTTTAATTTTTGTTCGACTATTTTATAATTCTATTAAATTCTATCTTTACGTACTGTTGAATTTAATAAATTATTAAACTTTACGTTTGCGTTTTGCATTATCAATTAACTCTCTTATTTAATTAATAACGCTGAATTTTAATGCAAAATTTATGCTTCGAAAAATACGTATCTTAGAAAATTTTATATCGAAGTTAACATAAATAAGCGATTAGGTAACGCAGACTTGCCTATTAAGAGTTAGAATTATGTAAGATAAATGATTAAATTGTATAATATATTGATATCTATTTTATAAATAAGTGTCATACAAAACAATGTTTGTAAATAATGAATAATTATTACAAATAAATGCTATTTAATATAGAGAATTTAATATAGTAATCAAGCAATATTAAAATTAATTTAGATGACAAGCCGAATTGATTTACGATTTATTAAATGTTATAACAAGTGGCGTTGTTAAAGCAAACTTTAAAATTATTGTTAATACACATAAGATTTATGTAAGTACGTAATAATTAAAATTACATTATTATTCGAAATCCATTACAATAAAGAAGCTTTGTATATAAAAAAGTTTATAAAAAAAAAATGTAACAGCTAAATAAATTAATAAATTCGATAAAAAATTAGCTTAAACTGTTCATATTCTTTAAATCAAGATTATTTTTAATTTATTCTAATAAAAAAAAATTTTTGATATTCTTCACAAAATTTTCTTTTAATGCGCTTTATAGATCTATATTTACGGAATCTAATATCAATGTATTTTTAAAATAATTTAAAAATATATTATTTAAATATTTCTATTTTTTACACACCTGACCTTATTTCTTACAGCTGGAAATCAAAGTAGATATATTTTACATGGTTAAATGCCGACAAATATCTTAATAAGGCACGCTAAGAATTCACGCTATCGCGTAAGCGAGCAAGAAGAAAATATCGACGAAAAACCTACTCTCGAAATCCAAAAGGAGAATAAATAAACGAGAAAATAAAAGAGCGGGAGAAAGAGAGAGAAAGAAAGAGATAGAGAGAAAAAGAGGGGGAGGAGGGACGAAAATAAGAAAAGAAAAGAAAAAAGGAAGAGCAAAGAAAGACAAAGAGAGCAAGAAGAACGTGCGAGCGAGTGAGCGAAGATAGATAAATTCGCCGATAGAGACAAAAGAGCGCGAGCAAAAAGGTATGTATATACAAGTCCGCCGAGATAGAGAGAGAGAGAGAGGAAGACAGAGAAAAGGAGAGCGGGTCTAAGCCAAGGGTAACCGGAGCAAGCGAGACGGTCGCCAGAGTTCTCTCGGCTCGTTTCTCGCGCACGCCGTGCATACACACACACACACACACACACACGCGCACGCGCGCGCGAGTGCACCTTCGCTTCGTGAAAGAGAAAGAGAGAGAGAGAGAGAGAGAGAAGGTAGGGAGGATCCGGGTCACAGATCAGCGTGCCGCGTGAGCTCCGAGAAGAAGCGCACACGCCGCGCGCCGCCGCTTCTATACCGCTGCTCTCCTCCGGCCCGATAGCTTCGTGTATGTATATACTACGCTCGAGTTCCTTCGCTATCTCTTTCTCTCCCTCACTTTGGATCGAAAGAAAGAAGGAGAGAAGTCGAGCCGTGTATATACGTACAATCAGAGAGAGAGAGAGAAAGAGAGAGAGGCGCACGCGGATACGCGTACATATCCAACGGTCCGCTGTGCAAAGGGCCACCGTGGGTATATAAGCCTGGTTACTCTACTCGTGGTCGTCGCAACAGTCGCCGTCGCCGCCACCACCCCCGGGCAAGCCTTACCCGATGAGAGAGAGAAGAAAGAGCGAGAGATACTCCGCTCTATATCTCTCTGTCTCACTCTCTTGATATCGTACGTTCCAGGTGGACTGCTGCTGCACATCGCCGACGGAGGAGCGAGCATCGGAGCGAGACCGAACGCACGCACCGCCCGTACTGATACGAGAGAAAGAGAGAGAGAGAGAGAATTCTGGACCTTTATTTTGCCGGGCGAAGGGACACGCTCTGTTTCGCCCGTACTGCGAGAGATTACCCGAGATCGAGAACTCGTCCGTTAACGTGTATGGGTACACACGGCGATCTGTGTTCAATATGCTTTCGCTGACGAAGAATTCCTATTGGGTATTTCGCGAGATTCTCGATGAGTTATTGTCTTTTTTTTTTTTTTTTTTCTCTATAAAGAAGAATTTGGAAAAGTTTATGCGTGGATCGGTTAAAGAATGAAAGTTTTCCCTTTTGTAAAGGTTAAAAATAAGCCTTTGTCAAAAATATGACAAAATAATTGATTTTGTCGATAAATAAATAAAAATAATCATTTGAAAATTTCTTAAAAATTTTTTCAAGAATATAAAAAAATATGAAGACGGAAAATATTGGTGCGCAGGTTTAGAACAATTTTGAAATAAAAATTTAAAACATTTGTTTACTTATATTTTCAATTTATTTTCCCGTTAACTGCAATCTCCAACTTTATTTACAAAATTTTTATCTTTAAATAAACATGACTTCAATTATCGTATCGAAAAATAAAACCATTTTTTTGGCAAAGCTCCGAAATACAACAACGTATCGATATTCCAAGTAGCTTCTCCGCATTCCTCGAATAACTACGAAATCACCCTCATTTTCTATAAACTAAACACCCTCCTTTATATTGTTCTTAATACGCGCACGATTCGATTCGCTCAATTCTCTTTCTCTCTCTCTCTCTCTCTCTCTCTCTTCCTCTTATCCTCCTCCCTCGATTCGCCTTTCTTTGTTTCCGTTGATTCGTCTCTTGAGCCTCTCTCCGACTCCTCCTCTTTCGCTCGAGACGATCGGGGGCCTTCGTATATGTATGTATATATATTTACGTGCGCACGATCCGCGAACGGTCGTGCACGCACTCGCGGTAAAAAAGCAAAAGAGAAAGAGAGAGAGAGAGAAAGAGAATACGTAAGAGCATTCGCGAAGACGCTAGACTATGTGCCGAGTAAGGTATAAGATAGAGAGAGAGAGAGAGAGAGAAGGTAAGGTTATACCGAAGAGTCTTTTATCGAATACGTAATGACCTGGTCAGGATTCATCCAATAATCTGGTTCATGACTAAGAAAGAAAAATAGAGAGAAAGATTGAAAAAAACTATGGGGGCCTTTCACGAATTAAAAAAAAGACTAAAGAAAACGTAGAACGGAGAGTTGTTTGATCGACACGCTTTGCTTTCTTTATTTTTTTTTTTTTTTTTGTCAGGATACGTTCGATATGAACGAGTGCATTTTGTAAAATTTATGTAGGGAGACTTGAGCTAACGTAAATGCGCGCGTGTGTGCTTTTTATGACGATGGAATATTAAAATGATAAGAAACGGATAATGGGGAGAAAAGTTGGGTTAAATTTAGATCGATAGAAAAAATAGCACCTCGTGTTTGTCAAATCTGCAAAAAAATTTCCGAACGAACTTTGCTGTACTAAAAATTGTCCTAAAGTAAAAAATTATTAAATTTGTTAATTAAAATAACGCAAATAACTTAACGGCAACAATAGCCTTTGGTACGCAACAAATTTTGCATGGGAAATCCTCTCCATCAAAAATAAAAATCACCTCGTCCAGCCGTTATAACCAACTAATGCAATGCGCTTCGCGCTTAATAAATAACCGGTCTTACGTTTGCTTCCGGTTGCGCGCAATAAGGGAAGAAGAGGCGAGGCGGTATAAGAAAAACACCCACCGCGTGCACCCTTCGCCCAACGAAGCGATGCTTTGCTCTCTCTCTCTCTCTCTCTCTCTCGAGGAGCATTTT
The DNA here is from genome assembly GCA_949987625.1 of Chalcis sispes. Classification (NCBI taxonomy): domain Eukaryota; kingdom Metazoa; phylum Arthropoda; class Insecta; order Hymenoptera; family Chalcididae; genus Chalcis; species Chalcis sispes. Next base: position 74,808,239 of record OX465094.1, read on the forward strand.
TCAAGTGGAGAAAACTTGCCCCTCGGGTGCGCGCGCGAAAAGAGCCCTCGAGAATGGCTCGACGTCGACGCTATTCGTCTATGTATATATATATATATATACGCATAGACACGTATAGGTATATATACATAGACGGTAAGTCCGTGCGCGAGCATCAGCGGCAACGAGTCTCGAGAAAATCGCCCGTCGAGGCCGAAGAATCGGCCGAGTCACGCGGGGGAAGGGTTGGGGAGGGGGTGAACGCTCGCTCTCTCTCTATATATATATATATCTCTCTCTCTCTCTCTCCTCTCGCTCGTTCGTTCCTTCGTTCGTTCCTATCTCGCGGGGTGAGCGCAACGAGATCAATCTATCGATCAGGAGGTCGATAACCCGTGTGCGCCCGCGCGCCTCTCTGAAGAGAGAGAAAGAGAGTAGAAGAGAGAAAGAAAAAGAGAGAGACAGGACGAATGAGATCGTGAGCTTGGCCGGAGAGCAATATATATTGGCGATATAAATAATCATTGAGTGAGTTTATCGTTAGATGTTGCGGATTAAATTAATGTAGTGGGAATGTTTTTAAGTTCGCTTTTACTTGTTCGTTTTTTATTTTGTTTTGTTTTATTTTTATTTTTTAGGACGGGTGATATATTTCGCGAGATGCTCATAGGACCGATTGGACACACGCGAAGGATGGTGTTTTCGATCTACGACTTTCCGTCCATTTCGATAATATTAAGAATTTATTCAGTAATTTTAAAAGTTTACTTAAACTACTTTTACTTTAAATACTTTGATTATGATAGAATTTTATTAATCTGTTACAATATTTGATATTTTTAACTCATTTTGCACTACAATATAAAAAAAAAAAAATAAATTATCGTACATTTTTTACGTATATTAATACACTCTTTTATCCTTATAGTGCCGTTATTAACTAAATTATCCGGTATCATTAGTAGTCTTTATCTCTTGCATCTTGCATATAACAAAAAGTCGACCCTAGGGTAATCTGGAATCTCTCTAAAACATTTTTAATCGCAATAAAATATTCAATCCTAATAAGCGGATTTCGATTCAATTTATTCAATTCGTTTTGTCAATCGACAAAAGTTTAACAACTCATTTCCTTCATTCAAAACAATTAAATAAACAATTCGAAATACTACAAAATACACAAATAGAATATTTGAAACTTCACGAGTCAATTAACGCTTATAAAAAGCTCAACTTTGCGCTTGTGAGTGAGCGACAAAGTTGCATCGTCGCAACGCACAGGGGCACAATTCGTTAGATAGACGAGGACATCAACAACGGTATATAGCCAGCGCACAAGTTTAAGGAAACCAGAACCGTGAGAGAAGTCTCTGCGAAGAAAACGGGGAGGGTAAAAAGAGAGAAGGAGAGACCGAGAGAGAAGAAAGAAGAGAAAGAGAAGCGAAAAGAGGAGGAAGGCCTCCAACGAGCGAACTACGACGACGTTCGAGGACCCAGGCGACGAGGGTCGGACAGTAGCGAGCTTCTCTCTCTCTCTCTCTCTCTCTCTCTCTCTCTCTCTCTCTCTCGCTCCCCTGCTTCCGAACGCGCTCACGCGGTGAGTCCGTTCAGCCAAGGCCGCCACTGAGGTTATAAATGAGGGAAGCAATTTTGCAACTTGGCGACCCGATGAGTCTTGCAGCGCACCGCGACAAGAGAGCGAGATAGATGCATAAAGACAAACCAGGTACGTGTGTGTGTGTATGTATATATATATATATATATATATATATATATACATACACATTTTCCCACACATAAAAGGAATAGATAGAGAAGGGTGAAGGGTTGTGTCCTCAAGAGATAGAGAGAGAGAGAGAGAGAGAGAGAAGGAGAAAGCTTCAAGTTTACAAGTTCCCCGGATAGCCGTCGTGGTGCTTCTCTCTCTCTCTTTCTCTCTCTCTCTCTCTCTCTCTCTCTTTACGCTACTATACTACCACCGAGCGCAAAGTAGCGAGCGAGGACGAACCACGAGGGAGCAACGGTGGAGAAGAAGAAGAAGAGTAAGGAGGAGATGAACGCGCACCAGAGATCGCCAAAGGCTCCATATACGTGTAGGTGTGTGCGCATACATCGCAGTAACGCGAGCAACCCAGAAAGAGAGAGATAGAGAGACAGAGAGAGAGAGAGAGATAGGTTGCATGCTTCGCCAATATGGCCGGGATTGATGACCTTAGTTCGCCGGAGCGTTTACTGTCGCGTTTCTGCTTTCCTTATTTACCTACCTTACATCTTCTCTCCTCCCTCTCTTGACTTCACTACTATCCCCTATATATCCTTCTCCTTCTTATCTTTCTTTTTTTCACGCTTATATATACCTTTATTCCTCTTTACATACACACGTATACAATTATTTGTAGACTTAAAACTTCGCTCTTTCTCGCTCTCGATTTCTCTACGAAAACTGTGCGCTCTATTCGTCGATTTTTGAGAGACGCGACTTGTTTCTTTCCGATGTGGTTTTGTTAAACGAATGGTAGCGAGATTTAATAAGACGCAAACGCACGAGAGAAAGAGAGAGAGTGAGAGAGATGCCCGAAGATTATCGGTGTTGTTTGGTATACGATCGATGGATTCGGACGACGAGGTTTATATTAATTTCTTGCGTTATATATATATCTCCTTGGTGGATTTATACCGCGGGTGTCGCGAGTTAATCGATTCTAATGATCGATCGATCGCGTTATGGTTATTCTTACGTGCGTTAATAAATTCACAGGCGTTTCAATTATCGTAACTTTGCGAAACCGTAATTTTTTATCAACCTTTTGTATTATTTTGCATAACCGTGCGATTTATCGCTTTTGAATATTATAAAAATTTATAAGACGTGAATTTTTTTCGATAAGATTAGTAACATTAACGACAAATCGAGACAATAATCCCACCTTTAACTAACGTATCCTTTATCGTAAAAATTAATCGCTAGCTGTAAAATTACGAGCGTTTATACAAGTCATTAATAACAAAATTCTATTTGCATTAATTAGCCGCTCTGAAAATTTAACCTCTATGAAAAATACGTCGTATATAATATAATCGATAAATCGCAGCGCACGCATCTAACATGTTCACCTAACTAATTTGAACACGAAAATGCCGGTAATAAAGCCAGCGACGAAAATAAAAAGTAAAAGGAGAAAAAAGAAAAAAAAAAGTATCTAAAAACTTCACGACCGCGATTGATCGCTAATCAGTCATGCGAGTATCCGTGGGAGTATACGTATACATAAGGAGAGTAAAGTCGCACGCGATGCGAAAAATAAAATTTTCGAAGTCCTCGAAAATTAATAAAAAAACGAGCGATTTGAATGCGCGTTTATGTACGCCATATAAAGCGGCAATCAAATCATTAAAGAATAAAGCAATGCAGCTCGGTATGCATCGATTTGAATAACTCCTTTATAAGTTATACACGTAAAATATACACCTAAGCAATAAAACGCAGGACGAAGGAAATTGTACAAGGGCTTAGAAGCGAGCGAAAGAGAGAGAGAGAGAGATAGATATATAGCGCATTAGCGCACTAGTTCATCTTTATCCGCGGACTCTATCTTAATCGGGCCGGGCGTTGAGCCAAGTTACCAAAGGAGTAAGAGAATGGGTATTATAATCGCGAGACGAGTCTCTTATAACTCCGCGCGGAAACCAACACGTATTACACGCGAAATTTTCCACTAGGCTACGAGAGTACTGCTGGTAGTTGTGAGCCAGAGAGAGAGAGAGAGAGAGAGAGAGACGAGAAAACGACTTTTGCGAGATTTCTTTCGCGATGATGAGAATTTTCATTCGAGACTTTTTAGTTTGGGAAATTGGGATAAAGTCTTTTTTTGTGTGTGTGTGTGTAGGTGTACTATATACAGGATAAGGTCGAGTAAACTCGGAAGTAATGTTTTTTTAGGAGTCAATTTTTTTAGCGATTGTGATATTATGACAAAAATTAGGTTTAGCTAAAAACAAGGGTTAAATTACATTCATATATCAGTAATTTTTTTTGTTAATTTTTATATTAATTGTAAATATCATTATCCTTTATGATAACAAATTATTCTCTTATCTTTATATTAAAATTAATTCACAATATACACATAAGTAAATAAGTTTTGAAAACCATATAGATTATTAACCACAAATGTTAGTATCGTACCGTTGATTGAAAAAGCTGCTCGATATGTGGGTTAGAAAACATAAACGAGAAAATAATTTTAAACTATAGAATCTATATACAGAAATACGTACGCTGTTGTATGCGATACCTATTATAATCGAGCGCAAGCTCTATTCATACCATATCATTTAATCCGACGTAATTAACATTGCATCAAAACATAGAATTAACTTACTTTACATTTAAATATACATAAATATATGTATATATGTATATATGTTAATGTGTACTTGATTAACCGTGTATTTGTCAACTGTACATGTGATTAACCATAGCCGTGCGCAAAACTACCTAAGTCTCCCTAGTTATGGTATCGAGTACATAGATCGTAAAAGAAAAAAAAAAAAAAAAAAAAAAAAATATTTATTTGATTCGTCGATGGATAAAATTAAAACTTTGCCTCCTCGTTACGCATATACTTGTGAATATTTTTTCAATACCATAATACGGTAAAAATTCATTATCCAGCCTCATCCTTATTCACGGTGTCGCAACGTTATTGCAAGCAAAAGCCGCACGCATAATTCAAGCCGTAATCGTGAACATCGAAAAACATCTCTACAACGCGCATTATCGCATCGATTATCGCCGTATCTTTTTCTCTCTTTCACTCTCGCGCGCGAGTTCTCTCATTTTCTATGGGACCCCGGAAACTGCACGAAGGAAAAGAAGAAAAAAAAGCGCCACGTATACGTTGTACGGTCTACCGTATGCACCGTACCATAAGCTAGCCAAGACCTTGTCTCTCTCTCTCTCTCTCTCTCTCTCTCTTTTCTTTGCGCGGCGCATCTTTCTTCCCTCCTTTGCGGCTTCCCTTCCTTTCTCCGCTTCTTTCCTAGTGCGCGAGGTAGAGGGAAGGAAAGAGGGGTGAGATTGTTACACGACGAAGGCTCATCAATCACCAGCGGCGGCGGCGGCAGCGTCGACCGCTGCTGCCGAGGTTTAACTCGCGCGCGGAGTTCAACGCTCGTGTACGGACGAGCCGCCTTTTCTGTCCTCTCTATTCCTTTCTCTCTTCCTTTCTATCCCTTGCTCGTCTTTTTTCTTCGTCTTGTCTCTATATTGCGAAGCAGCGCGGCACCCTTGCCGAACGTTCGGTGAGAAAAGAACGCGTCCCGTCGTAAAGCTACGGGATTTCGTCATTTCTTGTTTTCATTTAACGATTGGCTTAATTAAATAATACTCGCGTAATTGGGATTGTGAACGATATTTGGATGAATGAGTGAGCTGTCGAAAAGGAGTAAGAAACAGTTGATGAATTTTGATTGATGTACGTTACAGGAAAAACTTAGAAGAATAATTGTTTAATTTTAAACTAATAATATTATAAACTACATTAGTTATTGGGTTATTGCGTGACAAATTTTCCGATCTTTAAATTATAATCGAAGCAATTATTAATGAAAATGTGCCTAGAACCTTAACTCGAACAATTGAGCAATAATCATAAAGAATAAAAACCTTGTAGAACAACCAAAAATTGGCAAACAACAAGCTCTTAAACTCAAAAGCTTTCATAGAGTAGTTTGAGAAGCTGGAAACGAAAATAAAAAAACGACAAAAATTGAACAAAACAAACAGAACAAGAAAATTGAACAACAACAAATCCAGCCACCGGCTCGCACTGGAAAAAGAGGCCCGACGAAAAGAAAAACAAAAAAAAACGAAAATCTCCAATATCGCGAATGCGTTTCACCCTTTTACGAAAAAAGAGAGTGAAGGGGGAGAAAAGGAGAAAGAAAAAACACACATTCAACCAACGTCGAGGACAATAGACCTAGGGCTCCTTCATTCGTTCGCTGCAGGCGCACACGTGTCTCTCTGTCTCTCTCTTACACACACACACACACACACACGCGCGCGCGCGCGCGAGCGTAGTCATTCCCTCTCTCTTTTTTCTCTCTCTCTCTCTCTCTCTCTCCCTATCGCACGCAAATGAAAGGCTAGCGCATTTATGCCTCTTTCTTGTATACACACACGAGCGTACGTATAGGCAGTAGTCGCAAATGCGTGATAATAATGCACGAGGACTGATACTGGCACGTGGCAGCATATCGCAACAAGCCATGTATACGCATACATATATATTTATTTAAACTATATATGTGTACTCGCAAAAACAGGATAGAGAAAAAACACTCGTTTCAATCTCTCTTACCCTTTCTATATGTCACGTGACAAAAGAGAGGAGGGAATATAGGTTGTTGGATCTGCCATCCTCCCTTAGTCTCTTTCTCTCTCTCTCTCTCTTAGAGCGAGTACTGCATGTGCATACACATCGTATAATAAATACAAGTCCTTGGCAGCGCGCGAGCGCGCGCGATATAAGCTTTGTGTGAAAAAGCCATACGAGGCTGTCGAGAAAAAAAAAGGATGGAGATAGAGAGAGAGAGAGAGAGAGAAAAAAATCTGCGAGCGCGCGGAAATGCGCGTCGCTCCAGTGGTATATTATTTTGGCGCGTTTCCAGCCGCTGCTGCTGCTCTCTCGTTCGCTGCTATAACCCCGCGAGGCTACCTATCTCTCTTTCTCTCGCTTGCTTTTTTTTTCATCTTAGTTCTGATTTTTTTTATTATTATCTCTCTCTCTCTCTTCTTTTTCTATCCTTTATTTTCTTTTTTATTTTTCTTTCTTTTTTTATTTTCACTCTATTCGACCACGAAGCAAACAAAAGAATAGAAGAGAGAGAGAGAGAGTAAGAGAGATGGAGATCCATCGAGAGAATGAAGGAAGGGGGAGAGAGGCGAGACCGCGAAGATTTTTTTTTCACTTTGAAGGGTAGATGGATATGTTTGTATGTATATATAGATATGCGCTCACGTGCTTATATTCTAAATTCTAAATGTAAGTGAGAGGAGGGAGGCCGGAGAACCGTGGCTCATTTTTGAATCGAAATGTACGTTTTAGTTTTTTTTTTTTTTTTTTTCTATTTCTCTCGTCCCTTTCTTTGTTTGGCCTATCCTATTCCTATCTTTGTGCTCGAAAAAAGAAAGGAGAACATTTTCCGCGAGCTGTTGGATGCCAAGTTTGACGTTAAATATTGGTGAATAGCGAATTTCGCGAAAGACGTAGCTCGTTCGTTATTAGTCTTGAGGGTATACATGTGGGTGTGTGTGTGTGTGTGTGTGTGTATATATTCATGTTTGGAATGGTTACAAATTAAGCGACATTTCGCGTGGTATTTCAAAGATGTTTTGTTGCATGAATACACGGAATTGTACTCTGCTACGTCTTATAAAAAGTATGCGACGTAATTCTGATGTCGTAACGCGATATCTTTCTTGACTCATTTCGTATTATTATTATTATTATCATTATTATTATTATTATTTAAGATTTATCGAACAAATTTTTTTATAATTTATACAATAATCTATATTGAGAAATATTTTTCTCGAAAATATTTATAGACCCATGATTTAGGCTTTTGTCAAAATAAAATTTATAAACATATTCGTATCATAAACGTCATTTAAATTATATTAGGCATAAATTTTTCATAAAATTTTCTAGAAAATATCGAAAAATGTTATAATCAAACAAGAATAAAAAAAATTAACCATCGTAAGAATATTCAAACTAAACTGCTACGGCATTATACTCGCAAAGTAAGTTCGAGAAGAAAAAAAAAAAAGAAAAAAAAATACTTTCCGACAAAAACATTCGACGTCTTAAACGCTTTTGCGACCGAGCGAACGATTGACTTTCTTCGACAAGCATTAAATGGCGCATAATATAATCGTTTCCTCGCCGTAACCGTGGCCGTTTTGCCAAGAGCTCGAAAAGTACTAGCCCTGGCGGATAATCCATACCGTGAGCGGCTAAACCCAGTCGCGAGCTTATTACGCGAAGCGCTTGAAGAAAAGTGTCGAAACGAAAAAAAAATCGGGATCGGTGTGGGTGAGATTGTATACGTAAATAGTTCGACCGTTTAACGAACTCTTTCTTTCTTTCTTTTTTTTTTTTTTTTTTTTTTTTTTTTTTCATTATCTTCGTTATATACACCAAAAGTGATTTTCTAATGCTTACTCGATTATTAAATAGAGAAACAAACGAGTAACTTTTAATCCTTGAATAATATAATTAAGTTTTCGAAAAAAATGAAAAAAAGATTATAAAAATAAAGCGCTTTCACAAACGACGAAAGTAAATTAAAAACTTTGAGATTTGGAAAACGATTTCCACCTCGATTCTAAAACGAAAAGCCGCCGCCTTACGAGAGGGAGAGAGAGAGAGAGAGAGAGCATGTAAAAGCCACGAATTGTTGATACTTACGCGCACGTTAACAGAATTTACAAGAATATTAAAAAAAAAAAAGGGGGAAAAGGTGGAGGCAGCAGCATCGTCCCTTATAAAAAAATCATCGGGACTCGCATTAACATCCTTGACCGGCGGCACACATATATAGTACTTCATCTCGTAGCACGCTATATATACCCACTTACCGTATATATACGTGTGTATACGCGTGCGATATATACGTAAGAGAGCGAGTGGAAACGATGGAAGTAGAGGGAGAGAGAGAGAGAGAGAGAGAGAGAGGGGGATGAGGGCACGTACTAAACGGCCGCAAAGTCGTTGAGCCTTTCCGGCGCGCTGGCCCGGATGAATTATTTATTTAATGGAATGATGCGTCCTCGTATACTCGTTCTCTTCTCTCTCTCTCTCTCTCTCTTACTCTTACTCATCGTGTACTTGCATGTGTTTTCTCTACGCTACGCGTTTTGGCCAAAGTCACTCTCTCCTCCTTCTTCCTCTCCCCCACCCCTCTCTCTCTCTCTCTCTCTCTCTCTTTCTCTTTTCCGTAGATTATTTATACGCTCGGAGGTGGATAGTAGTAGAGGTCTCGCATCGTCTTTATGGGCAGCCGCGCGCTCCCTACTAAATATACTGGCTAATTTAAGTGTGCAAGCGCCCGTCTGTTGCAAAGCTTTTGCGTATATTATAGTTAGGCAAAGATATATACACAAGAGAGAGAGGGAGAGAGAGGGAGTTAGGTTTTATTGCCGCGACGTTCGCTAGCTTTAAGCTCGCTCGCAAGAGAGAGAGAGAGAGAGAGAGAGAGAGAGAAAGAGAGAGAGTATATGACGGCGAGTCTAAATATGCGCGAAAGATTACGCTCGGAGATGCTGGATGTTCGGGAAAAGTATGCGTAATGACGTATAATGGCTTTTGTTGCTGGTTTAAGGATCCGATGATGATGAACGTCGGGATACGTTCGTACGTTCGCATAAGTTGTCATGCCGTAAGAGTCTCGCGATACGAAAATGAGGGAATATAATGCGGTGATAATTTTGAATCGATCGCTGATTATTTTATCTTCGTTATTTGTGAACGATATTATTGCCGGGTTAGCGAAACGATGCATTTTGAATAATTTATGTGTCGTTTATATATAGATATACGCTTGATCGAACGATTTTTAAAAAATAAATAGCTTGTTTGATTATCTAAAACATATTTTCAAAATATTCTTATGAAAAATTGCTACCAAATATTTTTATATCGTTTGTATATAATTATTTGTAAATTAAAATTTAGTTTAAAAACATTATTCGAATGCATTGTAGTAAATAATAAAAAATTATACGTTAGTTTAAAAAAGAAATTGGTATATAATAGACGAATTGATCTTTTGTAAACCATAAAGAATAAAAAAAAATATTAAAATTTATGCTTGAAATTTAATTTAATAGCGCGATATGATATTTGAGTATGTAAAATAAATAACGCTCATATATAATAGGAGGAACACTTGTTGATTCCAATATACTTTGCATACACACATACGAACCAAACGTTGAGATTTAACGTCGAAAAATAAAAAAAAAAAAAAAAAAAAAAAAAAAAATGGTCGGACAATTTTTAGTAAATTTTAATGTCACACGTGCTTTGTGAATATTTCAACATTGCCATTCGTTCAATTGAATCTTATGAATGAAAGATTAATTTTAAATTAAATTTGAATGCAGTAATTATATATAAAGTTTTTTTTAAAACAACTTAATTTAGAGTCATTATAGCACTTATAGCATTCGGCAGTTTTTCGTAAGCGTTAAAAATTCATTTACGTGCCGAAGTTTATTTAATTTTTATCGCTTATCGATAAATGTACGATTAAATTAAACCTAAAATTATTTTTATATTTTACGAGTCTTTATAATTTACGGTTTTTCACTAGCATTATACCGAAACTGGCTTAGAATATTTATAAACTAATTCCAAAACTAGCTATGGCTTGGTAGAATTTTAACTCTGTTAATGTACATAGTTCGGCTATTTTCCATGCAATTAATCCCCTCTAAATACTTCAATGGCCAACAAGCCGTTACGTACCAATAAATATTTGAAATATCCGATCGATATTTTCAACCGAACTTACTTTGTATCAATAATTTCGCGCCTTTATCACACTTGACTAATTTACCCATGCGTATTTTTTTTATTTTAATTTTTCATTATACTTTTCCTGTGCGATTAAGGCGTTGATTTAAAAAATCGCTGACGCGTCCACCTCCCTAATAAACTATCGCTTTTCTCGAGCCGCTAGCATTTATATATAAATTTATATAGACGAAACATTCAGATACACGGGAATCTCGTGTAAGATCCTTAAAAAAAGAAAATGAAAAAGGACGAGAGGGCATCGCGCGCAAGGTGCGGGAATCGGCCGACGCCGCGGAGAGATGTTGTGTGTACATTTTCGCAAAGATCTCACGTATATATAAACATACATACACACACACACACACACACACACACACACACACATATATATATATATATATATATATATATATATATATATATATCCGTACTAATAACTTTTCTCTCGGTTTGTAGCACGTGCTCAATACTAAACTGGCCGATCGACGGATACTTCACAATACCGCGGCAGCGTCTGTTGTACCGCTGACTCGATCGTGTGTAACTGTGTATGTATGTGTGTGTGTGTGCACGTTTACACGTACACGTGGAATATCGCGCACACGGACGCGAAACTAGAGGAAAATCATAAGTGCTCGAGTAGGGTATGTATACGCTTGTATATATATACATATATACGTATGCGGATCATCGCCAAAGCCTTCTATCTCTCTTGCTCTCTTTCTCTGTTGCGGACAAAAACACACACACACACACACACATACACATACGTATATATACATACGAGGATTTAGCGGTCGGTGAAGTATCTCGCGCGCGAGCTATTGGAAGAGGGAGAGAGAGAGTTAAGAAATAAATCAGGTCGGTGGGGTTTGGCATTAATTGAGCCGCATTGTATAACCTTGCACGTTACTGGCGCGTACAGAATCTCTCTCTCTCTCTCTCTCTTTCTCTCGCGTATACGTAGGTATATATGTACACAGACCGATGCCGATGAAATACGCCGTGGCATCGATTTACGATAGATAAAACGTACTTTATGGGGATGTTTCCGCGAGGCTCCAGCCGTGCTGTACTTATACTCTCTCTCTCTCTCTCTTTCTCCTGCTCGTTCTCTCTCTCCCTCTCCATTGCCTTGTTTACAGCTGCTTCAGTCACGCGGGGCGACTGACGGCACATATCGTTCTCCGCACCACCATCAACGCCAATATCACCACCAGCACCACCACCGAGCTCGCGCGCGCCTTCAGGGCGCTTCTCTTTCGCTAAAGAGAAGAATGAGCCAAAGAAAAAGAGACGGAGAATTGTATAGTGGTGTACGTGTGGGAAAGAAGAGAAACCGAACCGACCAGATAAGAAGCTCGCGAACGCATGTGCAGCATGTCCGGGATAAGAAGAAGAAGAAGAAGAGAGAGAGAGAGAGAAAGAGAGAGAGAGAGAGAGAGAGAGAGAGAGAGAGAATGCGGGAGAGTTAAGGTGGAATCGTTCGTCGTGGTGAGGAAGCGTCGCGATAAACTTTTGGATTATCGGATTTGATTCCATTGATTAGGTTTGCAAGCAGATACGAGCGCGAGCTGTATGGATATTTTATCGCGCGAAAATGAGGAAAATTAGAGAATGTAATCGAGGAAAGGTAAACGTATATATGCGATGTAACGAGAATAGCTTCGCTACCGAGTTTATGTGAATAACGAAACGTTTTTCTTTTTCTACTGAATAAACGATGGCTAAACTTGGGTTCAAGGAAAAATGTCGGCTATTTATCGATTGTGTCGAATTTAAATTTATAATAAATGAATTTTAAGCGCATCTGAGCGAATCGCTATCATTTTCATTAGTCACAAAACAATTTTTACCAATGCGATTTATTTATTTATTTATTTATTGTTTTTTTTATTTTTGTAAATAACGCGGGAGTAAAAAATTCATTCCGTTTGAATTTCAGTACCAGAGTAAGAATTTTTTAATTTTAATTGAATGAAGCTGACTGTTCGAGTGCGCGGAGAGAAAAAAAAAAAAGGAAAAAAAGCCCGGAGTTTGCTCAGAATAAAGTTAACTATGCGTTACTATTTAATGAATAGCTACGTAGTATGGATTACTATTGTTGGCGTTTTGTCGATATTCCAATAAAATGAATTCTAGAGTATTCACCGTTAAAAATGACTTTGCATTTCTAAACAAATTTTACGGTACTAAAAACGGCTCCATGAAATTAGCAATCGACATCGCTGAAAAAGAATAATGCAATTTTTTTATTATCTATAAACGCGACAAATATATTAATTTAAGATAATGAATGAAAATTTACGCTATAACTAAATACCATTGTAGCTAAACTCAGCTAAGCAAAAAAATTTTAATTTGGTTAAAAATATATTTTTAGTAAGAATAATTTAATGTTTCTATAATAACAACTATTTAAAACTGTTTTTAAAAAATTACAGTACCTTATACTTAAAATTACAGTATCATTATTAAATCTATTAAATTTATTTTTTAATTAAAATTCGAATTTGCTAAAAAAATAATAGACTTTATTATAATAATGTATTTAAAATATAATTATTTTATTCTCTACGATTTTAAAAATTTATATCCCAACCCGTAACGCGTACAAATTTTAATATCCAATTCATTAAAAGAATTATCAATGAAGCGGCTTCAATGAACTACGCACAATGGAAACTAATTTATTTTTCTTGAATAAAGAGAAAACCCCAGTAGTACACTAGAAGACGACTAGAGAGTGGCGTACTAGAGTGAATGGTGTACTACTGCAATTCACACGAAAGAATAGAATAACTGTGACAATTGCGTCTGTCGGTAGCTTTTCTCTCTCTCTCTCTCTCTCTCTCTCTCTCTCTCTCTCGTTCACTCACGTATATGAATGAAATTTTCTTAGACAAACACAAAAGTAAAAACAAAAAACACTCATTTTTTCGCTTGATGTGACGCACAAGTAGACGACGATGACGACGTCGTCGACGACACGGTAAAAGAAGAAGAAGAAGAAGTCTACGAGGTCTAAAGTAATGCAAAAAGATCCGGTGAGTATACTAGCGGTAAGATGAACGTGCGAGGAGAAAGAGAAAGAGAGAGAGAAAGAGAGAGAAGCGCGAACAAAAGAATGAATATACGAATGCGCGCAAGAGGGTGAATTTAAGTCGCGGACACGGAGAGAAAGAGAAAAGAAAAGGGCCACGCAGGGACGATCGATAAAAGAGGCACAGACAGCAAAGAAGAGGAGGATAAAGAAGAATAAGAAGAAGAAAGAGAAACAAGGTCCGTCTTCGTTGAGGGGAATGCGTTCGCGGTTGTATGCGCACCGTACCATCTATATATATGTTATATATATATCTACGTTACGGAACCGAGTTGCGAGGAGCAGTGTGAGCCGTTTTCGCGCTGCGTGTACGTGCCTAATGATCCGTGCATGCGCGCGCGTTCTCTTCTCTCTCTCCCTCCCTCTTCTTTCCTTCTCTCGCTTTCCTCTTGTCGGACTCGTACATCAAACGGCTAATTAATGCCACCCGTAATTATTGCCCATCATAATGAGAGCAAAAGGGAGACGCGGCTTCAAGCCACGGAGAGAATGAGAGAGAGAGAGAGAGAGAGAGAGAGAGAGAAGAAAGATGGATAAAAGGAGAAAGACAGAGAGAACTCGATCACACGCGCGCGAGCTTTGTGTTTCCCGCTCCTCTCTTTTCGACCTGTTTCTTCTTCTTCTTCTTCTCCTTCTTCCACCCGCGCTAATTTTTTGCCTTCTTCTCCGACCAGTCCGTATCGATTTCTTTCTCTTTTCCTCTCTCTTTCTCTTACTCTCTTCATGCCCTGATATTTTTTACTTCTTTTTTTTTGCCTTTCTTCGTTTCTCCTCTTTTTGCTTTTTCGCTATCAGTCTTCGCTCGCTCGAGCTCACCGAAGCTATTCTTCGAGCCTTTGATGCCCACCCTTTCTCCCTTTGTCCTCGCTCTTTCTTTTTTTCTCTCTTGCTTTATTTCTCTCTCTCTCTCTCTCTCTTTTTTCTCTCTCTCTTTTTTTGCTCTATCTCGCTTTAGCACTGCGTGCAAAAGTATGTGTGAGTGCGTACGTGTGTGCATTTTTCTTGGTGGTGTTCTTCGGAATAGTCAGCCTCCCTCTCTCTCTCTCTCTCTCTCTTTCTCTCTCTCTTTCTCTCTCTCTTTTTTCTCGATGCTGCGTCGTCGCTTCTCTTCACTTCGTTGGCACCTACATCGTGTACACTCGCTCTTTGAGGCATTTCTGCACACGGCACTCGTGATCTCTTTCCCTTTTTTTCATTCTTTTTCTTTTTTTTTTTTTTTTTTTCATTCACGCTCGTGCGTTCGTATATACTTTTTTTCTTTTGCTCTTAACTTATTTTTCTTTTTTCTCCGGTTTCGGCTCTATGTGTGTTCTGTTCTGAAACAATAGCTTAAGGGAATGCGCTAAGATTATCTATTACTTGATGAAAACTTATGACCACGTAAAGTGATAAGGTAGGTTTTTTTCGTGCTTTTGACGTGAATCAAAAGCATTGTAGATAATTAAATATTACTTGACAAAAGATTATTGTCGATCTGAAATTTAATTTTTGAAGACTTTCAATATCAGCTTTAAATAAACTGTTAATTAAAAAAAAGTCATGTAAATTTATCGTGTGTAAAGGTTAAATTATTTAAAAATTATTAATATTTCTTTTAATTTTATTTAAATTTTATATAAATTAAAATTATTTATAGACTAAATATAAAAATTTTTAAATTTGTTCAAATATTATTGTACTTAAAATATAAATTATAATTATATAAATCATGTTATGCGATACTATCTCATTAAAAAAAAAACATTAACCCATTCTTACCCGCCGTACCAATTTGGGAACACCTATTTATTAAAGTTTAAAAAAAAAATATTGACACCAGTTGAAATGTGATTTCATTCTTGAGTAGTTAAATATGCAGTGATTAAATACACAACACAAAGATTTAAATAATATGTTTTTTTTCTTTACTTGTTTTCTTGTAAGACTAATATTTATTTAATAAAGAAATTTTCGAACAAGTCCTTGTAGTCTTCTTGGCCTTTAATGGGTTAAACAAGGACTGATAAGTAATTGTATCAAAAATTAAAAATTTATAATAATTTAATTGAATGATATATTGCGTGAAATAGTATGTGTATGTATTAAATTGAGAAGTATATTATAATACGTATCGTTACGTGAAAGTTTTAGTTTAAAATAATTTAATAAAAAGATATCATTTATACTATGGTATAAAACTAAAAAAATTACTTGGAAAAATAAATTTACTTTGAAATAAAAAATAAATATTTAAATATTTATGTATTCATTAAATTAAATATTTAATAATTTAAATATTTAAATAAAAATAAATAACGAATGAGCGTGAGAATTATTGGAATGTCACAAAAAGGATGACTCGTTAAAAATGAAAATAAGAATCACAATTTTCCCTTCAACAGGTATTTATTAATGTCACTCATCTAACAGGCATCCATTTTCTCATCGTCTTATACATCCAAACCGATTCTCTCTCTCTCTGTAATATACCAGAACGATTTTTTATTCGCGCTTTTTATGCGCCTTATACACAAATACACCGGTACGCTACAAGACCTACACGTATTTCCCGCGATACGACGGGAGGACCTCGAGAGGAAGGCAGAGGTAGCTTCTTCTTCTTCTTCGGTACTCTTGGCTAGCTCGAACGAGCGCTCGTTCGAATACTCACTCTCTAACCTAACGGATAATTTTCAGGCCATCCTCTCTCTCTCTCTCTCTCTTTCTTTCTCTCCTTTGCTCGTGAACAGTCGTAAAGAGGTGCAACTTATTGCGCACGGTCCAACAGTGCGCCGGTTACGGTTTTAACTTTAAGCTAAAGAGCGAGAGAGAGAGAAAGAGAGAGAGAGAGAAGGAGAGTACAATGAGAGGACGGAAAGAAGGGAGAAGTTTAACGCGGCAAATCGGTAGTCTCGGCAACGACGACCGAATGGAAGAAAATTGTTACGGGAGTTTAAGAGGCGAGTTAAGATCGCGCGAGCGCTTGCGAGAAAAATTGAAACACCTTCTCTATCTCTTTCTCTCCACTTGAACGTTGCGCGAACCAACTCTGTATAATACTATTGGGATCTTGTGTAATGACGCCGCTGACTCCGTAACGCTTTCGTTTCTTTGCCGACACCGTTTCCCCCCCCCCATCCCTCTCTTCCCCAACCCCTTTTTTTTCTTTTATTCCTCTTTCATTTTTCACCTTCCACCTAGTTTCTTCGGCTTTCCTAAAACTCCCGTCCCCGCCTCTTTTTTTTTTCTTACTGACCGATCGTTATAAACGAAGGAACGAACGAGCGATCGGTATTGGGTGGTTAAAGGATAAAAGGGGATATTTAACGCGAACGCGCGGTACGATCTGACAAACCGGTGCGAAGAATCCGGATGCTGATCGTCTTTTGTTTAATGAGCTTTTATGGGATTTTTTCTCCGCTGTCGATGCTCCCACCATAATATCACGTCGCTGTGCTCGTCCGTTTACAAAAGAGGGAATGTGTGAGCGAGAGAGAAAGAGAAAGTTAGAGATTGAAGCTAGGAGAAAAATGTTTAACAGATAATCAAAGGCGGGCAAAAAGTCGTAAACCTGCTGCTTGTACTTTGTAATCGAGTGCACTATTGCGATTTATGAAAGTATTTTAATTAAAAAGTTTTATTTTTCCTTCATCGGCAAAAAAAGGATAGGAAAGTCGTTAATGACGTATTTATATGTGACGTAAGTAAAAATATTGCACTACGAAGAAAGTATGTGTAAGATTTTTTAATTAAATTATTATATTTAATAAAACAATTTTAAAATAGTCGATTCAAATATTTTTGTTTTGTTTTTTTTTTTTTTTTTTTTTTTCTTAATACTAAAAATTCCGATGTTGTATAAAATGTGAATGATTAAACGACGGTACTTTAAAAGTTTTTTTGAAATATTTTATTACATAGATTCGGCGAAAAGTTTGGTTGACAGTTAATCGAAACGAATAAATTAGCAAACAAGAGAAAAAAATCGAACGTCTGGCTTTTCAATTACGCAAACTCATTGCCGCTATATTATAACTCTTCACATGGACATCCGATTTTATGCATTGGACATCGCAAAGCGCATTCATTATACGTAGTTGTGTGCGTGTGTATATATATCTATATATACATACATACACCAGACTCTGTGCGAGCATTGGATTATTTTCGATTGCAACGTTTAATATTAATTAACGGATATTTTATAAATTCCGAAATCGTAAACTCGAAAAAGTATCTTTGCTTATTTGTCAACTTTCTCTTGTAAATGAAATATTTGCTTATTTTTTACGAATAAAAAGTTGAAAGTTTCATTTTGTTTTTTTCTACGTGAAAATTCATCCTTTCACTCCTACGTCGATTTTAAAAGAAAGTTTTTCATTTTAGGTTTTTTTTTTATTTAAGGATAACTAACATTAACACAACATGCTTTGCGCGTTATAAGGAATTTCCAAAAAAAAAAAAAACAAAAAAAAAACAAAAAAAAACAAAAAAAAAAACAAAATATTCCTGAAAGAATCTTCGTGCACTACGTAATGTCGCCCGTAACATGTCTATTCGAAGGGATATTTTCTAAAGACTGTCTGGATGCGATAAGAAATTTTGAAGGTGCGCTCGTGGGAGTTCGCTTAATTAAAAGTACATGAAAAGTACGCGAATACTTTCAACGGGTTGACATCAATGTTAATTTCACTGAATCAATTTCATATCCAAATGGCTTTCTTTTAAGTTTGGATAAAGTTACAAAAAAAAAAAAAAAAAAAAAAAAAAAAAAAAAAAAAAAAAAAAAAAAAAAACAAACAAATTTAAAAATGAATTTTTGGGGCATTATTGAGTTAAAATATAAAAAAGAGTTTAAAATATATACTATTTATAACGTTTAAAATTAATTTTTCAAATTTAATCTCCGCATTATTAATATTTTATAGTTACTTTTTAGTCTTCATAATATCTAAATAGAAAATTTTTAAATTTTAGAGCTGCGTTTAACTTATCTTAAAAATATAATACGATGATTTCTTTTATTTGCGTTAAAAGTTTCATAAACATAAATAATATCTCTTGTATTAATCTTATTTCGTAAAATTTTGATTTATTAAATGCTCAAATAAATTAGTCGTCGTAGTTATTTTCCTCTAATAAACGTATATAAAATAAAGCAATAACTCTGCGTTTGCACCGAAACGTTTGAGAAAACATTCCCTAACGGATTCTTATAATGTAAATCGTCAAGTAAAAGAGAAAAAAAAAACAAAAAAAAAAAAAAAAAATATAACGTTTACAAAACAAGCATCAACGAAAATTATTGCGTTAACCAAAAGCAACACCAGCTCCCGACAGCCGCGTCAAAGGCTGAAACGCAGGGACCTCCAAATAAGCAAATTCACTTAATAAAAAACGAAGAAAAGAAGAACAAACGTTAATTAGAAAGTTTTTCAAGAGCACTGAAAAGTCACGAAGGCGGACGCGGCCGCCGGCGAAGTTAGCGCGCGCGAGTGTTGCGTTTCTCGCACGGTAAGGCGCTTCCAAATTTTCTCGCTGCTCGCGTTCGCGTCTTTTTTCCTTTTTTTTATGCTCTTATGTATGTATAAATATATACATACACACACAGATTTGCGCGGATTCGTGCAAGGGGAAGGAGGGAGAAGGAGTGAGAGAATAGGGGAGGGAGTAAGGAAAAATAAAATTCCGCGCAATGCGGGGATCATAAAACTCGAAATTTTTCGTCGTCGTCGTCGTCATCGTCGTCGTCGTCGTCGGCAGCGGCAGCGGCTTCTCGTTCTCTTTCTCCGCCTCTCTCTTTCGAGCCCGCTAAGCCGCGACGAGGACTACGACGACGACGGCGGCGGCAACGGCGGCGTCGGTGAGTCTCCTCCTTTACTGCCGAACTCGCTGCTGCAATTTCTCTTTTATTACTCGGCCGCGCTATTTTTCGCGAAAGAGTAAAAGAGAGAGAGAGAGAGAGAGAGAGGATGACGTGGAGAAGACGGGAGCAGCGGGACGCGCGGAAGCCTCGCGTCGGTAGCATAATTTATTCCATCCAGGGTGAATTGGCGTTGTTACGCTTGATTTACGTCGCTTTCCCGCGCCTCTCCTAAGTATACAAGCGTGCGTACGTGTGCGCGTGTGTGTTAGCTAGAGTTGTACATTAATTGGCGTGTATATATCCTTTGGGAAGCCATAAGCATGTGCGCTCTCTCGCGTTCGCTCGAGTGTATGTGTGCGCTATTAAAATTAGAGGTAATGGCGCTGGTCTCCGACGTCCTTTTGCTTAGCGTCGGGAGAAGAGCAATTTCAGGAATGCCCTTTGCAGGAAGCTGATTTTTTCTTTGCCTTTTTTTTCTTTTTCTTTTTCTTTTTTTTTTTTTTTTTATTACTTTTTTATTCCACCGCTTTCGCGAATTTTCTTACTTATTTTCTTTCGTATATTCGAACGAAAAGTTTATCGATCTGTTATTCATGGAATTTCTGGAAACTAATAGTGCAGAACTGATATTCAATCAAAATTTCAATTTTTTTTAGAATTTGACTCTCCAAATATGTGTATAAAAACACGAAAATTTATAAACTGTCCGTTATATTTTTTAATTTAAATGGATATTTTCTCTTATCAATTTTTTAATTAGTTTGAGATAAAAAATAGATCATAAATAATTAAATTGAATGGATTTTTAATTTAGAATAAACTAATAATATCTTAAAAATTCCAATGAATCCAATGGACTACATGGTAGTATTTTCGTATCTCGCGATTTTATCTTCGCATATACGATTAAGCTAACTAAAAGCCAACGAAAAATTGTCGGTGCTCGCTCATATATACAACTAACCTATACGTACAGATCTTCAATCCACAAGCTCGCGGATTTCAATTCGCTTACCCATACGAACACCTATATACGATCCACACACACACACACGCACACGTATGCGGTATACATCGAGCGGCACGAATAAAACGCGCCCATCAATCCCTTTATAATCCAATAAATTCCTTAATAGAGGCAATAGTTTTCACGGTTTTATTTTTCCTCTTCTTCTCCTTAACTGCAACTCTCTCTCTCTCTCTCTCTCTTACACACACACACGCGCGCGCGCGTAGGCACACATGCGCGTTCGTTATTTTTTTTTAGCCCATCGTAGGGCAAACTTCCTTCTCGGTTCTCGCGTGCGCGTACGGCTTATACGGCGTATAAAGCGGCCGTCCATCGTTAAGATATAACCGGCCGCGCGTGTAATCAAACGTCGTAGGCGGTTGCGGTGCAGCTTCTAATTGAGGAAAAAGAAGCTTTGGCGCCTTTCTTCAACTCTCTTTCTCTCTTTGTTTTCGTCTGGATTATTCGACCTAATTCTAAGATTGACAGTGACCGACGATTTCTTTGTTTTTTCTATGCGGGCTTGTGTAACCGGTGAATTGTGTTATCTTTGTCTTGTCTGTGCTTATACTCGTTATAAATCTATTAACGTAATGCTTAATTTGCGAAAGATGTAGTTTACGTATGATACGATTAAATGAAATTTATTGAATAACAACGATTATCCAAGAGCTTTCAAAATAATGAAGTTTTAATACGGTGTAAAAAATTAATGCGGTACTTCTCGTAAGTTTGATCTTGCGAAAAATTTGGTAAATACTTCGAGGGTTTTATTTTCATTCGTCAATATGAAGATGGTTTTTTAAAACTTTTTTGGCTAAGCTACAATCTGACCACTTTCTATTATCAAAGACGAATCTACAGATTTCCCTAAAGTATTATTTGGATCAGTTTTCAAAGTCGGTCGAACTCATACTTCTTTTTTCGATTATTATAAAGACAAAGTTCGATGTTTTTAATTTTAAAGGTACTTTTTGAAATGTTTTTTTCATTTTTCATTTCATATAAAAATAAAAAAGATTTCTAGACTCGCGAATTTACTTCAAAGAATAAATTATAATTTTTAAATTTTAACATCTAAATGCAACGTATTAATTTAATCACGATTTATTGTGACACACACACACACACACACAATAATTTGTGGATTCATGAGTTTTCATTCGTCAATTTGCGTAACCTTATAATTTTGATTCGAAATTGCTTTCAAGAAACTTTACATACACCTATTTCAATAGAAAACAGCGCAGCCTCCGAGTCTTACACACCTTGCGACATGCATAGAAACAACAAACTCTGTTAAAAAAAAAAAAAAAAAAAAGAGTAAAAAAAACGTACACTTGACGCGCGAAACGACCGTTTTATTCATACATCCAAACGAAATTCAACGAGCCTTTCGCGCGAGCGCGTAAATCCATACGATCGAGTTATATACACAGACACATACACATATAAACGTTTATTATACATGCAACTCAGCCTATACTCTATAGATACTAAAGCGAGCTCGTCGGTTTTCGTGATTTACTGCGAAACGGTACAGCGGAGGGCTTTCGGAAAGGTGCGTTCGCCGAGAGAGAGAGAGAGAGAGAGAGAGAGAGAGAGAGAGAGATATAGCGAGGTCGAGAAAGAGTGAGACGGAAAAGGAGAGATTTCTGGACTTGGACCGTTCGCCTTTCCGAAGACAAAGTATACACCGATGCTGAGTAAGAGATATATATATATATATATAGAGAGAGAGAAAGAGAAAGAAAAAGAGAGAAACGCTGACGTTATGTGCTCCAGTTCCCACGCGCGGAGGCTTTCTTCTTCGCGCCGCGCGGCTTTTCACGCTGCGCTAAGCGACGAGCTGTGCCTGCGTTGAAGGTGAAAAACGTTTATGTGCGTGTAGACCCTTTCACCTCTTCCACCAATTTTTTTCTTATGTACCTTTACGTACACGTACACATACATTTGTATCTACACATACAAGTTACGGAACGCACAAGATCGGTTGTAACGATATTTTTGCGGTAATTTTACGAGGACTTACTAGTATGTGCGGGATTTTTATGGCTTTTGATCGGCGATCGGTGCATCGCACGCTGTGGCTTATTCGATTCGATCTTTTCTCGAAATTTCATTTGCGCTCACGATTAATTACGTTAAGTTTGTCGAAAGGAATATTTAAACAATTAATTTGAGTTAGTTGTAATTCGAGCGATGAGTTGTTTGACATGTTTTATTCTAAAGCTGAAATGTCTCTCGATATTCGAATGTGGTGCTATTTCTACTTTGATTTATACTACATTTTTCATTTAAAAAAATAGTGTTTTTATGAAAATAAATTTCAATAATTTACGCTTTATTTAAATCGATGTAAATTATTTATATTATCGCAAAGTTTTAAGGATTATATAATTTCGAAGCTTGAAAATAAACAGATGTCTTAATTTAATAATTATAGAGAATTAAAAAATAATGAATTATATATATATTTATTATTTATATGAAATTAATACAAATAAATTAAAATCTTACATTTCTTATTATTAATTTACGTATATACACAAAAAAAAAAAAAAAATTCAACATTAAACTTTAATTTTAAAAGTTTACAAATGATTAAATAACGTTTAACAAAGCGAGTTTGATTATTTCTTATAAAAAAAGTATACAACGCTTTTACAACGCCCTATATAAATTAACAATTAAACACAATAATCATCGCTCAAAACGAGAATTATTGATGATTCAATCAACAATAGACATTAAAGCATACGACGCGAAAGAAAAAAAAAAGAAATAATATCTACACACAGGCGACGATAATACTCACGGTAGGAAACTCTTGACTCTAGCTTCTTGCGCGCAAACTAACACCCGAGCTCAAAAGGCCCATTGATTTCTCTCCGCGAAGCGCAAACTTCAAATTATACTTCGCGTACTAAGGCAAGCCCTCCTTGTATACCCGCAACGAGATATATATCAGCTTTCAATTCTCTACATACAAATATATATAGATATACGGTGTATATATATATATATATATATATATACTCGCTTTTACCTCGGTGGTGGATTTCTCTATACGACGGATTCTGACACCGTGCGAATGCGCGAAGATTCCCGTAACGATGATTAAGCTAAGGCCCAACTATTCACCCTCTCTCCTTCCTCCCCTCACTCGCTCCCTCTGTATTTATTTACACGAGCATATACATGCATAAAGGTAAGGAATACTCGTCGCCGAGGCTCATTGTCGATTCTGCGTGCGGCTTGCCCCGGAAGTGTCGCGCCAGCGAAATCCGAGAGTCTCTTTCTCTTTCTCGACAAACTTACTCTATACGCGTGTGTGTATGTGTGTATACGAGCCATTATGCGAAGTCGCGCGACGCTTGCGCGGAAAATGATAAAGAAAGAGTAGGGAGAAAGAAAAAGAAAGAGAGAGAGAGAGAGAGAGAGAGAGAGAGAGAGAAAGAAATGGCGTGTCGGAAGATTGACAGGTGCGCGAGTTGAGGCCGCTATCGGGTTATATCGACGTGTGCGCACGATCAGCTACTGCGTCTGGCGCCTATACGGAGAGTTAAGCTTGTTACCGACTCTGCCACCGTTTGTTGCAAGGGAGATTCGACGATAGTAAAAGGTTGTATTGTTAAACTGCCTTTTTCTCTCATTTTTCTTTTTTTTTTTTTTTTTTTTTCTTTTTTTTTTCAATCGACAGATTTTCCGAATCTACAACGAGTGAAACGACGCCGTAGAAATACAATCGTCGAAGTTTGTAAAAAATTAAATCTCCGTTTAACTTTTTAAAAAAATCGAAATGGATACAAACCGTAAACAGCTAATTCGATTTTCATCGTTATTGGAAGATAATAGATTGAAGAACATTTAATTACAACGTTTAAATTAAAAAGATATTCTTAAAATGAATATTATAATGTATTGTTTTTATGAGATATTTTTGTTTATCAATATTTTGAAACTTTCTTTAATAAAAGATTGAAGGTTGAAAAAAATGAAGTAACGTATTAAACTTACAAATACAATTAGTTAATGATAATTCAATTTACACTAAATAAAAATAAAAAAAAAAAAAAAACTGTTTTTAAAAAGTAAGCAATAACTAAACGTTTTCAAGTAACAAGTATCACTCAAAACCGACTCTCGCTCTCGTTAACGAGAAAAATTTAGTTATCAAAGCAAAGGAATTAACACCGATAAACTTACATTACAAGAAATTATCTCCTTTCAGCGGCGTTCGACTGCCAGTACATTTAAAAAGAAAAAGAAAAAAAAAAAAAAAAATAAGAAATAAAGGTCGAGGTAAGAGCAAAGTTGTACGAGATAAAACAAATAGCCAGTTAGCGATGGACACGAAACTATTATTTTTGTTGTAAAGCTCGAGCGCGTTGTACCGAAGCATTACGCGATCGAGCTCTCTCTCTCTCTCTCTCTCTCTTTCGTCGTAGCCTCTTTGTAACAAACCAGCGCTAGAAAGAAGGAGAAAGAGAGCGATATAAGAAAAAAAAAGAAGATCGAGAGTCTCGAGCGCGTGCGCACGTTCGAATGAGCCTATATATAGCGCATACATTTTTCTTTTTATTCTTCTTTTTGTAATACGTACTTTTTTTTAAAAATTTTTTCCTTTTTTTTTTTTTTTTTTTTTTTTTTTTTTTTTTTTTTTTTTTTTTGGAAGCGAGCCACGACGAGAGAGATCAAAAGCACGATTCCATGGCAACCTCTTGACGTCTCTCGCGGCGCGTCTCTCGAGAGACCGACGTTGGTTAGGGTCCGCGCGCGCTGCACGCCTCGAAGGTGTTTCATATCTGCTTCTATCGCCACGCAGCTCGAGCGTGAAATTCGACCAGCGGGGCATCTCCTCCTTGTTTCTCTCTCTCTTTCTCTCTCTCTCGCCTTTTTTTACGTTGTCTACCTCTTGCTGTGGCTCTTCCTCCTTCTCTTCTCCTTAGACGTTTTCGCTCTCGAGTCGTATTAAACCTTCTCTCTCTCTCTCTCTCTCTCTCTCTCTCCCTCTCTCGCTCTTTCTCTCGAGTAACGACTTATGGACCCCTGCTCATCTTTGATGCGATTGGTTATATTTCGTTTTTTTTTTTTTTTTTTTTTTGTTTTTTATTTGCGAGCTGCCATGTCCGAGGTGTTAAGTGGGAATAATCTTGACGCGAACACGGGAACCTTTGACTCTTAGCGCTAAACACACCGTGATTAATTATGGAAATGACGGCTACTACAGCTGTCTTTACCTTTTTATTTAATCTTAATATTTTCTTTTTTTCCACTTTAATGTAAATAAAGGGCTTTTAATGGTACTCAAAACAATATCAGTACTTAATTAATTGATTCGTTTTTTTTTTTTTTTTTTTTTTTTTTGTTTCGATTTATTTTCGATTATATTTCTTTTAATTTAATAAATTAAATAATAACGCTTTAAAAAACTATGGATATTTTAATAATTAATTTTAATAATTTCACAAGAAATAAATATATTTATCAAGCTTTTAACATTTTAAAACTTAAATACAGACGTAATATTTAATAACATCGTATCAAAATGCTGAAAGAGATATATACGTAAACGCGATAACATAACTTACCAATACGATTTTCAACGCCAACGGAAAAGCTCATCTGGCCGAAAAAATACTTTGTCGGAAAATTCGCTTTTTAGTTTTACAACCATCGAACCGCATTTCCAACAAACTTTTTGGCAGAAAAAGCGCCAACCGATGACTTACCAAACCCAGTGCAAATGGACAAAAATGAAGAAAAAAAAAAACAAAGAAAAATCAGCCAAGCTCAGCATTTTCGTTTCGCGATAGTTCAGTAAGCGAATAAAAAAAAAAAAAAAAAACTACGGACTTCTCGTTACGTCCTGCTGCAAAAAGTATATACGTATACAGAATGCATCAAAAGAGAGAGAGAGAGAGAGAGAGGGTAACAATGTCAAAGCCGTCGACGTTACTTCCTTATACATGGATCCGATAAACTCGGCAAGAGCGTTAACGGCTCGCGACACTCCATCCTTATAGCCTCTCGAATAAGCAAAATAAACGCGCGCGCGCGCGACGACGACTCGTCCACGCGCGATATGTGTATGTGCTTATTAAATCCGCTGCGCAGCTACGACGACGTGTATATATATGTGTGTGTGTGCCGCAGCTCCTCTCTGTCTTTCTCTCTAAGCATACGTGTACCGATCCTCGTGGACCCTTATGATAAGTAGGTCTTATGAAAAAGGAACAAGCAAAAAAGGTAAAAAGAAAAAATAAATAAATAAAAAGATGAAGAAGAAGAAGAAGAAGTAGAAGAAGAAGAAGAAGAAAAAAATAAAGGCAGCGTCCCCGTATGACGGGAAACATCACGTTCGCGGCAAACGACGCACACATGCCGTTGGCTCGCAGCTGGAGCCAAGCAGCATAGAGAAAGAAAGAGAGAGAGCCTACGTGCCTTCGTATATCGTCACGCGTGTATACGTGTGTCGTGCGCTGAGCAACGATGCGACGTACGCGTATGTAGACACACACACACACACTGGGTTTTCTCTTGCACGCCTCCTCGCGTAACCACCCGCGCTTCTTCTTCTTCTTCTTCTTCTACTACCTTGTCTTCTTATACTTACTACTACTACGGATGCTGTTGCTGCTGCTGCTGCTGCTGCTGCTCTTGCTACTTCGCTATTCTCTCAAACCCTTTGGTGTAGTAGGTACGCGAGAGTATATCCCACGGTAATCTCTGGCTTCCTCTCCTCCTGCCTTCTTTATCATGCCCTCTCTCTTTTCTTTTCTTTTCCGTGTTTCGTTTTTTCCTTTCCTTTTATCATCCCATTTTTTTTTTTTTTTTTGTGTTTTTTGTGTACTCGTGCTCTCAATTTTTCTTACGAGCTAAGGTTTTCTGTCGCGCTTGTGTATATATTTCAAGGTACATTCTTATTACTCGCTTTTAATTTTTTAATTTCTTTTCTCGATGAGGTTTACTTAAAATCTATTTTTTTTTCCTGTGTATTTTTTTTTTTTTGTTTTTTTTTTTAAACGTTATCATTTTTATTTATTAACAAGTATTATCATTCGATGTATTAATGTTTTTTTGTTTGAAACGAATAAATAAAAACTCTGAGTATCTTCAACTTTAAACTGATTTATTTTTTATATGAAAAAAACAGATATTTAAAGATTACTTAAAGAATATTACAATACCAATATCTTTCGATTAACTTTAATTATAAACTTTTAAAACTTTTTGATAAAACGAAATAAAATTAAAAATGCATAATTTACGGTAGCAAATAACTGCGTCAAAGAAAAAAACTTCAAAATTCGTTAATTTCCACAAAGAATGAAAAGCTTGCATTTCCTCTCCCTCTCGCTTACTCATAACAATTCTATACCCAACGCGCAACTATCCACACAGGAGATATCCCAAAAAAGATTTACCCTCAACCTTCTTTCTCCTTCTCTTTCTCTCTCTCCTTTCTTCTCTTTCTCTTTTTTTCCACTTCTTCTTCCGAAAGCATTTTTCAGAATTTCGCTCGGTCGCAATTTACTTTTTCATTTCTCAGAGCCCGAGAGGCGACATGGAAGCAAAAGAGAGAGAGAGAGTAAGAGAGAGAGGGGGAGTAGCGCCGCGTCCACGGAATTTCGAAATGGGCTTCCGCCAGCAGTCGCCCACGTACACACGTACACGTAGTTGTCCACGAACCAAGCTCTCTCTCTCTCTCTCTCTTACTCGTTATTCCAGTCCACAGTGTCTTCTTGGGTGACTCTTCGTCCGAGTGTACGCCGACGGCACCCCTTTCGTCCTCCCTTAAGTCCCGTACGTATACGCCGGTTGCTGCAGACGCGACGGGATTCGTGAGCCGAATCGATAAATGGACTGATGCGTTACCTCGGATTGTTCGATTACGTTAAAGCGCAAAAATTCGGGTGAAAATATTTGCCTTATATAATTTTTTTTTTAGATAAGATCGATGCTTGTGTCGGTGAGAAATCAAAAATTACAATAATATGTGAATGCTTTAAAGGGAAATACTTTTTTATTTAATAGTATGAGAAATGATTACAAACCATATGTGATTAAATTTCATTTTTTAAATATTTATTTTATTTTAATTTTTGAATATTTTAATACCGATTAAGATTATGTTTTATTCAAAATAATAATAAAGTAACTTAAGAAACTGAGATTGCGTGAGTTGGTAAATAAAATGACAATAAATATTTCTTAATTGAATCTACATGCATTAATACATAAAAAAAAAAAAAAAAAAATATTTTTCGTTAAAGAAATTTATCAAAATTTACTTTCAATTTTATTATTTTAATCAATACACATACCTATTTGTATGGCAAATTTTTATCTAAATAATAAAATGTAATAAATATCATACATATAAGAAAATGAAAAAATTTTCTATACTTTTATAATAAAAGAAAATAAATCTTGTTCAACTCGACTTTGCGTGATTTCATACGGTTTCATCGGTTGTTCACCTCGCGAAAATACAAGATTGCGAATTATTGATAGATTTTGAACTTTATTCGTTGCGTGTCAATAATATGTAAATGCGCTTAAATTATCATTATTATATTTCTCTCGAAACGAACGAAAATTATTTTATGCTTTGCTTTATTTTACGAGATAGATTGTGTCCGGATCGTTTACTAGCATGCAAATAATCTATAATGATTATTTATATTACAGTTTATCGAATTTCTGCTCAGTTTATAGAATCAGCATAATACAATAATTTGTAAAATTCCTTGTTGAATTTTTAATTTTGTAAATGCGATAATAAAAACTCATTACTAACGATTTTAACGAAATCAGGAAAAGTTAAATCATTATAATTTTATATTATCAAAAGCTTTAAGAGCAGTTTACTTTCTCTTGGTGCATCTAACGTATTTACTTAACATACTCATTATGTAAGAGGCTCAAGCAATAACTTAAATTTTAAAACAAAAGACGAAAAAAAAATATAAGACGGTAAAAAAAAAAAAAATCAATCGAAGTGAAATTATCTATCGAACCATACTTACAGCGCTTAAACAATAGCAACGGTTGATAATGCTATGATACAAAACAGAGTCGACGCAATCATTTAATTAATTAGACAAACTTGCATTGAATGAGTAAGAATGAGAGAAAGTAAGGAAGCGTTTTCACGGAGCCTTAAAATAGAAATCCGAGAAACGCAGCTCTCTCAGCGTTCTCTCATTCTCTCTCTCTTTCTCTCTCTCATTCTCATTCGCATTCGATTTCAAGGAATCCGAGACAGCGCACGGCTAATTAAGCTCGAATTTTTCAAAACTCGATTTCTCCTCTATCTCTCTCTCTCTCTCTCTCTCTTTCTCCGATTCGCTCGATCTCTCTCCCTCTCATTCTCAACCGTGTACGCGTAACACGTGGACTCACTCTCTAGCGCTTACACGGCGAGAGTACAGAGACCCTCGTCGACGTTCAGGATGATATTTCGCTTCACGCATTATGTATGTACAACCATACTAATTCTGCGTAATTAAACGACAGGACAGAGATTAGCTTTTCAGGATGGGTCAACTGCGCGGATTGTGTATACTCTTAGCTATTTATTCTTTTTGATTGTATGAGCGTTTATAAAGAAGGATGAAATTATTGCTCTAAAAAAAAAAAAAAAATAATAATAATAATAATAATAATAATAATAATAATAATAATAATTATATTTTTCGCGTTAAATTAATTAACGTTGTAATACGCATTATTAGTGATGATGATTTTAAGCTCTTTTTAAAAAAAAAAAAAACTAATAATTGTGTAGTGCGTAAAAATAGAAAGAAATGACGCATATATACATATATAATTAATAAAACTTTATCGATTTTATAAAAGAGGAAATAAAAATGTTGAGAAGAGATGTTTCAGTAGAAATTAAAAGCAGCAGTAAATCGTACTATTAGTTTCAGACTCAATCGTAATACTTTATCACAGATGAAAGGAATATAAATCTCAGTCTGGATGAATATAATTTACTTTCTTATTTCTAAACTGGGGTAAAAATTTATCGCTTTGAAATACGTGCAACTATTTAAAATAGCTTTCGTTAAAGAATTTTCGATCCTTGAATATTTTCATTATGAATTAATTACTTTTATAAATTTATTAATAATTTATTGCAACAATATAAATAAATAATTATAATTTTACTTCTATTTAATTATTTTTAATTATAGCTATAGAGATATTAAGAGCGATAACTTTAACGGTTCTTTATTTAATATTACTTAAAATAATTAAAATGATTTATAATTATACTATATATGTATATATGAAACTTAATCAATCACTAAATGTGTGTCATCGATGCATTTTAAAATTTTAAATATTATAAATATTAATCTCGATTGATATTATTTTTCAAATGTATTGTAAGCTCTAATATTTGTAGGTAACGGATGTATATAAAATAAATTAAAGAGTAAGAAAATTTTTAATAAAATGTTACAGCGATTACTCAAAAACTAAATGGCAGAAGTAAAAATTAAAAACAAAAGAGACAAAAAAGCGCGTACTGAAACAAAACTGCTAAAATTGTACATATTGAAAGAGACAAAAGACAGACAAATCCTCGAGGTAGAAGAAGACGAAACGAAAGCACAAGAGCATCGGTAACAGCAGCTGCAGCTACATCAGAAGCATTAGTGGTAGTAGTAACAGTTGTAGTGGTAAGACGAAGGGACGAAGAAGAGATGAAGGAGAAGAAGAAGGAGGAGGAGGAGGAGAAGAAGGAGGTGGGATAAGGAGTAGGGTGGCGTAGATAACCTCCGCATCCTAGTGCCAAGATAACCTGACGTGACCCGCCGGAGCACGCGGGCGCGCGAGTCCTCCTTGCTGAATAATTACGGGTAAGCTAAGGAGGTATAAGGCATGGAGAAAGAGTGAGAGAGAAAGAGAGAGAAAGAGAGAGAGAGAGAGAGAGAGAGAGAGGCAGCGGGAGACCTGAACCTAGTGGCTCTCGGCGATGTTATCGACCTACGGAGTCTTAGCTTCTCCGCGTTGGCCCCAATCCACGCACACACGTACACGTGCTTGCCTCTCTTTCTCTCTCTCTCTCTCTCTCTCTCTTCCTTCTCTCTTCCTTCTCTCTTACACTCTCAACGGTAGACTTACGCGCGCGCGCGCGCGCCTCCCTCGCTTCTTCACTTCGGCCGATATATCCTCCCTTTTCACCTCTCTCGC
Source organism: Chalcis sispes (assembly GCA_949987625.1). Taxonomy (NCBI): domain Eukaryota; kingdom Metazoa; phylum Arthropoda; class Insecta; order Hymenoptera; family Chalcididae; genus Chalcis; species Chalcis sispes. The sequence goes on from OX465094.1 coordinate 74,839,981, forward strand.
CTTCTCCTCTTCACCCTTTTTCGCGCGCGCACATACATGCACGGTTCGCCCTGGCTACATAGGTGCATATATACATGTATGTATACACGCGACGGATCTCAGGAAGAAAGAAAGAGTGAGAGAGAGAGAGAGAAACAAAGAGAGACAGAGTTAAACGTACGTGCGCACTTTGCTTTTCTCTCTTTTCTCGCTAGAGCGAGCGAGCGAGTGCGCGTATTTTCGCATGGTATCGCTCGCGCGTCCTAGTTACCAGGTCGAGAAGGGTTGTTTCGTGGCCGAGAACCAAAGAAAGACGAAGAACTTGCGAGAGAGATAGAGAGAGAGAGAGAGAGAGAGCACGCAGGCTCTGATCCGGCTCTTCTACTCCTTCTTTCTCTTCTTCTTCTCCCACTTGTTCTCTTACTTCTCGCGCTCACTTGCTCCGTTTGCGAGCAGGCAAAGAAAAGAGGAGTAGAGAAAGAGAGAGAGGGAGAGAGAGAGGGAGAGAGAGAGAGAGAGAGAGAGAGAGATAGAGAGAGAGAGAGAGAGAGAGAGAGAGAGAGAGAGAGAGAGAAAGCAAAAAGGGTATGGGAGTAGCAACGGGGCCTGGTCACGAGTCCACGCATACACACACACACACACATACATATACACACTAAGGCCCGAGAATAGCGCCTTGGAAAAAAAGTAGTGTCGAAGCAGCTCGCTCGAGAGAGAACGTTTTTCTCTTTCTTTCTCTCTTTCTTTGCCTACCTACAGGGGCGCATTAAACCAGGTGGTCCAGCGCATTACACGCGCCCGAAGAACTCGCGCGCGCTCTGCGACGACCACGAGAGCGTGCACGTGAACCGAAAGAAAAAGAGAGAGAGAGAGAGAGAGAGAGAGAGAGAGAGTAAGTTTCGGGAGCTTTATTGTACGACGACGCGTAGTTCCGCGAATTCTTCGAGGGGGAGAGCGAAACTTTGACGAGGAGATTGCTGTTTCAGATCGGCTTGCTTGCTCTCTTGCTCCCTTGCTTCTTACTCTTACTCTTATTCTTCTTATTCTAGCCTTTTTTACTTTGACTTTTTCTTGAAATTTGTCACGATTTTCAGAGGAATTATTGGAAGATCGTGCGTTACTTTATTTTATTGTTTATCGTTCTCTTTTTTTTTTTCTTTTATTATTGTATGCTCTCTTACTATTTTTCATGTATGCGCGTAGATCGTACTTTGATAAATTAAAATTGAAAAATTTATTTCGATCGTCATTCACTCAGTCTATTTCTATTGTCGGAATAGAATAACATCCATGCAATTATTTAATACCACTTCGTGATATTTTAATTTCATCGTCTTTAAATAGTAAATTTACATTGATTTATTGTCCGATTGAATTTCTATTGAATTTTAATAAAAATATGCAAAATTATAATGCGCTCGAACAAATTTTACAAAATCATTTTTTTGTAAATAATCGATAATTTTCGCAAGCGTAAAAACAATGCTTTTAACCAAGAAATATAAATAAACATTGATAACGGAGACTCGACGAAAATATTCACAACGGTCGATGCACACATCGCCAAAATACACGTGTGCATATAGATTTTGAAATGAGCGCGTAACGAGATTTAACGACATTACTCGACTATCAAAGCAACAGCGAGCGAAACGGGACGGACCGATTCGTCACATTTTCATCAGCCCATGTCGTAGACCTTCGGCACGCGGTATGCGAAAGAAACGAATACGAAACGGCACGGTTAAATTTTTCCTCTATAATTGTCCTCCGCAACATAGACGGTATTAATTATCGTCCTCTGCACGGCAACTCGTTCGTCGGCTATTTTTGCGTATTATCCGCAGAAACGCGGGACACGTCGCGGTCATCGACGTCACATATTCATTATTCAAACTCGTATACTTTTTCCTTTCCTCTTTATACTGGCAAATGGTACGTATATATCTATATATGTCAATGTACGTGTATGCACGCGGACGGACGAGCTTATTCGGGCGCGCGTCAGAATGTCGAAAGCTCGTCAACGGAAGTCGCGGCAGCTAAAGGTCTAATTTCCATTTACTCGTTTTAAATATACATTTTCATCGATATCGCATGGCCTGGACCAAAACTACTGTCTATTCCCTTACCCCTCTCTTTCGAGAGAGAGAAAGAGAGAGAGAGAGAGAGAGAGAGAGAGAGAGAGAGAGAGAAGGAAAGAGGGAGAAAGAGCGCGTGCTCGAATTCTCTTGTGATTCGCGTTTATTTCAAGAGCGTGATAAACGAGATATCGGCGATGCCGGCGTCGGCGTCGCCGCTGCTGCTAGCTGCCGTTTACCGCTTCGGATTCCGCGAGAAATTCAAATATATTCTCGCGCTACTCGTCGTGAGCTGCTTCTCGTCGGCGAAACTGTCAGCGTCTATTACTTCAATCAAATAAACGTAAACTTATCGCTCGTTGAAAAGTAGGATAGAGTTGTCAGCCGGATTCTATTAAAGGGACGACGACGCTTGATAAATTTTGATGAATTCTTGAAGCGTGCATTGGCACTGTGGCGTTTAAACTGTACGTATACGTATATGCATTTTATTATGTACATCTAGTTCAAGTATATACGCGACAAGTATATGTATATATACCACATACGGGAGGATAGGGGAGAATTTTTCAACGCGAAAGACATTGGCTAAGGTATTATTAAAAAAAAAGTATCGGAAAATCTATTGGCTATATAATAATGAAATGAAATCTCTGATGTAAAATTAACGGCTTTCGATCGAATGTTATAATAAACGTTGCAATTTTTCTACAGATTAAAAAATTACTTTGAGTACATTTTTTATTTGTTTTAGTTATTTTTCAAAATCGTTTGCATCAAATTATTTACTATAAAATTAAATCAATTCTTATAAATATTTTTTAGGCAATTGATTGTTAAAAAAACTTAAGAAATTTCAGATTAATATTATATTTTATTATTGTAATTTGCAAAAAAAAAAGCCAAACATGGTTTACATAATTTTTACGTTAAACGTATCAAAATACATAAATTAGAGACACACATTCTCGTTAAGTTGAAAAAAGAAAGGAGGGAGGAGGGGGGGGCGAAGCGTTACGATTCCTTACTTCGATTACCGAAAACTTTAAGCTCGTAAAACGAAAACGGTTTATACGGTTAAACTAGCCAAGAAACGTAGCGGTCGAGGAAACCATCGATAATAGTAAATCTCGTAACAATTGCCCTTAACTCTGGCGCCGTTATGCTCAGCTGCAGTCTAACACGGCTATCGAAAATCCCTTAGCCGAGTCGAGATTAGAAAGACTCGCTCTCTCGGGCGCGCGAGAGAGTCTGTACTTCGAATCTGCGTACACGTCCGACACCTCCTCTCTATTCCCCTCTCGTAATGCAGTTTCCTCTCTTTCTATAAATACGTATGCCGTGTGGCAGCGCGAGGAAGAGGAACCAAGAGATACAAAGACAGAGAGAGAGAGAGAGAGAGAGAGAGAAAGAGAAAGAGAACGAAAGCCTCTGGGGATTAAGTGCTAGAGAAAGAGAGAGGAGAGAGGAGAAAGAGAGAGAGAGAGAGAGTGAGAAGGGAAGCGGTTGGCATATCCGCATGGAAAGGAGAGAGCCCGTATCTCAGCGGTCGGAGCCACTTAATTGACACGCGGCGCGGTCTCTAACACGCGGCGACCCCCCTGCTGCTGCCGCTACTTGCAGAACGAAGAGAGACAGAGAGAGAGAGAGAGAACCATGGGATCACGGATCTCCATCTGTCGTCGGCGCGAGACTCGCTCTCGGCGATTCCTCACGGCGTCCGTCGCCGCCACATGTCCAATCGTGGATATGGCGACATGTCCGTTCTGCACCGACGGAAGAGAGAACGGAAGGGGAGGGGGGAGGGGGAGAGGGGGGGACACCTCTTTGCCCTTTGGCTTTATGTATATAGCAAGAACGATGCGATGTGTGCGAGGACCAACGTTATACCGGCGCACCGCGAACAATTAACGATCCCGTGAGCCTCGTGTTTTAAGCCACGAAGACGCGAGACACACGAGCAATGCTCTTTTCTTTTGATTTACTTTTTTCATCGCGTGGGATTGTTGTAGGTAGCAATTCAAGAGTTTTTTATGGGAATTATTAACGCGAGTATGTTAATGTGTATGGTGAGAATATGATAATTAAAACTTTTTTAGTTTGAATTAAATTTTTTTTTTTTTTTTTGAGAGTAACGTTTCAGCGATGTGTTAACTTTGTGCGAACTCCACACAATATATATTAAAGCGTCAGTTTTTATATTTAAAGTAAGTTTTTTATTATGTACATACTCGTATTCTTTTCAAAATTAATTTTTCATCGATTTAATAAAGAAAAAGATAATATAAAAAAGGCGGTCAGGTCATGTCTTTTTTGTATTATCTCCTACAAAATGTGTCAACGTAAAAAGTAAGCTCATTCAATTTTTTAATTTTTTGATCACCTTTGACTAAATCGATTAAAAATTTTCTACCGTGGATTAAAAATTCTATCGTATGACTGATTATAACGTTTATTAAAAAAATATTTTTTTTAACCATTGAATAATCGTTTTAATTTTCTTTTTTCATCATAAAAAATTAATTTTTATTACTCTTAACGAACAAATAAAATACATTGTTAAGTTCACTAATAATAAAAATAAATATATTTGAAATTTTGTCTCTTTCATTAATAAAATAATGAACTAAATTTGCCAATTGAAAAATTATATTTTTAATCGAAATTTAATTTTTTTTCGTTTAAAATATGAAATAAATTATTAACAATATTATATGTAACTTATTTTATTTTATACAATAAAGTTGAATGTGAACTATTATTAAAATTATTACTACATTTAGTATTCATTTTATTGAATCGTATATCGCGCGTTAATAACGTTTTTGTTATACCTTCGAAATAACAGCACAAACTACAAATTTTAACGAAACCTTTTTAATACTTATAAATATTGAAATAAGAAAATCAAAAATACTCGTTTCATCGTTTCTAAAATACACAAATCGCAAATGCCTTTATCCTACACACTGTCTTGTGTTTATTTTTACATCCCACGAAATACCGATCGCTACCGAATAATTCCCAACCATACGAATCCAGTTCTCTCGCTCGGTTGTCCTACCGATAAAACATCCCATAGCGAAGGATTAAAAAAAAATTACGAAAGTAAAGTAAAGAAAAAAAAAAAAAAAAAACAAACAAAAAAAAACAAGGTCGAAAGCAAACCCCGATCGATCGCTTCGATCATTAACGAAAACGAGGAAAGGAGAAAGATAAAGAGAGAAGAAAAAAAAAAAAAATCAGGTCCCCACGGCACATAGCGCTGAGAAGCGTGTCGTTCGGATCGTTTCGTATCTCTCCGGGATCCTACGGTGTATACCGTATGTATATATATATATATATATATATATATATATACACGTATAAATAGGATATCGGTCCCCGTTCGCTTCAAGACCCCATACTTACGCTGGGAGCGCGAGCGCCAGAGGATTCGATCGGGATCGATAGATCCCCGCGAGCCTATTTACTTTGAGCGAGCTTTCCGGAACGAGCGTACGGATTTATGGCAGCCGGAAGAGAAGAAGTAGGAGGTTAGAGTACGCGCTCCTCTCTTCTCTCTCTTTCTCTTTCTCTCTCTCTTTACATACACATCGCTTAAACTCACGATAGAGCAAAAGAAGATCCGTTGCGAAAGAATGGCAGAACTGGGAAAAAAATAATGGATAGAGATGGAGGGGGAGGAAGAAGATGGAAGAATAATCCTTCCACCTCGGAGAAGAGGAAGATCGTGCCGCGATGATGCCTGGAGATGAGGGCTTCGCGTGGCCGCACGACGACGAGGAGAAAGAACGAACCTCATTCTCTCTTTTGCTCGTTTTCTCTCGCAGCATGTCTCGCGTTCACACACACACACACACACACACTCATACATTTCTCCAAAGCGTGCGGGATGCTTCCCGTGCGCGAGGTAGACGAAAAAGAGAGCGAGAGACGGAGATAGAGACAGAGAGAGAGAGACAGACAGAGAGAAGGAAAAGGTATAAGCTAGCGAGTGAGTAAGCGCAGGTAGGAGACGTAGAGTCGGTGTACTATACGTCGTGAGTCTCTCGCATGGTGGTATATGCACGTCCGAAAGCAAGAGAGCAAAAGAGAGAGAAGAGAGACGGAGCTGGGCCTGCTTGCCTGCGAGGCTCACGCGCGCGCGCTTCTTGTGCACACGGGAAGGGCAGCCAGAGCAAACGAAGGGACACGAAGAACGTGGCATATACCGACGGACGAACGAAGGAGATAGAGAGAGAGAGAGAGAGAGAGAGATAGAAAGAGAGAGAGAGAGTGCGCGTACGAGTGCAAACAGACGAAGAAGGAGGAATAAGACGGAGGAAGAAGAGGAGAAAGAGGAGGAGGCAAAGAAGGAAGGGGTAGTTTGCTCTGGATTCCAAGCGTGACCCCGCGCTGACCCGGCGAAGAACATCTCCGCGCATCTTTCTCTCTCTCTCTCTCTCTCTTTCTCTCACTCCCTCTATCCTTCTGCCCTCTCCGCAATTATGCTCCCCCTCTTCCTTCTCCTCCTCTACCTCTTCTTCCTCCTGCGCGTTCTCCTCTCGCTCTCTCTCCGCGGGATATATCGAGTGGCCCCCGCGCTCGCACGCGCAGAGAGAGAGAGAGAGAGAGAGAGAGAAAGCGCGCGGCTATATCTCCGCACTGCTTGGCACGTACAATCGAGCTTCGCACATACGTGCATTACGTATATAGATATATGTACGTATGGATACGTAAATGTATGCGTCTGTACGTTTATAAGGTCGAGAGAAAGAGGTACCTGCTACGTAAGCGTTTACACACGCTCTGCACGAAAGAATGAGAGAGAGAGAGAGAGAGAGAGAGAAAGAGAGAGGGAGACAGAGAGAAATGGAGAGCCGGACCTCTAGTCAAGATGGGGAAGGAGGAACGAACGGGATATGCGCTAAGTGGTGTATACGTGTGCAGGAGCGCACGCTCGCGAGAAGTGAGTGAGAGAGAGAGGGGGAGGGACAAGAGCTGGATTCGGAAGTTTCTCGCCTGGACTGCTTTCCACATATATATATATATATATATATATATATATATATATATATATATATATATATATATGCGCGTGTATGCATACACGTAAGATAGGTTGATCTTGCTCTCGTCTTCCGGTGTGTCTCCTTACCCTGGACTGCCTACCTATAGCCTTTTTAGCGTGCAAAAACAAGAAAGAGAGACGGCGAGAAAGAAAAAGAAGTAAAGAGAATTGGAACGAACGGAATGCACATCGGCGTTTTCGATCGGCGCGCATCGCAGATGTGTAAATGCCTTTTCGAATATCTTTTCTCTCCTTCCATTTTTCCTTTTCCCCCTTTTTTCTACCCTTTTTTCTATCCTCTTTTCATTTCGTCTGATTTCCTTCGTTTATCCTATATACGCGGATGCGCGCGAGCGCGCGCGAACGTGAAAAGAATTTTTCTTACACGGTTAAGAGGTATGCAAAGACATGGTTTTTGTAAAGTAACATTGATCGCGCGAATCAGAGATTTATTTTATTAACCAAACCGAACGTATGTTGTTCACGTTTCACGTGGAGGATGGTTTAATTCTCCCCTCCTCTCTCCTTTCTTTTCCTTTTTTTTTTTTTTTTTTTTTTTAAATAAGCCTCGATATTTATTTATATGAACGAAATTTTAATGTTTAGAAATATTTTCGTTTTTTATCGATATCCCTTTACCATTTTATACATACAAGTACATATATTTCAACACATACCGGATTTCTCTCTCGAAATAATCGAAATTCACGCGTGCGAATAAAGAACGCTCGTATACGTTCCGTTAAAACGACGGCAAATATAAAATACAGCAACGTTTAACCTGGAAAATGGGAGAGGAACTTTGACTTTATCGCATATAGTGTATATTTTTATAAATATATACAGGATTCGCAGGGGCAATAGACATAAGTTTATAAAGTAAGCGAGCTTACAATTTTTCCTAAATCTACGATCTTTTCGTGGCGAGTTTCAACCACGCGAGGAACGCGCGCGCGCGCGTGTCAACAAACTTTCGTTATATGGGGAGGGGGAGGAGGAGAAATCGAGAAACGAAATATAGCAAAGAAAAACACGAAAAGCGTATTTAAAACTTTATTATACAGTCTCGGTAAGTTGGTAAATTGTCATTAAAAACCGGGAGCGATTCAACGTAAATAAAAAGTGTATAAGAGCGCGCGAGTAAAAACCGAGTCGACGGTATATGGAACGGCGCAGACACGAAAACCTTTTCGATTTTCATAAACACGCACAATTGATTAGCTCCTTTGCATTCTCCGATTACATTATATTGAGCTTTTTCTTTTCGTTATATGCCTGCCTTAAACTTTGCTTTGAAAAGGAAAAATAAACGAATAAAAAAGAAAGAAAAAGAGAGAGAGATAGAGAGAGAGAGAGAGACAAAGAGAGTGGAAGAAAAACGTTTGCACGCTCGTTCTCATACCGAGAGCCGGCCATTATAATTGAGCGTAATTTGTTCGGTGCGCGCCGTACGTGTTTACGTGCGTACATATATATATATATATATGCACAAAGCCGCGAGTTCGACGCATGCGAAAGATTACTACCGGCCGCGACGGCGATACGCGCGACACGGGGGTTTAGCATTTTACGGAGAACGGTGGGAGGGAGGAAGAGGGGGGAGGGGGGGAGGTATTCGCACAGGTCGCCAACCTCGAATCAAGCAGTATATAACGCAATACGCGCCGAGAGACTCTTTGGTTTTTTTTTTTCTGTGTTGTCGTAGACGATGGCGTGCCGATGCCCGATTTTTCTTTCAGAATTGTTTTTTTATTTTTTCTTTCGTTTTTTTTTTTTTTTTTTTTTTTTTGGTACGGTATTGATACATTTCGGAAAAGAATGTTGGCAAATACTAGCGAGAAATCAAGATTATTTAGATTTTGATTGTGGGACATTGAATTTTTTCGGTTATAAATGCATTTATAAACGAATTATATTTCGAGGGGTATAAAAATAAAAAATTTTTTATATTTTAATACATTGCTTTGAATATAAATTTTATTCTTTAAAGCACTATTTAAAGTTTACTTGATTTAGATTAAAATTTTATAAATGCTTGCTTATTATTTTATTAATCTTCGTATCAAACTTTTTAATAAACAAGTTGTTAATTTAGTAATGAAGTATTTTTTAAATTTGATTACATTAATAAAATCATGATTACTTAAAAAATATATAAATTTATGTATTAAATAGTTCAATAAAATTTACGTTCGTTAACATTTTTTTCGTCAGCCAAATTAACGAAATTTTATTAAAAACTCTTCGCTTACGTCCATAAAAGCAAGTTGACAACTCGAAAGCTCGACATATCGTCGTTCGCTTCATTGAAATTCCTCGATAAGCGCTCGGCAATGAAGAAGAAGAAAAAAAAGAGAGGCAAAAATGAAAAGAAAAAAAAAAAAAAAAAGAAAAAAAAAACAACGAACAAACAAAGTACAAAAGATAAACAGGCTTTTTTAATATAATCTCATAATGATATATCTATGCAGTATTGCACAGTGTATACGAAAACTCCATTATGCGCGGAGAAACTCCCGCGTAAAAATAAAAAAAAATAAAAAAAAAAAAGAAAAAGAAAAAAAAATAAGCAAAGAATAAGAAACAGAAGAAAGAAGGGAGGTAAGGACGTCGACGACAACGTAACTTTAGCCGACCTCTCGGAGAGAACGGTCTATTAATGCATCCGGCCCTCGCCATTTTTATCCCCTTTCCTCGTCCTTCGTCTCCGCGTTCCTCGTATACGTACAATATATACATCCCTAATTACAGAGCGTTACCGCGAGCGACACGGATATAGCCCCGAGAGCGGGTTTTTCGTGAGCTACCGCTCTGCATCGATGGAAAAGCACATCGGGGATTCTCCTACTACCTCCGGAAGTCCCTCCTATCCCTTCCATTCTTCCTCTTTCTCTCGCTCGCTCAACTTTTTTTTTGCCTACTTATCCGTTGCAGCGCCGAGATGCGGTACTTACGCCACGTATACATATGGAAGACCGAGAGGGGTCACTCTTATTCGATCTTTCTTGCGCTGCTGTTCCTTCTTTATTTTTTCTTCTTCTTTTCTTTTGGTTCTTGTCCTTCCCTTAATCTCAGCGATCAATTTTATGCCCTCGATCGACTTGCATCGCGTTGTTACAATGGGTTTTGCTTTTGTTTTCGGTTTATTCAACGTGTAATATTGCTCGTGGGAAGTAGGAGTAAATTGTATGCGAAGTTGTTTAGGAAAGGCTTGATATTCACTCGCGAGTATTTTGCGTTGATGTAATTACTTGCTTGCCCATAGTCTTTAAATGAAAATGTACGATGATGTTATAATGGTAACGTTAATTTTATTTTTTTAAAATAAAAAGTTTTCCTTATTACAATTTACCGATTAAACGTTTCAGTTTGCCTTTTAAAAAAGTAATGTATTTATTTTATTATGTACGATAAAGGTGTATTCATTAAAATATCATTTAAAATTAAAGTTTTTGTTGCGATTTAAACATTATAAAATAAAAAAAAATATTAAAAACAACTTGTATAAAATGTAAATTGTCTACATGTATAATTAGATATACAAATGCACGCTTGTAATACCAATTATTCTGTAAATGTTTTATCAAATAAAAATATACTTTTTTTTTGTAAAATTTAATTACACAATTGCGTCATTTAAAATTTCATATTTAAACCGATCGATAACACGCGAAGCCTTTGTTTTTTTTTTTTTTTCGCGCTGATATTTATTTCATAAAATAAAGGGGAGGAAAAAAGTTTAAAAAAAAATTTAATCGCTAAATGTCCTTATCATTTATATATGAAACACATATTTTAAATAAGTATACGACTAGCAACTTTTCAAAACGGCGAATCAATCTCGTTTCGAAACGAGTGCGTGGCGCGCGCACGGCAAATAAAAAAATATAAAAACAAAAAAAAAAAAAAAAAAAAATATCGAGGGAAAAATTACAGGTAAGGAAGAGGAGGCGAGGCGTGCGTAAGTAGCGCCCAATACACATATAAAAGCCCGACTTGCTGTGTAAAGATGCGGTTTATCGATCGCGCCGACAAAACGTTGTAAAGATGCGAGGGGAGAAAAAAAAAAAGACAATCGCCGTCGTTTATTTCCTAACTTTGACCGTCGCACTTGCGTTACGTTACATTTTATCTATGGTTGAAGAAATGGATATTAATTGATTTTTGGGTACGTTTTAATTACGAATGGTTTTGTTTATAGAGATTAAAGGCTTACGTGAATTAACTTTATAAAAATTTTATCGCGACTAAAAAGATTTAGAAATAATTATGTAAAGCAGGCGAATGAAATACAAAGATTTGTTTTATGCAATAATACATTTTGTGCAATTTATATCGATTTCAAAATATCTCAACAAAATAATAAATTAACTTATTAATATAATTAATGATAAAAAAAAATAAAATTCAGTATAAAGTTCGTATATTTTTTGTTTATTAATTATTGATTTGAATACTGTAAATAATGAATGAAATTACTTGTTATAAAATACATAAAGTAGCAATAAAAAATATTTTTTTCAATTCCCTTATAAGACTCATGAAAGTACAGCAATTTTTTCACAAATGTATAGTCATCCATCAAAAATCGACACTTAACTTACGCCCATCGTACATTATCGCGACTTTAGACGACATCAAAAAAACACATCCAAGTCGCGTAAATAAGGATCCGGTCTAAAAGCATCGAGAATTATTACGAGCTTATTCGTTCTTCTTAATGCTGCTAAAAAAATTTAAAAAAAATAAAACAAAAAAACAAAAAAAAAAAAAACGAAGACAGGTAAATCGTCGGCCATCACCGATGGACACGTCGGTTGAAAGCGCTTGCATTTGCGTTTTCACTTACCCCTCGCTTCTCGCTAGGGACGCATATATATACACGGATACAGACACCCAGCTCTATAGAGAGACAGACACCCCATAAAAGACGCGGCGGTAAAATAAACTTCGCTTGGACGCGCGCGTGCGCGCACCGGCAATTAATCATATCGCTCCGACGTTTTATACGGCTGACAGGGCTCAATAGAGGAGAGACGGAAAGAGCAGGAGTTTCAGCTCTTGAAAGAGGAAGAGAAAGAGAGAGAGAGAGAGAGAAGAGAATCCCCAAGACAGGAGCGGGGCGGAAAAAGAGACGTACGGTGCCATAAATTCTAATGCGTTCGGGCCGCGAAGCCGCTAAGAACGAGGACGCAACGTGCACCTCTTGCTGTTTCTCTCTCTCTCTCTCTCTCTCTCTCTCTCTCTTTCTCTTGCAAATTTGCAAGCCGAGGCTTGCGCCGCTCGTAAACTCCCTCGTCTATCGGATTGACACGTCTGCGACACGGTAAACGTTCTCTCTCTTTCTCTCGCGCGTCAGCGTTAACGCATCGCCGCGATCCTTATACGAAGAGTTACAAAGTTATTGGCTACCGACTGCGTGCGGCTACTTGTTATGAGTTTTTTTTTTTTTTTTTTTTTTTATACATTCTGAGAAGGGCTTTTTTACTTTTTTACTTTTTTCGTTGACGCGTTTGCCTTTTCGTCGAAGTCTTTTAAAGTAAAACGTGAAACTTTTTTTTTTTAAAGATTATTTCGACGATGAAATTTTAATGACGAAACATTATTTTGGATTTAGATTGCGATAAAATTTTCTATTATTAATGATATATCTTGTCAATATCTGGAAATTCAATTTGTTTTAAAATTTAATTAACCGAGAACTATTGTTTTTAACCAAATCAATACATTAAAATAGATGAAATATTCATTATACGCAATGAAATTAAATATCGCCATTGATGAATTCTTAATGTTATTAAACATTCTGATTATTGTATTTAAATATGTAATGATAAAGAAGAAACCGATCTTATAGCCAAATTTATAAATTTACAAGACACAAAAAATTTTTCATGCACTTTTAGTTAAAAAATTTCTCAAATCTGTCCAAAATTAAAAAAAGAGAAAAAGTGACGTCATCGTCGATTCCCGCGACACATTCACTTCAATTATTGCATCGGGTACCTTTGGCCTAAACATCGAATCCGAAAATCCGGCCTATTAAAAAGTCAAAAGCGTCCGCGCAGCAACGACGGCAGCATAGTAGCACAGTTTCACAATCGCGTCTTCGTTCTTTACGCGCACTTTGTACGTACGCTGCACGTTTATGCACGCGTGCATCACTTATACATGGGGCATATATACGTGTGTACCGACGTATATGCCGGTATAACTGAACTTTGCCGAGGCTCGCGCAATTTACGAGCGCTTATGCTGACTCGCTCATCCGAACTGTTAGACTACGCGGCGAATGCGAGATAAAGAATGCAAGAGATGCAACAACGCTAAAGGAGAAATATGGGAAGGGTATATAAGGCAAGAGAGAGAGAGAGAAAAAAAAAAATAATAAATAAAGCGGTGCGTCGTCGTCGTCGTCGTCGTCGTCGTCATTGGAAAATGTGCAACTTTGAGCTTCGCTCTCGCGAGGCATAAATCACTTTTCGACTGTAAGTGCATATGTGTGTGGGTGTATATGAGCGACGCGGGCTTTATATGTCCCGCGGTATTAACAATCGATCGATGTATCAACGAATCGCTGGGTAAAGGTCGGAGCTTTTTTCAGATATGTCTTGTTTTGCGATTTTTATATCGTTAATGTACGTTTATGTTGCTTTTAAATATCAATTGAATTTTGAAATTTATGATTTTTATATTTCAATGAATTTTAATATTTCAATGATTTTCATTGAAATTTAATTGAAAATAAAAAAAAAAGTTATAATTATTTAAATATCGAACGGTAATGACGTTTATAATTTAAAAATAAATTAAAATGTTTTATAATAAGCGTTATTAAATTCTTTAAATATACTAGTTTTATGAGATGGTAAAACAATAATCATAAAAACTTTGAAGTGACAAACATTTTTACCACGAATTCGAGTACTTACTTTGAAATAAATATTTTACATACAACTTTAATTAAGAAAAAAAATTTACCGTAATGTCACTTTTATCTTTTTTACCTTCGTTATATCTTTATTTTTTATAAAAACGGTTACACCTTTACCGAAAAATTCAAAGTAATGGACAAAGTGTCGAGAAGGACAACGAACAGCACCGACTACATTTAAAGCGTGAATTAGCAAAAATTTTTGTTTTGTTTTTTTTTTTTTTACTTTTTTTTTTTTTTCAAGTCACGAAAACAACTTTTGTCAACATTGATAATGGATCCACCAACGCTACCTGGAAATATTCATTTTTTTTTTCTCGCGACTACAGCTGCACTTGTCTCCGTTGCGCCGCGCGTCAAAAATAAATTCCGTCAAGAGTCGTGCGCACTTTTTTTTTATTTTATTTTACTTTTTTATTCCGTATGACTCTTGATCTTTTTTTTCGGCTCTCTTTCGGCTTTTGAGCCGTGAAAATGGCCAAGGCCAAATTTTTGCCACTTCTTTTAAAAACCTGAGTCACTCGATGAACACCTGTGTCGCTTTAAGACAGGTTTGTAATTAAAATATTTATTTTCTAATTACAATGCTACTTTTCAGTTTCTATTTTAAATAATATCAATATGTTAAGTATCAAAAACTTTTTCTTTAAAATTAATAATTAATGAATTAAAATTTTTTTTTTATCAAATATAAGTCAATTAAATATTTTTTCGTTCTACAGCTCCTTTCGCAACAGTTAAATAAAAATAAAAATTTTCTCAGTTCTTTAAAAACAGTTTTTTACATTTAACCTTAACTTGATCCTTGGTTAGAAGCACGGAAGGTAAAAAAGAAGAGAAACGAATATCAGCTGCAGACACGACGTTGAGAAAAAGAAAAAATAAAAATACGCATCGCGTGTACGGACCCGCGTTAAAGAATGACTACGGTACCCACCCGGCACATATCCTTTCGCGCGAACGACCTTACCAACCCTCGCGCTCAACATTAGCTAGGGACATAATGAAAAGGAAAAAGAAAAAAAAAAAAGAAAAAAAAAAAAGGTACCCACTCGTACTTCTCGCTTCCAAAAGGAAGAAGAGAAAATAAGGCAACGAAGAAAATGATAAAAGAAAGAGGAAGCGAAACCGCTGCGAGAGATGGGTTTTCGCTCGTAGCGCGTTCTCCTTTTCCACCCTTCTCTCATTCCAAGCAGCGTGAGATTCGGCAAACGGAGCCGCGCACTCGCGAGTGTGTCGAAGTCGTCGTCGTCGTCGTCGTCGTCGTACTTGGAAAACACGGCAGCGCAGCAGTCGGCCGAGCAGTTAAGAGAAACCAGCTCGCCGACGACGTTAAGGACGGCGACGACGCACGAAAGAAGCAGAAAAGAGAGCGGAACGGAAAGTAAGTGAGTTAACACTCCGAGAGAAGGTAGTACGAAAGGTCCTACTAGTCGAAATAGAGAAAGGGAAGAAGTGAGAGAGAAAGGGAACGAGAAAAAGCATTTGCTAGCAGCACTACCGTCGAGAATAGAAGGAACAATAACACGCAGAGAGAGAGAGAGAGAGAGAGAGAGACAGACAGAAAACGGGTGTGTGCGGTGCTATAGTGCGTTTTCGGGCAACGACCCGCGCCGCCGAGTAGTCGACTCGTTGTAACGCGCTAAGAGAAAGAGAAGAGAGAGAGAGAGAGAGACGAAAGAAGAGAGAATAGTCCCTTCAACCCGGTACACTTCTACGTATACACGCCCGAAAGTCCAAACGAGTCGAACCCCCTCCCCCGCCCCCCCTCACCTCCACGTCATCGTCGTCGTCGGCGACGGCCTTGCGTCTGTAGCCCGGCAAATGCCATATCCACCCTTTACCTTTCTCACTCTCTCTCTCTCTCTCTCTTTCTCTTTCTCTCACCTTCGATCTCTCTACTATACACCTCTCTCACTGCGACCCTTCCAATTCTTTTTCTCTCTCTTTCTCTCTTACTCTTTACACGCGTACGAAGAATGCGTGAAAGCTCCAAACCCTTGGAGCGAATCTGCCAGGACCAAATTTTTTCTCGTTTGTTCTTTTTTTTTTTCATCAATCCTTTATCTTTTTACCTCTCTTTCTCTCTTCTCCTTCCTCCTCCTTTTTTTTGCAAGAGAAATGTGCGACCAAAAATTTAGTGGGTAGTGATGAAACTTGGAGGTGAGGGAAAGGGTGCCTAGTAGGCGTTGAATACCGAAAGATTATTTTCGAAAAGTATCCCTTAGAATTCCAGCAGGTGCGATGAGAACTTTTGAATTTTTGGAATTATTGAAATTTTGAATAACCCCAAAGACCCTCTTCCTCAAATTTTAATCCCGACGCATAGGTCGGCTCCTAAAACAGTGAAACTTTTAAATACCATTTTATTTTCGATTCCTCAAATTCTTACTTTTTTTATATTTTATTTTTCCAGTAGTTTTATTCTCAAAAGTTTTTCGATTTTGTTAATGAAATGTGAATCATATGTTAATAAACAAAATATTATTATATTTGTAATACATTATTTTGTATAAAAACGATTCTATAAATAAATAAACATAATCAAACAAAGTATAATTTTGTAAATAGGAACCGACTTGTCTGGCCACGTAAGACCATTATCTACTTAAAATATGTCACAACTTTTATGAAAACTACTATTCTAAATGCTCTATAATAATAAAGAAAAATAGTAAAAAATTATTTTATTGTATTTTATTTAAAGTTTAAGTCAATACAACATTAACCAAAATATCTCATTATTTTAAATATTATGAAATAAAAATACACAAAAACATCAAACAGTAGTACGATTAATTCTCATAGATAAATGATTAAAATAAAAAATGTTTAATTTTCAAGGCTAACAATTTAAAAAAATTGATTAAATAAAAAGCAGAAATTAGCACGAATGTAGGAAGCATCAACCCCTCTAACAGCATTAACTCCCGTCACCGATTCACCAGTGTTTCGCCTATACATGCTTATATATACAAACAGTGGGAACCACCACTGTCGCCAATTTGCCCGAGTCGCAACGCTCGAACGACGGGCACACACCGGCGGTATCTTTAATAATTTGTGCATTTTTTTCGCGAAGAGCCCGTTAAACGAAAAAACGGTATGAGTATACGTAAAGAAACTAAAAGTGTAAAAAAGAAAGAAACAAAGAAAAAAAAAAAACAACTGTCGGGAAGGTAAGAAAAAGGTAAAAGAAAAATTAGGAAACGAAGAAGAGGAAAAGCGGCTGGCAGAAGGCGCCTAATAAAATTATGAGGCAACGCTAACAAATACGAGAAAAGAAGAGGGAAAAACCTTCGGAAAGGCAGCTCACGTTTTTCGAAAGCAACCCCGACAGACCTAACTCTTCCTCTCTTTCTCTTACTTTCTCTCGTTCTCTCTCTCTCTCTCTCTCTCTTTCTTTTTCTCTCCAGCGACGGACAAATAGAAAGCGAAAAGAGAGTGCGAGCGAGAGAAAAGAAGAAATAGAATAAGGGTGTATACATGAGACCGTGAAAAATGTCGTAAATAGAGGGTGAGAAAAAAATATTTAAGCCGCGACATTGAGAATTTTTGAGAAAACCTTATTCGATTGTCTTTGTTTATAAGCGAAATTCGTTATTTCTCTATTAAAGTATTCCAAGCTCAAAATTCAAAAAGATGCGTGCGCATTCCAATATCGATGTAATTTTGTTCATTTTCAGCAATTAAATAAAACGATTGCATTTCACTTGTTTTATGTAACGGAAAATAAAATAGACATTATTAATAAACGATAATTGGGCAAAATAAAAAATTTTCTTTAAGCGAATCGACAGCGCTATTACTGCTACGCATTATTTTTTTATTTTCATATTACTCCATTAACTTAATATTTTACCTTTGATCTCATAATTATGATATATAGCTTTGATCAGAGTTATTTACATAAACGACTATAGATCTCTAAATATAAGAGCAAAAGCCTAATGATTTTTTTGGTAAAAATGTATTAAGAGCCAATACTATAGGATGAGGTATATATAATATAAACGATACACTTTATCAAAATCTGTCTCTGCTTGCGAGCAACGAATCGCTTTCTTGTTTATTTTTTCTGTTATTTTTTGCGCGAACTATTTTCTTCCTTGCGTGTATCAAGATTGTTACGCTATGGGTCTATATCCAATCGTTATAAAGCTTTCTTTACTTTCTCGGATAAAACATTGAATCGAAAGGAAGTTTATAGTTTTTTATTATAAAATTTTGATGTGCGAATGCGCAATTTGTTTTGGTTGAGTAAATTATCAATAAAAATTTAACAATGCCAGACTTATACGAAAATAACTATAGAAATTATTGATAATTTGAATTTCTAATCTTTCAATTTTATATTTAATAAATATTCACAACAGTTTTCAATTTTTATTGAATTTAAGAAAACTACAAAAATTATGTTTACTGTTAAAAATAATATTTACTTAATTATACAATAAAAGCAAAATTTTCTAAAATTATATATTTTTCAAAAATAATTTAGATTGTAAATATTTTATTAAATACGCCATCGTTAAAAAAATATACTTAAGTCATTTCGATATTTCATTCTTACAAAAAAAAAAAAAAAAACGCATTAAAATCAATTAACCGGGAATTCCTGTTGAGAAAAGCGGAACGCGTGGCAAATCAATTAACTTTTAACCCTTTGAGGGACACATTTTTAAAATAACCAATCACCAATGTCAAAGTGGTTCTTAAGGTTTTTGGGATCGCTGATTACGAATCTAAAGTCAGTTTATGCAAAATTAAAATGGTGGCCAAAATATTTGAAAACTAACAGATAAATGCTAATTTTTTTACAAGGATCTTCGGAGACGTTAATTATGCTTTCTTTTAAGACAATATCTTTTATTTATCCATTATTTTAGGGGGCTTACGATTCGATTTGATATCTGGCCAAAAGAGAATATATAACAAATTTTTTAATTTTTTCAAATTTTCACCCCTCTCCCCCCATATTTGATCCGCTATTTTGAATTTTCAAAATTTGAAACTTGATTCGTAATCAGAGACCTCGAAAACCCTCGTGAGAGTTTTCGTTCTAATTATCAGTAAATTTGTGTATAAAATGAGTTCACAAGCAAATTTAATTTAAATTATCTACATTTTTTCATTGTCAATTATTTATAACTAATTATATGCAATGCTACTCTATATTTTGAGCAGAAAAACTTGTTCACTAAGCATTCAATATTCTATTAGAAAAGATTAGAGCAACGTAGAGCTTAAAATCTTCATGTTATAAAGAAAAAATTGAAAATAATAGGGTGTTACTATAGTGGCTTTTGCCTCTCAAAGAGTTAAAACATTATCCAGGCAAAAAGGAAGAAAAAAAAAATAATAAAAAATGAGTTAAGTTAAATATCTCTCCCACCGTAATCTCAACCCTTTTCTTAATCCAGCCAATATATTTTTCCTTCGCGAGAAGCCGCGCGCATCAACCAGCACGATATTTTCGGCGGTGGCTTTCCTACCCCCCTCTCTCTCTCTCTCTTTTTCTCCATTTTCTCTCACCCTTCCAAAAGGTCGAAGATCGCGTTCGAAGCAGCAGAGCGGTAGCTTGCAAGCTACGAGTGAACGAGCGAGTCAGGCAGAGGCAGGCAGCCGGTGTGAACGAACTTTACGATAACGTGCCCGAAAGTTAGGTAGCCAGACGCATATTCGGTGTGCGTGCGTGAGAAAGCGTCGGCTGGATATACCTCAGATATATACCTATATACATACATATATAGGTATACGCGCGTATATACACGAGTATACACACGGGGTGGCGGGAGAGGCTCTGCAGAGCGCCGTATAAGAGAAGCACGAGAAAGAGAGAGAGAGAGAGAGAGAAGGAGAGACAAGGCGAAAGAGGGTGGGAGCGAGGGAGAACGAAAGAGGGAGAGAGAGAGAGAGAGAGAGAGGAAGCTAGAGGCAGTCGGGAGGAGGAGGTGCAGGAGGAGGAGGAGGAGGAGGCGGAGTAGGAGAGAGATTCGTCTGAGGGGTGGGTTGCGTCTGGTGGCGCGACTTGACCTCGGTTGACCCGAGAGCCGAGCCGAGCGAACGAACGTGAGAGAGAAGGAGAAGAAGCGAGACTTCTCTCTCTCTCTCTCTCTCTCACTTGCGCGCGCGCTTACTCTCCTCTTTCCTACGAGCCACCGCGCCGAACAACCTCCGCCGCGCGCCGCCCGAACGCCCAGCCATCCCTCTCCTCCTCCTCCTCCTCCTCCTCCTCTTACCTCTCGGCCCCTTTCTCTCTCTCTCTCTCTCTCTCTCTCTAACCGGCGTCTTGCCATCCCGTCCACCGTGGGTAATTATTGATGTGTCTGCTGCTGCTGCCGCCGCCGCCGCTGCCGCCGTCGTTGCCGCCATCGACGTCATCCTCACAGGCGACTACTTCCTTACCAAGAGAAAGAGAGAGAGAGAGAGAGAGAGAGGAGAGATAGGATACGAGATGGAAGAGGCGAAGAAGGGAGAAAGAGAGAGAGAGAGAAAAAAAAGGACAAGGCACATGGATAAGGGAGGGTCTCGGGCATTGATTATACGATGATCCGTGATTGAGAATATTTCATTTATAGAGTTGAGAAGGAGAAAGGACGACGCGCGGACTTTAAAATTCATAATCCAACGGTATACTGAAGGATTGCACGGTGATCGATCACCCGATGATATATACGTAAATACGCGTCACGAATCGAAGGATATAGAAAGATAAAGGACTTCTTCTTTTTCAATTTTTCGTTTTCTTTACTTTTGCGTCGCCGTTTCACGCGATGCCACGTATTTCGTTCATTAAGCAATAAGAATAAACTTATAGAGTCACGATGTTCATTCATTTTTTAAATTAATCTCTTTTTTTCAAAATTAATTTCTTACGAAGATGTGAAAAATTCTTATTTATCTCTTTAAAAAATAAAGTTTAATAAGATAATTAATTTTATTTAACGTAAATTTTTTTTCCAATTCTAACGTAAAAATTATTTAATTCAATAGCTATACTCCGAAAAGCATTAACTTTATTTACAATTGTCGTAAGATAGCGGAACGATTGATCGCGAAACTGAAGGATAAACACGGAACGCTTAACTTTGGACTTTCAGTATCTCTGAAACGAGTGCATCAATTTGAATCTAACGTAGCTCATTATTTAACCTTATCTATTAGGAACGTACTTACGTTTTTCTTGATTAGATTTTGGACTCGGGCAGTGCTTAAAATACGTAAAATGGGAATTTATAAAATCGCCGCGATAAATTATTTATTTTTTTAATGGCAATCGATGAAATATTTTCAATTCCAAAGCTTTTTTTTTTATTAAAATAAACTTAATGTTCATAATTATTTTAAATTAAAAGTAAGATATTACGAATTATCTTATATATTTCATATTAAATTTTCTTTCTTAATGAAATAGCTTTCAATATCTCTAATTATAGGAACGTCAAAAGGTATATTTACAAGCATAATAATAGTTGAATTATAAATAAACTATTCCATTTATATTATTTTATAAGAGAATATTTCAATTTGCCGTTAAGTAACACGTTAAGGACATCTATGGCGCCTTTCAAAAACCTAAGGATATTTTTATAAGTTGAATTTATACAATATTATATATTACAAATATATAATGCTAATCTTGAAATATTTTTCAAATGAACGAAAAAAGTATGAAATAATTTTTTGCTTTCAAAGTATTCACTTTGGGCGACATAAAAAGTCTATTATTTGGGTGTACGAGAGAGTAATCGCCATAAAGTTTAAAGTTACAGAGGGAGGAAAAGTTATACGGTTGCGTAACCTTCGGCACGGTTTACAAGGTACTTACGAGCAAAGCAGTTGTTCCTAAACATATCTATTCGTCATTTACAGCGGCGTTAAACTTTTGACAACCGATTAAGACAGATTCTTTACGACTTGTACGTGTAAATATATATATATATATATATATATATATATATATATATATATATATATATGTATATCTTATGTATATGAGCAAAACGTTATTTTAGCATTTACAACGCCGCGAGCGAATAGCTTTACATAATAAAATTAAACTAAAGAAGATACAAAAACGAACTTTGAAAAGCAAGCAAGGTTAAAATAGAAAGAGACATACATGGTTATATATGTGCATAGGAAAGGATGAATCTAAAGCTAGGTCAAACTTGAAAGCCTAGCGCGTCAAATCTCAACTTTGGAAGCAGCAGCAGCAGTAGTATTACCAACACCGTTCGACGGGGGCAGCCGTCAATGCGCTCAATCTACATTACTACTAGCCTCTCGGCCCGTCGTCGATTTATCTCTCATTAGCGCGGCTGAGCCGACGAGCGAGAGAAAGCCAGCGAGAGAGGAGCCTACGTCAGTCTTCATCAACACTCTCTCTACGGTCCCTCAACGGCAGGATGCACCACCATCCCCCCCTCCGGCGGCAGTAGCAGCAGCAGCATCACCGCGAACGAGCGACGAGCAAGTTTCCCCGGATGTGCCTCTTTATATATAACTATGTAGCGCGTGTCCAAAAGGCGTGACGCTCGCCCGGTAACCTCTCGGTTCCCCTCCCCCCGCGCACCTACAGCCACCCTCTCTCTTTCTCCCTTATAGGAGAAAGGAGCTAGAAGGAAAGAAAGAGAAAGGGAGAGAGAGAGAGAGAGAGAGGAAGGTAGAGGGTAAGTAGTTATCGATCATGGCTCGGGAACGGGTAGCCTCGTTAAGGAAGTTGCTTGCCGGCGCCTCTCTCGCGCCTCTTCACCGAGTTAAAGTAGCTTTGCAACTTACAACTTGTCACAGTGCCCCTCTCTCCCCTTATACCCCTTCTTCTCCATCCCTTGAGAACCGAAGCTGAGCTCAGCCACGACTTACGCAAGGAAAGTTGCGTTTCATCCCTCTTGCGCTATTACTGATTAAGTTGAATGCGCGCGATGAACAATCTTTGACCGGGATGATTTATCTACTTATTTTTTGAAAATTTTTAGAGATTTGGACGAGCTGTACGTATTATAGACGAAGGACTTGAAAGTTATAAGAATTTTTTTTTTTTTTTTTTTTTTTTTTTTTTGCATTTCGATTATCACTCCTTATTTTTGCAATTTATTTATCAATCGGAGAGTAAAGTGAAAATTAAGTTATACCGATTGATAAAAAATGTTTAAAAAATGTTATTAAAAATTATATTTTCAAAATATAGTGCAGTATTTTTTTATCACGCGTTAAATAAAATATAATAATATTATCGTATCAAATTAAGTAATAATACGAGACAAATGCGTAATTTTAATATTAAAATAATTGTACAATATAAAACGTTAACTTGTCAATAATGATTATTGTCAAAGCATAAAATTTAAAGTTACAATTTAAACTGTAATTGAATGTGAAAAATTGATTGTAAAAAAAAATTTTATTTCCTTCATCCATTCTTTATTTAGTTCAAGATACAAAAAGTGAATCTCAATATTTACATTTGACTTTTATTACCTTTAAAGGTTTTATCAGTACTTTAAGAATCTTATAAAAGTTCTACAAAGAAGTAAAAGTTGAAAAGCCGTTTCAGACGTTTAACCTTGACTCTGTTTCATCTTATTTTGTCTCGGAAATTCAAAATCAAAAGACCTTTAAAGTTTTATCGCGCGTTACTCTCATGAATAATGATTCTGAATTAATGCATATTTATCTGTAATAAATGTTAAGCAGCTACGAGCGCTTTATTTAACTAATTCAAACGATATCAAACTTTTGTGAAAAAGGAAAAACAAAAGCAATTCTATATAGCCGGAAAAAAACATTGCGTCAAATACTTATAAATGCAAGGATGTTAAATATTTTAAAAAATCATAATAAATTTCACACAATTAGCTAACCTATTTAATCGCTAATAAAATAAACTCCATCTTTTCTTTATTCAAGCAATTATAAAAGAACAGAAAACTTTAAAACTCGAACAAACGAAGCCGAAGAAGTTAAAGCGCCGTTGAACAACTTTTCTCCACGGTCCGCTCGAGAAGTCTACCAACGCAATCGAAATTTTCACTCGATTTTTTTATAAGCTCTAATCACGATTAATCCCTTGGCGCTGTTATTAATCGCGCGCGTCGTAGCGTTGCAAAGAAATAAACAAAAAAAAAAAAAAAGAAAAAAAAAGTAAAAAAAGAAAAAGAAAAATCTACGATCGGCGCGAATGAAAGAAAGTAGCATAACCGGCGCAAGTGTAGAAAGAAAGGGAATGACGCGGTAAAAACGAGAGCACGAGTGGATGTAAAACTCCCCCATACGCATCCGTGTGTGGTAAATGCAAGAGTCCGCGTACATGCGTGCAGGTGTATATATATATATATATATATATATAAATGTATGTATGTAGAAGGTGCGAAAAGCGGTGCACAAGCAGGATATGCGTTCTAGCTCGCTTAGCCCCTCCGCCTTTCCGCGTATACGTTTACATGCATACACGTGCACGTGTATATATATATATATATATATATGCATTGAAGCGCGGGGGAGCGAAGCAGCGCACTGCATCCCTTTGCTTAACCAGCTCGGTGAGAGTAAACAGAATTTGCATGGAAACAGTGTGCCAGTAGGTCGTCGCGGCGCGCTATTCGCTCCCGCTCGTCCTCCTCGGTGATATTTAACGCGGCCGCGAGTGAGCGAACTAGCGAGATGATGCTACTGCTTCTGCTTATAGTCATATGTATACGTATATAGTATACTCGTATATCGCGCGCTTCGATGCGTTCTCTACGTTTTCTTGAAATTTCATTGTGTTTTAGAGACTTACTTATAAATGTTAAAATTGATTTTTTTAAGTTAATAATTTTTGCATGCCAAAATGTATTTTCATTGCTGTTTTATCCATTTTAGATGTACGCATACAATTTCCAGTTTTATTTTCGACTAGCATATAAAAAAGCTTAATTTTATAAAATACTTTTCAAAAATAAAATTAACAATTATTCGCTAACAAATATACTTGCTATAAGTATAATTGTTCAACATTTATAAATAACTATCACTTTTTGATAAAGTTGTCCAAATAACTTATAATGCAGTTTCTCCAAATTAAGATTGACTTTAATGTGTATAAATTTAACGGTTGCCCTCGATACTAATTCAAATGTTTAATTTTTCAAAAATAGCTTTCTAACAAAAGTAATTATAAATATGTATAATTATTTTAACTCGAATAAACTATATTTAAAATAGATGCAATTTTCACAACTAAAAAATTGTGAATTTTGAAATTTATTTTATTATAATTAATAAATTATCAGTATTTAATAATAAAAAAGTTAAATTGAATGCATAATTGTTTAAAATATAATTATATTCTTTGAAAAGATTTAGGTATAAAATTTAACTACTGAATACAAAAAAAATTTGCAACAGAAGATTGAATTCTCTTGATATTAACAATAAAATGCTAACGTGACAGTGTATTTACAGTAAAAATTCCGTTATGATACATTTGTAAAAAAAAAAGATAACAACAAATATCGATTGAATTCCAAAAAATCATAAAATCCTTTTATTTCTTCAAAAAGCATCTTTCACTTCGACGCAATTTTACTGTCGCGCTTATACACAGACGTACATCTAAATCCACGAGAGTTGCGGGCGATAAAAAACAAAACGCACCAAAAACAGCATCAACCCCTCCCCCCTCCCTTCTCAGAAATTCACGGCAAAGGGCTGAGAAAGAAAAAAAAAGACAGAGAGAGAGAGAGAGAGAGAGAGAGAGAGAAAGAGGGAAAGAGAGTGAACTCGCGCAAAAGGCTGGCGTTGCTAAAATTCTATCGGCGAAACGTCTATAAAATGCGCGGGCGCACGCACGAAAACATTTTCTATTCCGTGGGTCCGTGTGTGCGTGCGTGTGTGTGTGTGTGTGTGTGTGTGTGTGTGTGTGTGTGTGTGTGTGTGTGTGTATGCGAGTACGTGATGCAGAACGTGTACGTATGTAAGCGCACGCGCCTGTGTGTACATGTACATGCCGCGCCACACTTGTACCCTTTCTACTTATACCCTCCAACGGAAGACGAGATATAGAGATTGAGATAGACAGGCAAAGAGATAGACGGAGAGAAAGTGGAGATAGAACTCCAAGCAGGAAAAGATAAAGACGAAAAATAAAAGAAGAGACCAAGCGTAAAAGAAAGAGAGAGAAAGATATAACGTTGTGTATATACATACGTATATTAGATTTCGAGTAGTCGTCGAGTAGAGAAGAGCTAGAGAATAAAAGAAAAAGAAAGAAAGAAAGAGAGAGAGAGAGAGAGAGAGGACGATATCCGTGTGGCGCGTTGTTTCGCCGCGCGCAAGCCCCGTTGGAAGGTGGTTGAACCTCGCGGCTCGCAAAAAGTCAAAGCTCAAAGATCCGACGAGCCTGGGCCTGGGCGACGCGTCGTTTGTGCTTGCGTGCCCCAACCGTTGCTCGCGCTCGCGCATGTGTTCGTAAGGCCGGGCCATTACGCGCGCGCGCGCGCGTCCGCGCATTAGACACGCAACTGTACGAATGAAAGACGAAAAGTAAAAAAATGAATCTATCTCGTTCTTACCCTCTCTCTCTCTCTCTCTCTCTCTCTCTCTCTCTCTCTCTCTCTCTCTTTCTCTTATTCAAGACGAGCACTCGCGAAAGTGCCGAGCGTCTAACGTCGTAGGAGGATGTGAAGTACGCGAACCAAGTCGTCGTTGGTGTGCTTTGTAGACGCGCGCGTGTGTAGTCGTCGGTGTGTACGCGCATCCTAAGTGCCGAGCGTGCACATAAACCGGCGCGCCCACTCCGGCGAATAAACAAACAGCGTTTGCCCGCACGTAAGCGAATGCGTTAACGCAACGCGCGCTCACGCACGCTCACGTATACACGTAGAGATGGCTAGCTCGCTCGCGGCAATACAAATGCTCATTGCGCTCAAGAGACTTGCACAAATACCAATGTACACGACGCGTAAATACATGGGAACCGGCGACTCTCTCCGTCGCTGTGACAAATACCTAGACGCGCACACACGCACACGCACGCGCGCGCACACGCACGCACACACAGAGAGACGCGTGTACGGCAGCCAAAACGTCGTGTATAAATGTTTGATGCGTTACTATAGAATCTCCGTAAATACATAAATGGACGGCTGTGTAAGATATGCACACAGCGTCGGATAGACCGAGTGAGAGAGAGAGAGAGAGAGAGAGAACACGGACAAAGTTCGTAGGATAAAAAGCAAGCGCTTGGGAAAGCCAAGAAGCTTCCAAGAGTATATGTACGTGTGCGAGGAGAATGTTTACGTGGGCGACCAAAGCGACGAAGAAGAAAATAGAAGGGAAGAAAAGAAGAGGAAGCAAAAAAAAAATGAAAGTCGAATTTACGGTGTCTACTGTGGCGTACTACTCCCGAGGGAGTCGCTAGTATGCGCGAGATTCTTGTACTCGGCTTCGGCTGCAGGGAGAAAATAAGATTTCTTTGTTTTTTTTTTTTTTTTTGTTGTTTTTTTTTTTTTTTTTTTCTTCGAGTACGAATAAAGATTCGCATAATATCTGGTACTTCAATCAGACGTCGCTTTTTTTTATTTGTAACACTGTGCATTTTATACGTGCGCTTATTTTTATTATCGGGTAATGGGGAGATTTGTAAAAATTGTAAAAATTATTTCGCGTTGTTTTTTTTTTGATGATTTTTATTGCAATCCATTTTACGTCGCATAATATGCGCGTATATAATAACGTGACAGCTTTTGATGCTGATTTTTTAAGCAGCCGTTTAAAAAAGTTTATTTATGCAGATCAAATTGAGTTAATAATATCATAACGCGTTACAAACATAAATTCTTCAACAAAATGACAGGAATTGTTAATGTTTTTGAGACACAACTTTAGTTTTTAAACAAAAAGTGTTTGGAAGATAAAAAATTTCTCTTGAAGGATGACGTCCTGAAAAATTCATGAGTTAAGTAAAAATTGAGTCCTTGAAAAAGTAGCAAAGTTAAGGAAAGACGGAAAAGTTTATAAAACAACAAGATATATAGTACACACTTATTTAGGATATACCAAGCTGCATACGATATCAAACAAAATAAGCGCACTTCAAACTCGCGTGACCTCGCGGAAAAAAAAAAGCCAATGAGTCTTGTTAAAGTTAACTCGCATTTTATAATTTTTAATAATTTACCAATGAACTTTTATGTAAAATATCGATGATCCGTTTTTAATTTATTTAATAACTATTTTTATTTTTTTTTTTTTTTAATATTTTAATATTTTAATTTCAAGTGCTCTTTTTATATTTAAATATCGACTTGAAGATTTTAACTTTATATTACTTTATAAATATTGTTGTGTTGAACGAAATATTTTACTATTTGAAAAAATAAAATCAAAAGAATATATTGTATTACATTAAGAATTATATTAGGATTAACGATAATCGTTCAACTCTGAAATTTCTATTACTTCTAAACTATAATAAAAAGGCCAAGATACTTTACACGATTTGTCAAAAAACAAGCTCAACTCAAGTATATCCATAACGTATAATCTCACCCAATCCAACCAAACGAAGAAGAACAACAATATCTCGCGACCCTCTAAAACCAATACGATAATTAAATGCTTTTACTCAAATCTATGGTCGGAGGGTCAAAGTCCGTAGCGTTCGGTTGATCCGCGAATAAATCGCTTGCCGCGTCTTAGAGAGAGCATCGACGTCCTGAATATTCCTCTTTATACGCGTATGCGTGTATGCATGTACAACGCGCGTATGCGATAGTCGGAGGCCACAATGATCGAGCAAGCACGCGCTGCATTAACGTCGTCTACATCGCACACACAGACACACACACACACACACGCGCGCGCGTGCGCGCGTGTACCTTATACGTACGGAGAACGAAGCAAGGCAAGAGAAAGAGAGAGAGAGAGAGAGAGAGAGAGGGAAGGTAGAGGTTTGTTAATAATGCAGCAGATTCTATTACGATTGCGGAGGAGCGAATTCCGATTCAACGCACGACGTGGCTTGCTCCAGCAGCGGCCAGTACGGCTGCTGTCGTCCTTCTATACACTTACACGTATACACACGCGAACGTGTATATATATATATATATATGGTATATATACATTCTCTGTGGCTTGAATCCTAGACGAAGACGGAACGAGACGGTTTGCCGCCGCTTGTATCTCCGACGCCTTCGAGAACAACACCGGCCATGTGCTCGTGTACGTACGTACGCACATGTATGTGTATACTGCATATACACACGCGGGAGTGCGCGCGTGCAAGCGAAGGAATGAGAGAGAGAGAGAGAGAAAGCGCGCGAAGGAATTCGTGATCGAGATGAGGTTGCCCGATTCGACGCCGCGCGGCAAGTAAATTGGATTATGACGAGCGGAGGAAGGAGATGCCGGACCTTCAAGAAAAATGACGCGAGCGAGATGTAAAGAGTTTTTCGCTCCTTTGAATCTACGCGTCTGCATTGTCTGCACGTTTACGTATATGTATGTATGTGTGTGTGTGTGTGTGTATGTGTGTACGTTAAACACGTAGGCCTGCACACGATTTCGACGACACGTTGCGAAAAGAAAGCGACGATGAAAATTTTACAACTGCTGGTCCTGTCTTATTATGAGCGTACGTGATGGCATGCATGCTTATGATTTTTATTGCGTCTCGTCTCTGATATGATTTTGTATTTTTTGTTTTAACTTGGAAGAAGTTGCGCTCTATGTGGTGATAAATAAACGTGTAAAAAATACCGATGAAAATTTTAATATATTCATGGTTCTTTACCTTTTAGAATTGAATAAGTTAAATCTAGAAAAATTTGAAATACATTTGCTGAAATTATTCAACATATGTGTTTATATATTTCAATACTAATATTATATTTATTCCAATATTAGATAATCTTTCACTTGAAAACATAATAAAAAACAGTTCTTTTTAAATTCATAAATAATTATAAATCAAGAATGTGGTTGTGGATTTTTCTCGTCAATTTTCCAATAAAAAATTGAGTAACGATGATTAACTTTATTTTAAACAAATGGATTTTAATTTTGTTGCGAAAAAATATTAAAATAACAACTAAATTATTCAAAAAGTTTATTATCCAAAGTATATATATTTTGTAAATAAGTTAACAGAAGATAAAATTCGCAAAAACTACCCACGCCGGCAATTTGTAAAACAAAAATAATAAATTGTTAGCTTACAATAGATGCTATTCCCACACGTATGAACGAGTATGCAACTAGTACATATATACGCATGTACCTACGTACGAAAAATGTTGTCTAATAACGTACACGAAACTCGCAGCAACTACTTAATCGTCCATTCTTCGAGACCTAATCACTCACTCAGCCTGAGGTCTGCAATTTAACGAAATTTATTTTACCTTTCTCGGTGCTCAGCGCGTACACGCACTACGTGCAATTTCTTCTCTCGTTCAAAGAGATAGAGAGAGAGAGAGAGAGAAAGAGAAAGAGTTTTAAAAGAAGCCATACACATACCGCTCAGTTCAACGTCAAAAAGGCCAATTTCCATGCGTAGGTGAGAGAGGGAGAGAGAGAGAGAGAGAGAAAGAAAAAGAGTGACTACCTGCGTGTGCGGTTACTTGCACTCACGGGTAAACATAGGTTTTCTCTCTACTGGACGAACCGCACACGGGTAATTGCGTAATGCAGCCAATTGAACGCTTTGCCGTGTGCGTGCGCGTCAAAGTTTTTTCATTTCTCTTTTTTTGTTTTATTGTTTTTTTTCTTTTCTTTTTTTTATCTTCGCTTTTCTTTCTCGTTCGTTCGTTCGTTTTATTTTTAAAATTATTCTTTCCCTTCGACGTCGTCGTGGTTAACGCGCGTGCGAAGAGAATGAGATGCCCGCGGATAAGAAAAAAAAAAAAAAAAAAAAAAAAAAAATTTACGGTGTGAAAGAATGAGCGCTTGAAAGCAATGGAGGAGTGCATACGGTTATGATGAAATTTGCGTATACATCATAACGTGTGACGAATTGCACGGGTGTTGTTGACTCGCGTTGCTAATTGTTTATCGTTGCTGCAATTGAATTTAATCGCGGATATTTAACACGAATATAATAAAGAATGTGTGAAATGAAGCGAAAATTAATTTTTGTAATATGTTTGATGGTAAAAATTTAGTTTTTTTTTTATTGTATTTATTTGTTCACTTTATTTATAATTATTTCTTTGTAAAAATTTTTTTTAAATTATTTATCACGTTGATAATTATGTGATATTAAATACGTATACTAAAGATAAATTTTCATGTTTATTGTAAACATTTAAAACTCAATGCAAACAATTAAAATTATATAAGCAAAATAATATTAAATAAATGAAAAATTATATTAACTTTACAAGTTTAATATTTAAACATTAAAATATTCTTTTTAAACGATCAATTTGAAAAGTAAAATAGAGACAATTTCGATAATGTAATTCGTCACGCAACCTCGCCAACAAATACGAAAAAGGAGTAGGTAATAGAAAAAAATAAAGAAGCTTCATAAAACAAACAACATACGCGATATCAAAGAGACAGAGACGGATAGGAGTTAACTCTCGGATCATTATCTCGTGTATAATGCGCGTGACACGAGTAAGAGAGAAAGAGAGAGACAGAAAGAGAGAGAGAGAGAGAAAAGGATAGAGCGAGAGAGGAGAGAGCAACGTAAACGCTCGTACGCGCGGTATTCATAAGATAATTGCGTAATCTATTCCGCGGAGCACCCGCGCCTCGCACAATCAACCCTACCGCGTTGCTTCCGACCTTTCTCTTTCCCTCCTTTCTCTCCCTTCTCTCTCTCTCTCTCTCTCTCTCTCTCTCTCTCTCTCTCTCTCTCTCTGTCGTTCACTCGCGTATACGTACGCACGGCTATACTCGCGTAAGAGAATGCTTTCGAGATGCCGAAATTATATAGCCGTGCTAGCTGCTACTACTACCACCATCGCTGATTGTACTACGAACATCGAAAAAGAGATAGTAAGGGGTTGGAAAGAGGAAGATGTATGTAATTTCCAAAGCATAAATACACGAATTGAATATCGCGTTTAATGATAATGAACATACGTTATAGAAAGCGAGAGAGAGAGAGAGAACGCATAAGCGACTTATGCGACGTAACGGTGGTAAAAAGCTTTACGCGCTTGTAACGTTATTCTTAAACGCACCCGCTCGCACGTCTTTCTTTCCCCTCTACATTCTTACCTTGACTGTTAAGCTTGAAAAGTGTAAATTTCGCACCGATTGCCTCGGTGAGAAATTTTATTTTCGAATGGATTTCTATTCACTCTCGTGTACAACCCTTCTATCTTAAATATAATCTTCGTATCGAGCATTTTAAAGTTCGATTGCGTGTGTGCATACAATATTTGACTTGATTTTCTTTCTTTTTATTTATTTATTTATTTATTTTTTTTTTTTCGTGCCTGAATATTCATAAACGTGATGCTTTTGTCTATTCTTGTAAAATAATCGTTTGAGATATAAATATATCGTTGTATAACAGTATGTTTTAATCCCTATTCATTTATTCATTTATTTTTTTTTTTTTTTTATAAGTTAAAATTTTAATATATATAAGTGAAAAAAATAGGTACTTATCAGTTTTAAAAAAGAAAAAAATAAATTATAGTCAACGTTGACAATTACACACTTTCCATACTTTATAAGGTTTAAGTAGATTCAGGTGTGCATAATCAGACAATTAATTCAATCAACAAGTATTGCATCATTAAGAAGTTGGATTGCACGATTGTTTTACGTGATTTGACTGTTGAATTATTTCTTATTTATAAATAAGAATATTTATCTGTAATAAAAACTGATAAATATACTGGAATAAATATTATTTACAGATATTTAAGAAAGAAATAATCCAACATTCTAGAAGATACCGTACAATTTATTCGGGACTAAATGGATATTAAATTTGAAATTTCATTATTATTGCAAGAAATAACTTTTGCATACGAATAAAACTCAGATCGTCGATATTTTACTTTTAACAAAAAAAAGAAAAAGAAAAAAACATCTCGAGAATTCACGCTTCATTTTGAAAGTACAACCGATTTTTGAAGAAAGGTCAGCCGTACTTTACCGGCTACCTTATCCCTACCGGCAGCTGCCCCATAAAACGATTTCATAAGCCGTGCGCTCAAAATCGATCAAAAACAATCGCCCACTACCCCTCTTCCCTCCCCTTACCTTTTCTCTCCATCTACCTTTCTCTCTCAAGCTCGTCAAAGTCAAAAAGTAGGAAACCCAGCTGGGCGTAAAACTGTGAGACAGATGGCGTGCAAGAAAAGCACAGAGGCGAAGAAGAAGAAGAAGAAAGTGAGATGATGTGTAACGTCATCATCATCATCATCATCATCATCATCGACAGTAGCTCGAGCGTAATCATCATCAATGACGCGCGTCGTCGGACAACCAACGCACACATACACAAGCACATACAGATGAAGGTGTCGCGACACTTCTCTCTCTCTCTCTCTCTCAATCTTTCTCTCTCTTTCTCTTAAAGAACACAGTCGAACGGGCGCCGGCGATACGTACGTCGAGGCGGACATCGTGTGCCCCGGACCTAGGTACCGGCTTACACTTACACACACACACACACGCGCGCGCGCGCGCGCGTACACAAACGTTACTCGTAGGAGGTGGAGGGAAGTCTGCGGAGGAGAGAAACGCACAGACGGCAATATCGACCGTCGTCGTCCCCCGACCTACCCCACACGCGCCTCCTCCTCTTTCTCTTTTTCTCTTTCTCTCTTCTATATACTAGTGTATATGAATGTATACATATACACAGTCGAGGCCAGGCGCACCGACGTAGTAGACGACGAGCAACGAACGAACGAACGAGCCTCTTTTCTCTTCCCTCTCTCTCTTTCTTTCTCGCTCTTTTACTCTCCCTCTCTCTCTCTCTCTCTCTCTCTCTGTCTCTCTTCTTACCCGATGCACCGCTGCCACTGATGCCCCCGACTCTTCCTTATATATTTTGCTCTATCTTCTTCACTCTCTCTCCCTCTCTCGCTCTCTATATTTTTTTTCAATCTTCTTTTTGTCTCTTTTGCGTCACTTTACACACTTTTTTCATGTTCTCTTTTTTTCTCTTTTGATTGATTCGCACACGGTTGATTAAGTTGAGTTGGATGATGATGCATTATCAAATCATTGATTAGCGAAGATTTATAAGCGCGTTATAACGCGGCCGTAGTCTTTTGTTTTTTTATAAACTATGTAATTCAAAAGAAATTTAAAAAAAATTAGATTATTTTTTTTAAACTTTGATAATGTTCCTTTATAAAATAATAATTTTAAAGGCTCAATGATCGTGAAAGATCGAAAAACTTAACGAGAAAAAATACGAATAACTTGAAATATTAATTGATTATTTAAAAAAAAAAAAAAAAAAAAAAAAAATGCACAGAATTCAATTCATTAATGTTTTTTCAATTTACGAGTATTATTTTTGTATCATTTTTCTATTTCTTTGTTTTAACGGTTACAAAATCTTTATTTTTTTATTGATTTCAACTATTACTTGCTATCATTTATTATACTTATTCAACTGTGTCAAGATTTATATCGAAATTTTATAAATAAAAATATATAAAAATAACGGCATTAAAAATAAAAAAAATAAAAAAAAAAAAAAGAAAGAAAAAAGAATTAAAAGATTTATGCTCGTAGATTAAAAAATATAAAATAACCATAAATATTGAAAATTATTTGAAAATTATATTTATTATTTACTCTTTGCTAATTTAAACTATTAAACTGCTTGTTAAATAAGACACTAAAATAATAATATAATTATTTAATTGTACAATCGATCGAAGTTTAAACTTTGATTGCCTTCGTATTTATACTAATTCCCTTTCGAAATCTTATCTAAACTTAATTATTAATTCAATACGCTAGATTATACTTGATAACACAGTTAATTAACAGTTTAAATGGTAAATTGAAAAAAAATTGTGCTTTAATAATTGAAATTGATAATAATTTGTCAATAGGCTAATCTCACGATTAAGTTAATTAAAATATTTAAATTAAAAATTTCCAATCATAGTAGATACGAAGTGTTTTTAGACTTTTATTTTCTTTTTCTCATTACTGTAATTGAAAAATAAATCTTATTCTATAAGTAATTTAATTTTAGCACATCTTACATGTGCGCAAGCTAGCGTATGGTTAAGTAGTAAAGGTTGAAAATGGCCAGACGTTACAAAATACACATGGACCTGCAATTATTTTATACTCTCAACCAAAAGCATTCTTCATATTTATACCAATAATGTAACAAAACGTCCTATTACGTATCAAATAATAATTCAAAAAATATTTATTATTATAAGCTTTTAAGTAATTAACAATTTTTCAAGTACACGTTCAAAAAATTAAGCCCATCGACCGGAAAAACTTAATTTGAAGCCTTAATGGAACTCACTACCACCTCGGTGGAAAGAAACTTATAGCTAAGCTCAAACAAGAGAAAGAGAAAGAGAGAGAGAGAGAGAGGCGAAAAAGCATAACGTGCGAAAGGAGATAAAAGCGAAAAACAAGGAAAGAAAAGAGCGGCAAAACTGACGTGAGTCAAGCGCGAGCAATTCGGCAGTTTACGGCAGGTCATGGCTATAGTTATACACAAACACACCGTATCCAAGCAAAAGTGAATTTACCCTCTCCTCTCCTTTCTCGTATATATGTGTATATATACACCTAGACTACATCTCGCTTTCTCTCTCTCTCTCTCTCTCTCTCTCTCTCTTTTGCTCGGCCCTCGATAGCCCGTCATTAAACGCGAAAGCGTGGCCGCGCGCGAGCAAGCATGCGAGCAAGAAAAAGAGAGAGAGAGAGAGAGAACTACTGCGACGATAGGAGGCCAGGGTTGTAACGCAGTCTCTCCCTCGTCTAGACGGCGAGGAGTCTACTCTCTCTCTCTCTCTCTTCCCCTTTAACCACCCTGTTGCCTTCTCCCTCCCCCATCCCCCGTTCGAGCATCCGCTGCCACTCACACGGCCAAGAATTTACTGCCCCGGCCGTTAATGCCATCATACTGCCGACGCCGAGCGCAGACGGCGGTTGTAGAGAGGAGCGAGTCGTAAACTCGCACGATCGCACACGCCGACGCCGGAAAAGGTACTCTCTCTCTCTCTCTCGCGATGCGTCTACGCCGTTCCATCCCCTTTCGTCTACTCATCCCTCTCTCGGTCGTATTTACGCGCGCTCTGTGTGCATGTGTGTCTGTGTGTATGAATACTTTCCTATCACCGAGAGGTTAAGAGAGAAGCTTAACGAACTCTCTTTTTTATATTTTCGCTATGCACGTACAGCGTTACTTTTGAATGAGTAATACGCGACCGATATATTTCGAATGGAACGATATACTTAGAGATCGATTATTGTTGCGTTCGGTAAAATTTTTAATTTATTTCGATCGATCATTAATTATCGATAACTAATTTTACACGCGTCAAATTTCGTTACCTCGATCCGTAACAAGAAAGTGAGCGATGAAAATTTTTAACGAATAGATACTAATTAATTTCATTCGAATAAATAAAAAAATATATAAATAATAATGAAAAAAAAATCATTTAAAAAAAAAAAAAAAACATGTATATATATGCAATCTGCAACATTATCTTTGAGCATTTAAATAATGAACGTTAAATCTTTGTTTCCTGCTTTATATATATATATATATATATATATATATATATATCCTCTAATAAATAGATAAATTTTATCAATAAACTGCGAGAAATTTTATAACTTTAAAATAATAAAAACTATGATGAAAAAAAAAATAAATAAATAAATAAATAAAAATAAAAAAAAAATGTATAATTCATTAAAAATTATTAATTTGAAAGCAAGCTTAATTACTGTTCTGAAATTAAGCTCATGTAACATTCTCTCACCTACATATTATAATCTCCTATATCACCTCGCATCTATAAAATGAAATGCCCAAGGGTAAATGTGAGAATGCAACCCAGAAATCAAAATGTATTACGTTTGTAACTAATGCAGACGTTTGGAGGACAAAAATTTTAAATTGAAAAGAATATATAGGATTTTAGAAAAATTTTTGATAACGCGTAGTAACAAAATATTAAAAATCAAAAAAATTGTATGAAAATAAAAAATATTTTTATTGTCGTACATTATTAATTAAAGATATTTAATATGGAAAATGTAATATAATTACATATACAGTACAATAATTATATGTAGAATATAATTTTCGAGTAATAATTTTTATTTTTAAAAAAAAAAAAAACCATTTTTTTTTTATAAAAAAAAAGTTGAATCAAACGAACGTACATATTCATAAGAATAAATAATTAAAAGACGAATTTGTCTAATTGTTGTAATAACATTTATATCGGATTTATAAAGTTTGCCAAAATTAATGTAGATGAGTAGAGTATGCAGAACAACGTCATTTACCCCTGACTTGATAAGATAATTTCATTTCACCGAAACTCCTCAAGTTGTTACGCGATCAAGTCAATGATAAGGGTACCCCGAGTAAGAGATAAATCTTATAAGAAACTCAAAAGAATGAATGTCTGAAATAATTTAACTTTATAAAAAGTTATTGCAGTTATTTTATGGAATTTTTTGCAAGATACTAAATATCCAAAATTAAAACTTCTATGCGTCAAATTTAATTGTTATTTTTTTTTTTTTTTTTTTTTTTTTTTAAGATTTATTAATGGCATTCATAAAGTGATTTTTAAAAAATAAAATGAAATATATATTTATCTGTTGTTTAATATTTTTTAAAACGTATATATTTTTCTAAATTTCATAGTCTATCAACCAATATCAAAACATTATAAAAAGTGTTATTAACTTAAATCTGTGCAACTTTATATCATTAACGTAAATCAAATTTTATACCAATTTTCTTTCTAATTTTATTGTTAAATATAATTAAATTTTATAAAATTTATTTTACATAATTATTTTGAAAATTTTAAGGATATATATTAACTATTACAAAAAGTTCAATAGACTATAATATTTCAAATCTTAATTCAGAAACAAGAATAAAGCAAAAACATCAAAGCGAAAGTTTTGTAAGCTATTTGTATGATTTAAGAATAAAAAAAAAAAAAAAAAGAATTCGCAAACTTAATGTTACTTATACAATAATGTAAGACTCGTGCGAATCCTATATAAATTTTTGTCATTCCCCACCGTTTCCTTAATCAACGAACGTCGTCGTCGTTGTAGTCGTCGTTGCATGCCTTCCCTTCTCCTTTTTTCCCTCTCTCACTCTCTCTCTCTCTCTCTCTCTTTCTGTCCCTCTTTCACTCTTACAACGCACGAACCCGTGCGAAAAGATCCGTGTCTAAAACGTCATTCCAAAGACAAAGAATGATCTCGTCGTCGGTGTACTCGTCGTTTTCTCTTTCTCTCACTGTATTTGCCTCTCTCTCTTTTTCTCTCTCTCTCTCACTCTCAGGGCACATCTCCTCGAGCTTGCGCGCGTACACGTGACTTGTGTAGGGGCTCCGACGTCGTCGTTGGATCCCCAAGTAGCACAAAGACGTGCCTCGGCATCTATGCGCTCTACGTACGTTGGTTGCACTCTTACGTATGCGCGTGTGTGTATGTGTACATATACGCGAAACGCGCACGCGCGCCCCCACACATATACGACGCCCACATACGCGCAATCACAAATGAGTTCAGTACTATGCTCTCCTCTGCATCAGCTCGCTCGCTCTCTCTCTCTCTCTTTCTCTCTTTCGCTCTCTCTTCTCTCTACGAGCCTCCCTTCGACTTTATATATCCATATTCGTATATCTATACGCAGGTGTGCATGTATATATATACACGTAATACGTAACTAGTAGTGCGCGGGCGGGTTATTCATATATACGCGCGCACGTGGTACACTTTGTCAAAGAGAGAAGGAGGAAGGTAGCATGTTGGTGTGCACGGAATCCGTACGCATATTCCCTCATGAAGCGTATCATCGCGCGTGTGCTCCACGCGGCAAATCCCTCATCTCTTCCCTTCGTCTCTCTCTCTCTCTCTCCTCTCTTTCTCTCTCTCTCTCTCTCTCTAGCTTTATCTTTCTTAATATATATATATATATATATATATATATATATATATTCTATATTATACGTTGCTTGATTCACTCACTGCACGCCTCGTCCTCCTCTATATACTTCTTCGTCTACGATGCGTCGTTTCTCGACTGATGTCGATATACGCCTATACATACACAAATATACTCGTGTACACATACATGTGCGTACATACACATGCATATATATATAAGAACGTAAAAGCAGTAGTCTCGGGCTCACGCAGACGCTGCGGACGAAAATTACGACCTTCGCGTCTCTCAGCCGTCTGAATATATAGCCGGCTGCGTCGTCGTCGTCGTCGTCGCCGACGTTTGAACGAGCCGCTCTCTTTCTCTTTCTCTCTGTCTCTCTCTCTCTCTCTTTCGCACGTGCAGTAGACGGACGACCGGGCTTTATGGCTCGCATCTACTGTACGCTCTTCGAGTTCACCCGCTCCAACACCTGTACGTTCTCGTGTACGTGCGGTACGCGCTTCAACGTGTGCGTTTGCGCGTATAGTAATTTATTTGAAATTGAATTACTACTGAGAGAAGCGCGGGTTTTGAAAAAGATTTAGCCTTTTCTTTTTTTTTCGTGGCGCGCGATCAGCAATCGCGAGAGATGATTACCCTGCTTGTGATGGCTTGTGATTAATCTATCGATTTGCTATGATTTTGTATGATCGTAAAACGCTGTGGAATTATTTTGACTTTAATTTTATCAAAAATCATATTATACTTTATTTGGCTGCGTAAATAAATATCCTCGAAATATTCTTATAATAATAAACAATTTTTTAATTATACCGCGTCAGCAAGAACAAAAAAAAAAAAAAATAAAGAAAATTAATAAATTAATATTTTAATATTAATTAATTTTATAAGATACTAACAAAGGTACGTTATTGAAAATTCACTTCAAAAGATTTTTAATTCACGCAAGCTAAAAGAAGCGAGCAAAATGCTAGGCTATAAATAACGACAAAAATGTTCAACCCGAGGCACAAGAGTATAAAGAATCTCATAAACTTCCACACTTTAACGTTCGACTGCACAAACAAACGAATAAATACGCACACAATTGCGAGCGCGAAAAAGACGAGCTCGAGCTTGCAAAAAAAGAAAGTCGCGGAGGCGTACATACGCGTAAGTGTGTGCGTGTGTATATTGTATATATATATATATATATATATATAGACACAAGCGGTCTACTGCGTCTTTATACCTGATTGCATATTCAGAAGCAGAGAGAGAGGAAAAAAAAGAGAGAGGGAAGAGAGACAGAGAGAGACATACACGTATACAAGGGAGCGAGAGGTTCTTTCTTAGTCTGGCTGCGTGCGCTCGGCAAACAAAACCTCGAAAATGTACGCGCGTGCGAGCAGTCCAAGGAGACATCTGACGAGAGAGCACCGAAAAGGCAGCTAGGGAAAAGAAAAATGGAGAAAAATAGAAACAAGATGAGATAGCAAAAAAGAAGTACGAGAGAGAGAGAGAGAGAGAGAGCGAGAGGAAAAGAAAGAAAGAAGAGGGTATGGAGTAACGGCTGAAAGTAGAAAATTCGTGAGCACGAGCGCGGCGGTTTTACTGTTACGGAAGTCTAGTCGCTTCGGGCTATTCGCCTACCCTCCGTCCTTCCTCCCCTTTCTCTCCCACCTTTAAACTACCACTCTTCCTCGTAGTTTTTCAATCCTTCTTTCTCTTATTCTTTCTGGCCGCCGCATTTTACGCAGGCTTTTCCTTCTTTCCCAGTCGGCAAGAATCTCCGCCGCTTTCTTCTCCCTATATATATATATCTCAAACGCTCGCGCGTCTCGCTTTCTCTCTTTCTCTCATTTATACGACCTTTCACCCCTCGCGCGAAGCTCGTAATCGGCCAGACTATAACCCACCGCCGAAGTCGTAAACCTGCATCTCGTCGACGCGCATCGCCGACGTCGCCGACGTCTACCTCACCGTCTATCGTGCTCTCCTCTCCCTCTCTTTCCCTCTTCTCATTTGCTTTCGCCGATGCTAGCTTTTCGAGCTCGCGCGCGCTCGCACGTGCGCTACGTACACGCTCATTCGCATACGCGCGAGAAGATGCCGAATATGAGGCAGACGCGCGCTCGCGTTTATGGGAAGATGGCAAGCTTTGAATACTGTTTTCCGCGAAATTAATATACGGAGCTTAGCTTCGAAACGATATAAAGTCGACCTGGACGAGGATGAGGTGTCGAGACTAGTGCCAGACGCGGAGATGTAAAACGACACGTTTTATGCACGTTTTCCTCGCGCGATCAATGGCGCTTAGAGAAGAGCTATCGTTCGATTGGATAAATTTATGAAAAATAAACGTTGCGATAATTGTTTTTATTTATTTATATCCATCAACGGTTTTAATTTGCATGAAATGACGAAGAAATAAAGCGATAAACGAAATAATTTTTATACTATTTTAAAACTCATCGATATAAATTTATGCTTATCTACCAAATACGTATAAATATAAAAGTAACAAATAAATTGATATTTTATGTACACAATCGAAAAGCATTGAAGAACGTATTAACAAATAACAATGTTCGATAATAATAACTTTAACCGCATTGTTTTTAAACGCATACCGATCAAGTATAAGCATTTAATTTCTCACGAATAAGCAGTATCCTCTTCCTCCTTAAGAATAATTACTTTAAATCAAAATATAACAATGGAACGATAAAACAAAAGCACCGAACGAATGCCTCAAAAGGCGTAAGAATAATAAAAGCACTTGGTGCCTATGCTCCATTCAACTCCCCTACAGTGCAAACCCCCAAGTGCCGTCCCATTCGCGATAGTCTCCTCGTATATGTAGAGACGCGCGTGTGCGAGCGCATATGTAGGCTAAAGCGGCTGCTGCGTCTCCAAAGGAGCCTTCATAGCCTACATACGTCACGAATACATATGCGTACGTGTACACGTACACGTATATATGTATACATTCACGGAGTAGCGTACAGCTGAGGAGGGCACGAGGCGCACGGCATAACTTCCACTCGTTTCTCTCTCTCTCTCTCTCTCTCTCTCTAAACCCCCTTGTACATCTGCAGCCCTCACACACGCGGCACTGCACTACCCTCGCTCTCTTCCCGAGTAGTCATTCATCCATCCCCCTCGACGATGCAACGGCAACAGTAAGCTCTCTCTCTCTCTCTTAAAGGAAAGAGGGAGAGTGGAAGAGAAAGAGAGAGAGAGAGAACGCTCGTTAATGCCTATTGGTAATAGCCAACGGCGTGATGGTTTCCCGGCAAAATGGCGATGTTGCGTTCTCCGATCCGCCATTGCTTTGACTCTCTGGTAATACTACGAACTTTATTTTTTCAAAGTTAGTAATCGCGCGATAGAAAAAAAAAAAAAAAAAAAACGACTTTCGAAACTAAAGACCTACATGTATTATTCTACTTTGAGTTTCAAGATAATGTGAGGAAAGAAGAAAAGAGTTAAAGAATCGATTTCGATTTTTTTTATGAAAATTTCATGCGTATGCACGTTGTTGATGGAATCTATATATATATATATATATATATAATACGGAGACAGCGGTATAAATAAGTTTTATCCAACGTTTAATATTAATTTCTTGCTTTGAAATTTATATGCAAAAGGGATGTGTTATTACTGTAACTCTACACTTATTATTTATTGAAGCTATGAATAAATTAATAACTTCTGATGCGACTTCTTCCTCCCCCTCTTTTTTTCTTTTTTAATCTATAAAGACATTTTTTTTTTTTTTTTTTTTTTTTTTTTTAATATAAAATAAATCAAATTTTAAGAATGAAATTCTACATTGAAAATGAATTATCAAAAATCAATATTCTTTTAATTACACTTATTAACACTCGTACAGTTTTTTTAAAAATCAAACAATGTGCAAATAAAATGACAAATTAAATATCTTATACTCGTACTTAAATTTAACAGATTTTAAACAAAATCTAGCAATTATTTATCAATTTCACAGTTTAAATACACGACAAGATTAACGTTTCACAGGTACGTAATAAGAATTATCTAAAAAAAAAAATTTTCAACGCACTAAATGCTTTTTCGTGGCACACATACAAGCACAAAATAATTTTCTCTCTAAACTGCCCACTTTATCTCGCGACGAATTCCCGCGCTAATTTTCTTTTCCAAATCCATGGCAGAATAGCCGTGCGTTTGATCTCAAGTAAATTTTCAAGCTTACCCATGTACCTAAAATTAACCCCGAAAACATTCTGTTATTAACTACATTTCAACGAAATACATAAATGTATGCGTTATACGTAAGGGCGCGTCCGTTTTGCTTTTGCGTGCGAATAAACTATAAAACACCGCTCGCCCATCGTCGTTCTATCTCGGTGATTAATTTTGCATTCCATATAGCGTCTCCATGTCCATCGCAATCCCACATGTGCGCGCAAATAGCGCGATTCGCTGAAAGATGTTGTACTTCAACGAGATGCGTACGTTAAATGGGTATGTGCGTGAAGAAACGCAGTGACAACAAAGCCTGAATACTTAATCAAACGCGTAAATTGAAAAATCGGTTGGACATTATTGCGTAAACGTGAGAAATTTTAAGATCTTTCTATATTGATGGAAGTTTAGATTTATTGATGGATCGCGGTAAGGCGGCTGAAATTTCAAAATTTTTATACGAAAGCTTAGAAATTTTGAAATTTCAAGTAGCTGGAATTCGTTGAATGATTTTAAAAAGTAGCTTCTGTATTCGATTTGCACGATTGCTTCCTTATATCTTTTTTGAAAATATTTCAGATAGTTCGTTTTCACTAAACTTCATTAATTTATATTTTAATTTAAACGTATCTTTATTTTAAACCGCAGATTTTATTTTTTAACAGAATTTAACAGAAATGTCATTGATATTTTATAAAATAATAACGAAAACAAACTTTAATTTAAATGTAAAACTACGATTTATTTTAAATTCACAAATGAATTTTAGAAACGGTCCTTTATCGAAACTTCCGCTCACCGTATAGAAAATAGCTTTCTCGTAAAATCTCATCAAAAGATAACATTAATTACAAGTTAGCTCAAAATATATACGAAAATAAAAATAATTATTTCTTTAGTTATTTAAGTCATTTATAGATTGCAACGAAATTTATAAAAAATATTCATACACTGACAATTTTAAGCAATTAATTGCATCAATGCAACGCATTCTCTGAAAAAAAATAAAAAAATACTCGATTCCAACACTATAATCGAACGAAGCAATTTTCATTGAGATAGCTGAGCGAACGGTCGTTTCGTAAAATCGTCGAAAAAAAAAAAATCTAAAAGAATCGTAGAGTTGAAGAAAAAAGCTAAAGAAAA
Source organism: Chalcis sispes (assembly GCA_949987625.1). NCBI lineage: Eukaryota > Metazoa > Arthropoda > Insecta > Hymenoptera > Chalcididae > Chalcis > Chalcis sispes. The sequence goes on from OX465094.1 coordinate 74,884,497, forward strand.
GATATATAGATAAAAAAAAAGAAACAAAAATAGGAAGACAAAGAGAAATCGAAGGGATGGAAGACGAAGAAGAAGAAGGATAAGAGTAAAAGAGAAAGAGAGAGAGAGAGAGAGAGAGAGAGAGAGAGAGAGAGAGAGAGAGAGAGACAGAATGAGAAACGCAATGGTCGTCGTTGTCGCCGTCGTCGTCGTCCGGGAGAAGCTCAACTCTCGTCCGCACTCTCGAAACCTCGAAAAGCTCTCTCTGACAGAGGGGGGGGGGGCCGTCGCCAGTACGGCCAAAACGCAACTCCTTCGCCCAAACGCGCAAGAGGGAAATAGAAGGAGACGAGAGAAAGCAAAAGAGAGAAAGAGAGAGAGAGAGAGAGAGAGAGAGAGAGAAGAAAGAGGGGTACTAGGGACTATCCTAGGAGGGCGGATCAATACAATCGCTAATCCGGTGCATTGTGAGGTGAGGCGTGCAGGCGTGGCAAAAGACCCAGGACTCCCGACTCTCTCTCTCTGTCTCTTTCTCTTTCTTTCTCTTACTCCCTACCTCTCGCTCTCTTTGTACGCCCTTTTTCGCTATTTTTCACGCGTCGTTAGTCCCCCTTTCTGCTTTTCCATTATTATTTCGCCCTCTCCCCCCTCCCCTCTCTCCCTTCCCCCTCCATCTTTCTCTTTTTCTTTTTATTCTTTTTCTTTGGCTTTGCGCGCTTACTTGCACTAACGTCCGCTCTTTTTTTTTTTTTTTTTTTTTGTTCCTTTCGTGTGCATCTTCCTTTTTTTTTGGGAAGCTTTCTTAAATCCCGGATGAAACTAATGCGCGCACTTATTGTCGGAAGTCAATTTCATTTCTTTTTCTTCTTTTTTTATCTTCTTAAATAAAAGCGCATGAAGTGTTTATTGGAATTTTTGAATTTTTTTGTTTTTCTTTGTTTTGAAAATTTTTATTATTGAATTCTTCTTATAAACGCTTGCGCTGTAATTAATAAATAGTTGTTGACACAACCTACGCTGCGCTGATATAAAAAAAAAAAAAAAAAAACAGCTTTCATACTTTATAGTTTAATAATAAAAACGCATCTATGGTATTAATTGGATTTTTTTTTCTTAAAAATAACCAATAGTTGCAGCTGTAAAATATTTTATATAACTTATTGCTGTAAATATATTATTATGTTATCTCATATTATAATACGTATAAAAAATAAACTACACGTAATTAAAAACTTAATTAAATTCATTTGATAAATTTTCTATTTACAAAAAAAAAAAATGTAATATTGAAATTAACTCAAGGCATCACGAATCAAAGTCATATATTTCTAAATGTATTTGTATATTTATTAAAAATATTTTTTGTGACAAAGCATTCTTACTTTTTTATTTTCGTTAAACAAAACTCCTTTTCTAATATATATATAAATATATTAAATATATCTTATATTATAATTACAAAATTCATCATTCCATAAAATAATGTTTTAATAAAAAAAAAAAAAAAAAGAAAAATGTTAACGAGATAATTTTCTTATCGCAATGAATTTTTTTAAACCTCGATTTGCTATCACAAATAGGAAAAAATTTCTTAATAATAATGACAAAAACTTTAACATCTATTATTCGAAAATCAAACAACAAACGAAAAAGTAGAAAATGCCTTCATTCAAACGCTAAAGCACACAAGCGCATAAGAATAACAATCTGACGACGCACTCGGAAAAATCAATCTTTTTTGTTTTTTCGAAAATCTCTTGACCCGCAATACCCCAACAGAAGCGACGCGAATGCTACTGAAGCGGAGATCCGCAAATAGTTCCTGGTTGACAGAAAAAAAAAAAAAAAAAAAAAAAAAAAAAAAAAAAAAAAAAAGCGAGAGAGAGAGAGAAACTCGAGAGAAAAAAACGTAGAGTGAGCGAGATAAAGAGAGAGGGATGAAAGTTTGCGCTGTTCTCACTATTGTCGGTCGAAACCACTACACTTCCAGCTCTTTGCATTCATGTATCGCAGGACCCATCGTTCCCTCTCGCTTGTACTCTCGCGCTCTCTCCATTCGTAATCGCGAGGGGAAGATGCACCGTGCTGCTACCCCAAACAAACTCGTGTTCTCGCGAACAACCGAAAACTGTGTTACTGGAATAGAGAGGGAACTAAAGAGAGAGAAAATATCGAGACTATACATACATACATATATATATATATATATGTGTATCATCGACGGGGAGAAGCGGTAAGTGATCCACTAGCTTAAAATTCCCCGTTTATATTCTTACTTAGAACGATTTCTATGTTCTATTATATTAGATATTATAAACATTAAATGAAAATTTTCTATAAAATTATTTTTATTACACCAATTAATAACAATTTCTCTATTAAAATTGAAAAATATATTTGACTTCATAAATACACTTTGTTTCTATAATTAATAATATTGCTTTATTAATAAAATTACTTGAATTATACTACAAAGATATAGAATAATTTTATACATTGTATTACTATAGATTTTATGCGTTCACAAGTATTAGAGTTTTTAAACAAAATCTTAAAATTTATCTTGTGAATTATAAATATCTTTCAATTTTTTTTCTTTTTGTATTTATATATTTTATCTTAACTTTATAAAACTCATTTTAACCATTAATTTAACTATTAATTTTAATAAATAACTTTAATTCTTAATAGTCAAAAATAAAAAATTTAACTATTCCATACAACTTTTTTTTATCTTTTATAATTTTATTTTATTTTATTTTAAAAACGCATACCTAATGAAAAAAAATTAACGAATGATGTTATTTTATCTATGTTAAAATATATCGCTATAGTTTTATTAACTATTTAAAAACGCATATTAGTGATATATTACTAAATCAAAAAAATAAATGAATAATGCAACTTCATTCATCAACTTTATTAAACTTTATCACCGATCTCACTAGCTTTTTACACATGTACAAACATACTAGTGACATACTACAGGAAGGTTGCGAAGTTACTGATGAGAAGTTAATCACATACCTCAAGAGATATTTAATACATCAGAAGAAGGTACCTATTTTATCATCTTTAATCTTTTACCATGTCAACTGACTTGTACGAAAACAATAAAATTCTGTCATAACCTCTAAAAATAGAGCTTAGTTTTTGTTAAAATAATATATTTCATAAAATCATTTATTTCATATTATTAATAATTTTTGCAATTATAATTATCAAAGGTAAATATGTGCTGTTTTAAATATTATTAACGGATAGAAATAATGTTCAATAGATTACTTATTTTGAAATAGTTTAAAATTATTTGCTTCATGTAAATATTAGCTTTCTTAAGCAAATTATTTTTATTGAATTCATAGCTTAAGTTTAGAAATAAATTCTATTTCAATTTTAAGATTTTCATTATGAAGGCAGCCAGAAGGTGGCAATTAGAAGTTTTTAGAATGTTTCTATACATGTTATTTCCTGTTGGATGTTTTCATTATTATAACTCACCTCAATTTTATGAAGAAAATATAATACAAAATAAATTGGAGCGATTACCACCTACTCCTCCAGAACAAATGGAAAAATTTAAAAATATGATAGACCAAGTAAAACAAGAGATGGCATTAAAAACATTACAGGAACTGGAAATGAGTGCAAAATAAAAAAAAGCAAATATGTTGGTTTATTATCAATTGTTAGAAATATTGTAATTATCTTAATAAACTTCTTATAATCCTTCTTCTAATTTATGCAAATTAATATCTAGAAAATAAAATATTTTAAGTGATTTGAATAAAAAGATTTACTAAATCAAATATTAATTAGTTTTAATATTTATTACAATATATGTAATAGTATTATTGTATTTTACATATAAAATGTATAAAAATGATTTTCATTTATTAAAGCTTATGTTTAATAATTTGACCTATATAGTCAATTTTCTTTTATCTTACAGAACATTCAATTTTTATTTTTTTTATATAAAGTAGAAAAAATAAATTATAACTTAATTGAAAAATTTAATATTAAAGTAAAAAAATTAAAAAATGTATAAATTGTTATTGCTTTGATGTTAATAATTACAATATTTGAATATAATGCATTCATTTAATAATAATACATTTGCATGTATTTAATAAAAAATATAAACTCTATCGACAAAAAAAAAAGTAGTTTACCTTTATTAAATATTGCATTAAATTATTATGTCAATGTGAAATTTGCTTTATAGCCCTGATGTAGAATTTTATGAAATAATAAATAATAAAATAATAAGTCTAAAAGTAAAAAAAATCTAATTTTTATCATTAATTTAAACTTTATTTAACCTAAATCTATAAGGGAAAAATTTAAATACTGATGTTACTTTTTAATTAAAAAAATGATAAATTATTCAAAAAATTTGTTAACTTAGACTTAATAAATCTCACAATATAAATATTTAAGTATTTTTTCTTTAAATCCTTCTTAGTCTTTTTACTATTATTATATCTTAGGGCCCTTGGACCATCATCAGGTATGAATTTGAATCTTAGTGTTCTAATCACTAGTGCCAACTTAAATATCATGTGTTTCGAAAAATCACAAACACTCGTAGATATTGTTTTCTGTTTATTTTTTGAAAATAACCATTTATTGTCATATTAAACAAACTTTACAACACACTTCAATATTTTTATTAAAATTTAATAAAAAAAAAATTGTTTTATCATGGGTCGATTAGCAGAAGTATAAATTTCAATATAACCTATTTTATATTATAAACAATACTACAATAATTATAAAAATATTTTGATATATTATATTTTATTATTTAGCTTGCTGGTGATAATGATAGTGGTGAAAAATCAAAAACTTTCGTTTTTCAAGATGAAGGACACACTTTAGGAAATGTATTGCGTTCAATAGTTGCCCATTAGTGAGTAAATAAATTTTACATTTGTATAAAATTATATAAAATTATTTCTGTAATATTTTTAATGCGACATTTGCTTTATAGTCCTGATGTAGAATTCTGTGGTTACACAGTACCTCATCCTGCAGAAGCTAAAATGCATTTTAGAATTCAAGCCAAGAAAGGTAGAGCTGTGGACATTTTACGAAGAGGTCTTGAAGATTTATCTAAAGTTTGTGATCATACAATTGAAACTTTTGAAAAAGCTATGAAAGATTATAAAAATAACAGTAAAATGGATACAAGTTGAAATGAATTTTAATAATAATTGAATTCTAATTATGTATATTTATATTTTTACTATTTTTATTAAATTTTCAATATTTTAATATATTTATTTATTAGTTTATTTAATACCTCGCACAATCTTATTATTAAATACATGAATAATATTAAAAAATAGTTAAGATAATTTTAGAAAAAAATAAAGTAAAATAAGTATCATAAAGAAGTCATAAATTTTTCATAACTTTTACATCATTGAAACATTTTACATTCATTTGAAAATTTTGTATTATTCTATATATTTAAGTTAAAATCTAATATAAATATATTATTATTTAATCTTGAAATTTTAATCATCAAAATATTTAGATTAACTTTATATCAAATCAAAGTTACTTGAATCATTCATAAGTTATTATATAGCATACAATTTTAAATATTAATAGTTTCTTGTTATTCTTACAAGTTAAAAGTCATTGTAATTATTTAAATAAAATTAATTTACATTTTATAATTAATATTTCCAATTATTTGATAAATTTAAAACTTGCTTAAATTATTTTTATAATACAGTTAAGTGTGTTAGGAAGACTTTTCGAAGAAACATTGGTAATTCAATAATAACAAATAAAATTTTCATGAAGGATCTTTATTTCTTAAACAAAGATTTTTATATTTAGGTAGTTTCTGCAGGTCTTGAGCCAGTTACTGGTCTGTGGTTTTTGGATAAATGATCTGCATACTCTTGGTATGGTGTCTTAGTCAGTGGCATTTCTTTCCAAAGATCAGGTGTCAAGTAAGCATAAGTCTTTGCAATAGCAGCATAAGTTGCCTTTGCAAAATTACCTAATGTACAAGTCGATCCTCTAGCTGAAGTATAGCAATCTTCGATACCAGCCATTTGAAGCAGCTTTTTAGGTACAGGAGCTGATACAATACCAGTACCTCTTGGCGCAGGAATAAGACGTACTTGTACAGAGCCACACTTTCCAGTGACTTTGCATGGTACAGTATGAGGTTTACCAATCTTATTACCCCAGTAACCTCTTCGCACTGGCACAACAGACAATTTAGCTAAAATGATTGCACCACGGATGGCTGTAGCTACTTCTTTGGAGCACTTGACTCCCAAACCAATATGTCCATTGCTATCACCAATAGCAACAAATGCCTAAAACATATTATTTTTACTTACAAAAATGGCAGTCAATTTATAAAATTTGCATCAATAGTATACTATAAACACTTAAAAATAATTTAAAGTAGCAAAAAAACAAATAATTACCTTAAAACGAGTGCGCTGACCAGCACGGGTTTGCTTCTGGACTGGCATAATTTTAAGGACTTCATCTTTCAAAGAGGAGCCAATGAAAAAGTCAATAATTTCAAATTCTTTGATAGGTAGAGAGAAAAGATAAATCTCTTCTAGGGAGTTAATTTTTCCATCCTTGACCAAACGACCTAGCTTGGTTACTGGAATCCATTCTTTGGCATCCTCCTTGCCACGACCACGACCACGACCGCGTCCACGACCACGTCCACCACGACCTCTAGGTCCGCCGCGGTCACCACCGCCTCGAGAACCGAAACCTCCACGAAATCCTCCACGAGCGGCTGGAGCAGCGTCCGCCATGCTAAAATAAACATAAACTCAACATTAATATTTGTCAAATAATAAATACTTTCATTCAAATAATTATTATTTATTATCATAATTGTTTTTAAATACATGAAATAGTAAAATGATAATCTAACCTAACATTGAAACAGCACGTGGCATTATTATAAAGTACAATTGAATTTAATAATAACCAAAAAAAATTTTAAATATGATTAAATTAAGAAAATAAATAATATAAAAATAGATGTATATTAATTTTAACTTATATTATTCTTAAAAAAAACATCAATATAAGAAGAGCAACTTACTTTATTTCTCTCCTATGAGTATGATCACGGAAGAAAGAACTCAAACGCCATCTATAGTGTTAAAAAAAGAAATCGATATATCGAATTTATACGTTTCCGGAAACATCCCGTAAATTATTCAATTTATTTGTAAGTAAAAAATTAAAAAAATCAATATTCCTATATTTATGTAAAATAAATTAATTTATACTGAAAATAATTAACTTATTTCTTTTTAATTATTTAATTTAATTTTAAGATAATTTTAAAATTAATTATCCGAATTTTGTATTTGCGCAATCTGCATTTATCAATAGTTTATATATATATATATATATATATATATATATATATATATATATATATATTTCTTAATTCAAATGGTTATAATTGCTACAAAATAGCTAAATATTTTTATTTTTAAGCGCGTAAAGGATAAAGTAAAAATCAAAATATTAGTAATAGTCTCATTTATTCTTTAAAATTTCATGAATTTCATGAACGGATAGTACAAAATCTATCCATAATTTCTAATTACGACTCTTAATTTTTTTATGATACGTAAATGAAATAAAATTATAATGAAACTTTTTTCATATAAGTTTGTGTAATTGTATATAGATCTATTTACAGGTCGTCTAGCTTTGGACTGTTCTTGAGCACGCAAAGCATCTAACGATAACCTTTGATTCTCTCTTATAGGTACATAGAAGACAGCAAAGAGTGGTTAAAAACGTTTTCATTTCTAGAAAGACGCATTTCACGATTAAATTACATATATATTTTAGCCACTTTGGAGTTTATCTATTTCACATTTCACTCCTTGAGATCTTATTTAGTATCTTCCGGAATTAACTTAATAATACATAATTTATAACAACACAAAAAACTCATAAATACAGGTACGAAGAAAATACATTTACTACATTAAAAAGAAAAGTTGATTTCTATAAAAATAAACGTACTTCAAAAATACTTTTAACAAATAATTGTTGTTGTAAATAAAATCGATGGAGTGAAGAAATATCAGGCTTTAAATAGGCCTTGGAACTGAATATTTTTCATTTTCGACTTGAATATATTGACTAAGTATCTCTTCGATAGACCACCACGATATTGGTGGTCCATTGTGTCTGCTGGAGGATACTACACGATTCATAAAAAATCCCAATAGAAAAGCTATGAAAATACCCCATATCATTGGTTTCCATATCGTGTATCTGTTTATTAACCAACAAATCAAAGGATTTCTATGACTGAAACAAAATTCATTTCATGTATAATTATTAATTAGCTTATATATTACTTATTTATATGCATTAAAAATATTTTTTTTTAATAAAACTAAAATTTTTTCTTACTTTTGACCCAATTCAAGATAATTAGTTTCATTATCATTTGCTATATCAGGAACCATATCTTCTCGTGTATTAGACCAAACTTCATCTTCTTCCGTATGTTCACTAGTTATGGTTGAAAGATTATTAACGGACGTTCGTATTAAATTATTGTTTTCTTCACGGGAATGTCGCCTCGACTCGGCTTGTTCAAAAATATCTCGTAATTCTGCTATGCTACTGGAACTACTGCACAAAATAAAAGTAAAAATTTGTTAAAAATTATAAAGTTGCAATCTTAAAAAAATTTAATATACATTTTATTTTTATAAAACTTTTGAATAATTCACTATTTTTAATAATTTTTCAACTATAATAATTAGAAAATTGTATGAATTAATTAAATAATAAAATATATACAAATAAATATTTAAATTTACTCGGTTCGGTCTAGTTTTTCCATTTCCATTTTTGGTGTCTCGTAACATAAGGAAGGTCTTCGTAATCCTTGAACTCTCCCAGACACCGAATTTCTTTGCCTTGGTAGTTCCTAAAATAATGAAAAAATCAATTAAAAAACTTGTTTATTCAAAGCTTTAATAAGCATACTACCTATTAAACAAGGAACAGTCTAAGAACTATTTATTAATCTATATTACAACCATGCAATTTTAGTAACACTATCAATAAATAAAATTATCGATTTAAAGCAGTTTTTAATTCGTTTATATATATATATATATATATATATATATAATATAACAGTTAAATTGAAAGTGAAATTAAAGTAAAAGTTTTTTTTTTTTTTTATTCGACGGTGAACACATGCACATCGCCGAAGTTCCAAAAACCTGCAAAAGCCAAGCAAATTAAGTAGACTCGAAGCTTTGAATATTGAATAATAATAGCCTGTGAAAAGCGATATGTTATGTAATAATAAATAGTTGATTATTTAACAGGATACACCGAATAAGCTTGGTACAACAAGTGACCTAAAATGCGCAAAAGAAGCTTAACAAAAGGAAAACAATAAGAAAGTAGTAGTAGACTCGTTGCCTTTGAAATGTCTTGATTGCTGCCCATCAATGGTCGCGATATCGTCGCTATGCTAGCTCTCCTTCTAGCCATCTAAAAAAACAAATATAAACGTAATGATATTACGTTAATACGCAATAGTGCAAATAATTGATATAAACTTAAACGCAAAATGTGTACAAGAAAATTTACAAGCGAGTGCGAAGCGTAAATATGGCTGTATTTGCGTATGATACCATTTACCATATGAATTATTACATTTTTCATTAATAAAAGTTAGCGTAAAATAATTTAATTAAATATTTTCATGGCATGCGTATTTTTTTTTTTTTTTTTTTTTTTTTTTTTTTTTTTTTTTCCCAGTAAAACAAACGATAATAACAATTTTAAACAAACCTTCATTTATCTTTAATCTAAAAAAATATTTATTAATGCAGCAGTAAAATAAAAATTTGTATAAATTTTGCATTTTATGTATTTAAAATGAAGCTTTATTAAAAAATTTGAATATTAATAAAAAATTGAATAGGAAATATTTTTTGCGACGTTTACCATTAATTATATTCAATTTGGTATTTGAGGCAAGTATTATCTATAAGAAAATATTGTATCTATAACAAATTATTGTAATTATAAAAAATTAACGTACAGATGTAACCAAGAGATTAAAAATGAGCCTACACTAACTTACAAATGACTTCACGGTAATTCATGCTGTATAATAAAAAAAGTCGATCTATTATTCAGCAATAATGTAAAATATGAGCTAATAAAATGGAAAGAAGCGGCATAAGCAGCGAACAAATTTCTTTTGCATTTTCGAACCATCGTACGATTATTGTTGGGTACGGCGCGATACCGAACGCGCGGGACATCGTCACCCAATTCGTTCAAGTTCTCCTCGAGAACGATGTTGTTTTCAGCGAGAATTTTCCTGAAATTCAGATTAATTTCAATTCTGATGATCCTTTATCAAGCATTTTTTAATAAACTTTTACTCGGGCAAGATTAATTGTGTAAGGATTAGGATTTTTATTTATGAAAATTTGACTTTTAGATGTAAGGAAGATGAAGATATAAAGGATAAAAAATTAAAATTTGATTTGAAAAAATAAAGCTTAGCATTGACATTTTTAAAGCAATTATTTGATAAATTACTATTGAAAAATTTGTTAAATTTTAAAACCAATACTTCGCTAAATTTTCTGTTGATGAATTCTAAAGTTAGTTGTCTTACGTATAACGTGTAAAATTCGTAAGTTTTAAAGTTTACTAAATAAAGTGTTTATTATATGGGCTAATACATTAGTAAATTTTCTAACTGCAATAATTCTAAATCTATGCTTCTTATTTTTGCATAAGAAAACATATTCAAAGTTTCGATGACTAAAAATAAAGCTGTTGAAATTCTACAAAAACGTTTGCAATTTAAGTTTGTAAAGAATGCTTGCACGCTTTTTACGTATAAATCGAAAATTATTTAACTGTATTGTATTCAGAAACATTATTTCGTCGAAGTCAGTAATTACAAAAAAAAAAAAAAAAAAAAAAAAAAAAAGAAATAAAAGATTGGCCTGAAAAATGTACGATTATATAAATAGAAAAAGCAAAAATCAATTGTTTCTAGAAAAAGCAAAAAATATAGGGAGGAAGAAAGGACGTCACAGAATGGAAAATCGAGCCTCGAGAAGAACAAATTTTGAATTCTCGCGTACTTCGTCTCAGCTAGTTCGGCAGCGAGTTTCTCGCACTTAGCGCGCAAATTCTGCAAGTACTTGTCGGCCAGCAGAACCGCCCTGGATACGCGTCGTTCCTGGTGCACGGCGCCGAGAGTTTCAGCGTCGCACGATATCCGATGAGAGCAGCGCGCTACCATTTCCAGCTGTTGCTTTACGCGCTCGACTCGCTCCACCGATTCGCTGTCGACGCACAGAGGCGTCAACTCCTGTTTTGTTTAACATCAAAGAGCGCGATTCTTTGTATATTGTGTACAAAATAAAAGGAGGGACATTTATATCTTGGAAAGTTTTCAAATCTTAAAATTTGCACGTTTTTAACAATTTATAACGCAAACAAAATTTTCACATTATTCGTAAAATATAATTAAAATTTATTCTTAATGTCTAGTTTTTTTTTTTTTTCTTTTTTTTTTTTTTTTTTTTCTTTTTAACAATTATGATTAGATTTTCGTTCATAAAAAATATTAAATTTTTTATACAAATACAAATTTTAATTTGTCAACTTGCCTTTATAACTTGATGACATTTGAGGATTTCATTGGTAAAATTCTTTTCTGCTTGATCGCGATGACGTCGGGATAATATGAAACGTTTAGAGAGAGTCATTCTATCGGTATCCAATCCAACAGAGAAAGCTGTATACTTCTTCTGTAAAGGGCAAAGTACGTTATTAGATATACGTCCGTTTAATATTCAAATATAAATAAAACTTAAAAGTAATCGCTTTGTTTACGTTTATACACGAAGTTTCGTTTAAGTTGAAAAATTTCTTCATTAATCAATATTTAATGCTTTTATACATGATAAATAATAATCGATCTTACAATTGTTGACTCTAAATTATGATTTTTTACAGTGAATAATCAAATACAATAGAAATATAGAAATAAAATTATATGATTAAAAGAAATTAGTTCCAAAATATCAACTTAATGAAATGCAATAAAAAAGGAATAAAAAATAAAATTGGTTATTAGGTATATTAAAAAATCGCTAATTACATGTTAATTAAATACCAAAAAGAAACGTACGTCTTAATAAATTATGTAATTATTGCATAATTTAATGCTACGAATTTTTCAATTTGTTATGATTATACATTAGGTATAAGTATATAATTAGTTATAGAAAACTATACCTTTTCCATAACGTGGGCGCAACAAAAACATCAAATAGTATTATTACGCTATTACATATTAAAGAAAATAAAAGATTAGTCATAATAAAATAATTTACCTTTAATTCTTCCTCGGTCAAGTGCTCACTGAAATAGTAAATAACAATATTTTCAAATTCGCAGATTAATCATTTTGATTTAAAAATAATTGTGTTAATAAAAAAAAAAAAAAAAAAAAAAAAAAAAAAAATATCGATAAAGTTTATCCACGATTGCGGTTATAAATCGATAAATTATTTAAGTAAGTTTGACGTTGATTTTGTTTATTTGCCTTAGATCGTGGGTCTATACTTAAATTTCCGTTTCAATGAGAAGCGGTATTATTTAAGAGATTTTCATATTGATTTTTCATTGCGAATTTACTCTGTAATAATCAAAAATTGACACTCGACGATAAATAATTGAATTCCACAGAAAATAGATGGTAGTTACTTTAAATAAAGAAGGCGAGGCTGTAATTGTTTTTGTTTCATCCGCCGTAACAATATTATTTTTATAATATTTTTCAGAAAATTTTATTTACTTTTAATTTGAAATAATAATTTGTAATATATTTTACTGTAACTAATGCATATAACTTCGAAATTATAATTTACTTATATATTAAGTAAACTATATATTGTATTATATCATAAATTACGTTACAAAGAAAAATACAAAATTCATTAGACTATGAGTTACAAATGAGAATGAGAAAAAGCGGGAAATCCGCTTGATTACGAAGGTAAACTAAATGGTCATAAAAAGATGAAAGACCCGAAAATAATCCATCCTAGCCGCGAAAACGAACGACGAAACGACGCGGACGAAGAAGAAGAAGAAGAAAAAGCATAAGAAGGGCTCGGAAAATTGTCACGCGTCAAAGGTTGAACGCGCCTTGACGCTTGATATTTTTTTAGAAATAACGCGCATAAAAGAAGAAAAAAAAAAAAAGAAAACGATGTCGCCGCTCGGGAGAAACGAAAAAATCTTGCGAGTTCGAAATGCCGAAGAAAAACATTTATTTAATGTTTCGCGTAAATGTGAGCTTTCTTATTTGAGATTTTTTTAAATCCTTTCTTTCCTGGTTATTTGGTTTGAAAATATTTGAGGATTAAATTTTTTCGAGTAAAGCCGTCTGTTTCGCAATGAAATTAGGTTACGTTCTTATAATAAAACATTTCTCAAGTCTGATTAAATGAAGAATAATTTTATACATAACTGTACCGATCGGTACAAAATATATGTATGTATATATATATATATATATTTTTTTTTTCAAATAAATAAATTGTATTTTGTAAAACTATTACATTTTATAAACTATGTATTCTGAAAAATAGAGATTTATTTTACCTTATTTCAGATTCAATATCTTGATAATTCGCAAGTCCGGCTTCTCGCAGCTTTTCATCCGTCCAGCTTGGGAAAGCTTTTGGATTTTCATCCTCCTTTATTGTTTCTTGGGGCGATGAATTAGACGTGACTTTTTGGCAACTATTATTTTTTTCATCACCGTTCATAGTCGGAGGCGTCTAAAATTCCGAAGAAAAAAACATTCGCTTTTTAAAATGTAATAAAAACAAAAAAAAAAAAAAAAAAAAAAGAAAACAAAAAAAATTAAAATGCATAGATAATTAAAGGTACTTTTTTAAATGTTGTAAGAGCTTTATAAACGGCTACTTAATAATCTGTGAGTATATTTAATAAGAAACGCGGTTACTTGAGTGTATGTAAATAAATAATTCTAAGCTACCACTTGTTATATATATATATATATAATATATCGAAGTATCACAAATTGACATCAGTAAATTTTTAATAATGACATAAATAAAATAGTTTCCTCAATAGTTCATTTGATATTCAAAACATTTCATTAAAATCTATTTGAAGTTAATCAAGTTCCGTTACGATGTTACTGTGTAATTACAATTATATAATTTAAAAAAAAAACTTAAAGAACATATAATTAGACGTTTACATACTTTAGCATATACTTATAAACTTTAATCGCTCTTAGTAAAAACGCCCGCATAACAAAAAAAAAAAAAAAAAAAAAAAAAAAAAAGATTTCTTTGCATGACAGCAAAATCTAGTAGATATTGATATACATCCACGGCAGTAAAGTGCAAAAAACAAATACATGTAAAAAGGAACGAACGAGGTATAACTATCTTCCATCGCTTTAAACGCCGACATAATTCGCACCTCCTCATCTGGAAATCTCTCCATATCTAGACGGGCAAACGTTCAATAAGAAGAAATAAAGTAAAAAAAAGAAAAAAAAAAAGAAAAAAAAAACCGCGAAACCGATTTACTCCTTATAAGTGCAGGGTCGAGTTTAATCGCGCAGTAAACCGACAATTAGCTCCTTATTCGTGCGCTGGCGGCGCGGTTAAAATAAAACGAGCGCGGGTAAGATCGTAGAAATTTTTGCATTAAATGTTAAATGAAATTAAGAGAAAAACGATAAGAGACTTTTAATGACATTTTTTTTTCTTTCTTTCTTTCTTTCTTTTTTTTTTTTTTATGAGAACGGATTAATATTGCTCGGTTTGTATGTTGTGACAAAACGCGTTTAGAATCGATTTTCACGAGTGTTTATGCATGTATATATTGCGACGCATTGATTATGATATATGATTGACGAATATTAGCAGGTAAGTAAAACGACAAATGTTTTTTTTTTCATAATATGATTCGTTATGACTTTTTATGATAATATGCATATTAAGAGTACTATTATCTTTATAACACTAATTATTAACTAACTCAATATACGCATAAAGTAAATTAAATAAAAAATTTTATTCATTTAAATTTTAGCATTTATTTTAAAGGAATTAGGCTTAATTATATTTGTATATTTTGGAAGAATCGACCAGAGCAAAGTCTTCATTAAATCCGAGTAAATTCGTATACTTATATATAAAAATGACGCATAAAATAATTTACTGCATACTTTTAAACACTTTATGCGTCGCATTAAATAAACCGACGACTCGAAGAATTTTTAATAGTTCATTAACCATCGCTCAAAATTTTGCAAACTCAAAGTTAATAAACCATTAAAAAGCCGCAAGGCTAACTTTTATATATATATATATATATATATATATATATATCTGTGGGCGGTCGAAAAACCCCCAATCCCGAGAGCCAATAATAAATACTTTTCTCCTTGTTCACAAAATTATTCTCTCTCCTTCTCTTTTCCTTTCTCTATATATTTTTCCAGAATATTAGCTGCAGCGTTTGAAATTTCGACATATCTTTGCCTTCGATAATACGCATACATAATATACATAAATATCGCGGCGAGGTTATATACGCGCACGTGAGAGCGCCGCGAGAATTTTCGCACTAATAATAATATCTCGGTCGGCGGCGTCCGAGTTCAAAGCAAATATTATTTTTCTTCGTTATATATCGCTCGGTCGCATGCTGGAGAACGAGAAAGAAAACGCGACGCAGGATAAGCGACGCCGGATGTAGCTTTGTACGCTACTGATACGATATTTGTGCGCGCCACGGCCACCGGTTAAAGTATGTGTGGGTATTGGAAAAAATCCCACACTCTTTCTCTCTCTCTCTCTCTCTCTCTCTCTTTTTTTCTTTTTCTTTTTCATTCGAGCGATATCTTCACTCGCGTATGAGTGTATCAACGTATAGTATGTATTTTTATATGATCAATGGGTACATTACTTTCCTTTTCTTTTTTTTTTTTTTTTATCAATTATTAAATAAACTATTTGTGAAAAAGTAAATTTAAAGAACAAAAATTCAAAGATCGAACAAAATGATTAGTAGAAATTATAACGTTGTTATTTTTGTATAATCGATGAAGCATTTACACACATACTTTACCATAAAACTGCTCGTTAATTTAATATTATAATTAGTTGTACGTAGATAATGCTATCAAAAACGCTCATATTTTTAATCTTAATTTCAAACGATTCAGAACCCTTAAAGATGCTAAAACATCGAGCATATTTTTAATTAAATTGCATAACATTCTTTTACTTCAGTGATTAACTGAAATAATATTTTGCGAGACATTAAAATTATTTGCAAAAGTAACGCATCGCAAGATGTACGCACAACATCATACTTCGTACAAATCAAGTATATAAACGTATCAATTTCAACAAGTAATAGTATCCAAGGTCTGACTACATTAATTTAATAAGATGACATTCGTTTTAACGAACTTTGTGAAAAAACAAAAAAAAAAAAAAAAAGAAAAGAAAAACAAAACAAAACAAAAAAAAAAAAAAAAAGAAAAATTTAAAAACTATTACCAACGATACTTCCTTAATATCTGTTCGTAAGAAAGTGATTAAATGAACTGCTTCATTCAAGTTCAAATAGTTTCATAATCATATATAAGCCAAGCGCAGAAGAATATTAAAGATGTTGTCTTCCTTTTGTTGGCGAATATGCAAGTCAACGTTTCACGCGATGAACTATTTCATTTAATGCTTATAGCTTTAATTGAAAAAGTGGTAAACACTTGTTTTAAATTATATAACTTGAATTTTCGATCGTTTACATTTTCAATTGTTAAAAATACGCTTAAACGTTTATCGCGTTCGGCTTTTTATGCAATAAAAGTTTCGAAGCAATAATTATCGACGTTATATATACAATTTGTCTATTAATTTAAAAGAAATCTTTTGCAATTAGTATTTTCATCTACTCTTATTAAATAGAAATTTAATTTTCAAATTGTTTTAACATTAAGTGATCATTACTTTGTACGAGATTTTAAGTGATCAAAATTCTTTTGAAAAAGAAATAATAATAATTAACTTACTCGTTAGCTAATTAAAAACATTTAAGCACTTAAATTTGAAACGTACTATTGTTTTTACTTTAAAAAAGTACAAGTCGAGCTAAATTATTGTTTTTATGTCAAAGGACCAATTAGGGTTGAACGATTCTTATTCAAAATCGCGTGACAGTAAGTGAGTTATGAATTTTTATTTAAAAACGTAACCAAAGATAAGCCGTATTAAAAACTTTCTAGAGCTTTCAATTTCCAAACTGAAAGAAAATAATAAAAATTATCGATCAACGATTGCGTGCCGCATTTACATGCACATAAATGACAACAACTTGTTCAATACATCGGAATGAGATCGTGCGAACAAAAAAAAAAAAAAAAAAACAAAAAAAAACAAAAAAAACGAAAAAAAAGAAACGTCGATATCTCAATATTTTGAATCCACGTGGCAAATTTCATACGTCGAATGGTGCATGCGATCGGAAAATATCCGTTTATTCATACACGTATATATTTGCACCGAGGAGACGAAATGAAGAAATACGAGGGGGGGGGGGGGAAAGAGAAGAGAGAGAAAACGAGATCGCGAGAGAGAAAAAGACGAGTTCAACCTCGAGTTTTTTTTTTTTTTTTTTTTTTTTTTTTTTTTTTTTTTTTTTTTTTTTGACACTCACACGCTTGTTCGCACGAAGGCAATTAGAGTCGCGCACAGAAGGCGATCGGTGCTAGATGACGAGTTTAAACGGAGAGAGAAAAAGAGAGTAAGAAAGAGAGAACTTATGCCGTTGGTCGATCGATGTAGTTTTTCTTTATTTTATGTTTCATTGGCCAGGTAAAGGTTGACGGCAATAAGTATCGTCAAAGTTGGGGATGTCAAAGAGAAAAGAACTTCGTCTCATTAGTATTTCGTTATTTTATAGAAAAGGGCAAAAAGTTTTGATTGAATCGTTGAATTATCGAAGAATTTTTTTTAATTTAATGATGTTGCACAAATTTTTTCGAGAAATTCTAACCTATTTTAAAGTCAAATTAAAATAAATTTAATAATCATCGACTTGATATTAAATATTAATACTAAAATAAGTAATTGCTTTGACTTATTATTTAGTTAAACATTTTTAATAATAATCCAGTGAAAATTTTTTTTTTATTCATACAAAAAGTTTTTAAAGATTTACTGGTCATAATAATCTATATTACTTAATATCTATTACTGGTTTTAATAATCTATACATTTTTATTGCTAATTTTATTTATTAAAATCAACGTTTTATAAAATATTTTCATTATTTATTTAGAAATAATTAAAGACATAATATGTAATAAATTTTAAAATAATTTTAAAATTTAATTAAATAATTTACAAATAAATTTATCTGTAATAAATTATAATTTTTAATTGATTTGATTATCAGAAAGTGTACGATTGAATAAAAAAATGAATTGTGTAATATTTCTTGATAAATGTGTAATGTTAAATGACTCGCTAAGAAATAACGAACTGTAAATGAAAATTGGAATACTATCTCGTCAAGACGAAAAAATTATTTAAAATCTTCATTTAACCGTAACGCGATAAACGATCTTCTTTAACAAACCCAAGAAATATATGAAAATAATTTTATAAATTTCATCCTAACTAATCATTAATCATAAATCATTCCAAAGCAATATACTCCAGGGATTAGTTTATTTATTCACTCATTTTCAATTATCTAACCCGTTTCTTCGCTTTTCTAAGATCCGATTCTCTTCGACCTACTTATACGTCTTCCAATTATCTTATTATACCACGCTTATGCTTTCTGCAGTGTTAAACCTCGGTGCTCAAAATTTCCGCAATCCGATACTTTTATGTGCGCGTGTCGCAGATACTTGAATCGATGTGCAATTATTAAAAGAGATTCTCTATAAACTTAAATTTTACGTATTTATAGTTTCATATTTTACACGAATAATAACGACATCGTTTACTTTTATTTAAATTTACAATCAATAGAATCATAAAAATATGACAATATTTATAAATTTACACGCAGGAATGAAATTTAAATATCTTAAAAGAAAGAAAAATTAAAGACAAGTAAGGAAAGTGGCTCGAATGTCAATCGCAATCGAAATAGTTTGTCTGTAAAATGACATTGTGCAATACTGTCGCCTTATAAACTTAATCGATTAAAAACTTTTTTTTTAGATGTAATCGCGCCTAAGAAACTATGAAAATATCCTATTTTAAACAATGGAAATTTTCTAACGGTTTACTACAAAGATAAACGGTTTAATAATAATAAATAGATTTGTATTACTTTCAATTACAAAAATAAAAATTTTAATTTTGATCAGAAATTTAAAATTATACTACTTAAAATACTTTTCATACTTTTAATGAAAAGTATTCTAATATAATTATTTATTTATTTATTTATTTATGTACGACAAGTTTTTCCTAGTTTCTGCTTTTATTATAGAGGCTTTAATTAGACATGATTTCTTAATGAGAAAAAAATTTGTTATCGATCTAACAATAATTGTAACCTTATCATTTATGAATTATAACGTAACCTTATTGTAGTTACGAGATGTGCATGCAAATTAAACGATGTATTATTGAAAGAAATTAAACTTCGATTTGAAATTTTATTAATGTTTACAAGTAAAATTATTTATTGTTTTAAATCATACAAAATAGTCAAATGTAACATTACAGATTGGCCATTGTAGATTGTTTTATAAAATAATGTTTAACCATTTTTATTAAGTATTCAAGAAAAATTTTTTGATTTACATATTCGTTTATGAAATTTATATTTTATTATGTTTTTTAAAATGCAATTTTAAAAAGAGCATTCTAATTAAAATAATATGAAGATAATGTGATACTTATATACTATTAGAAAAATTAAAAAAAATTAAGCACCATAAGTTGAAGCACTTTATAATTTATATTTTGATAATTAAATTGTCGAATTATTCAAAAGATTAAAAATACATTCTAACATTTTCGGAAAGTCATTTGTCGCGTTATTTTTATATTTATGTAAACTTTGTAATACCACATATATTATAAGTATAAGTACAAAGTTTGTAAAGAAATTTCAAGTATTATTAGTAATAACAAAATAATAAAACCAAGTACCTAATAACTCGACCACATTAGTCAATCTGATGAAAAAAATCTGATAAAAAAAATTTACAAAATTACGTCGTTTCGTTAAAAAAGGATAAAAGAAAAAGAAGCAACGACGCACAATTCAAAATCAAAACTATCATTGTTGAGCTTAGTCAAAAGTCGCGTCACGCGAGATAATAGAAGCTGGAAGTAAGATAGTAGTGGGAGAGAGACAAAGAAAAATACTGGATGACAGCTCGGTACACCCACGTCGCGAAGGTCGCCGGGCGATTACACGTCGCGGACGCGATTATATTCCAGCGAGTTCGAGTTAATCGTTTAATGAACCGGCGCTTATTCCTTAATCACGACTGATCAGTGACAATTGCTTCGGGAGAGTCGATCGATCGAAGGGGCGTGTACCAAAAGAGAGAGAGAGAGAGAGAGAGAGAGAGAGAGAGCACACGCGCGATGCAACTCTCTAAAGCCACTCTGAGAAATTCTGTCATAATTAACGATTAATTGAAATGCCGAGCGAACTATCGACCGATTAGATTGATTGTGCCTTGTGTAAGAGCAACCGTTACTCGACTCTTACTTTTGCGAGTTCGCAAGCTACGTGCTATGTATGTGCTTTAAGAGATCGAGTTTCCTTGATCTACAAGAGGATTGCATTAAGAGGATGTTTTGACTGTGATTTTAATTGTTTTATTTTATTATACGAAATTACCGTAAATTTTAAATAAAGTAAATTTTAACCGATCCGATTGAATATTTTTTTATCTAAACGTTAACAAGAATTATTATAGTAATGTTTTGATAACTTTAATAACTTTAATCTCCTTAAACTAAAATTTGATATGATGTATAAAGTTTAAAATTTTTAAAACTGTATTATAGCGTTTTGATTTTTACGATGATTATACAACGATGATTATCCTTCAGGACTGTTAATAGTTAACTTTTATTTTCATAATAAATATTAAAAATTCAACGATTTATCCAAAATAATTATTACCATTAAACTTTACATTTTCAATAATACTCTTTTATCGTTATGTAATTCAATAAAATTATAAAAAAAAATTATGCATAAATTATTATTAAAAAATTATCAATTAATTAATTTTAAATAAAATTTATACTTCATTTTAATTTCCTTACTGGGATTTAATAATTTTTACAATGAAAATCCACGTGCCGTTTCAAATAATTTACATATATTTTAATGTCATTCACACATAATTCTATTTTTATCACTCATTCTTTTACGCGATTCAGAATATATTTATAGTCTCGGTATCAAATTTATTTTGACGCTAATTTCTGTATAACTTAAACTATATACTGTTTCGATTTGTATTAAAACATGATTTGTAATGAAGTTCAATTTTATGAACTTTCTTTTTATCCGCATATCAAAAGTTAATCGTTACCAATGTGATGATGCATTATTGCTTCATTATAGAGTAAGATTTACATTAAATACATAGTGGAAATTACTTACATAAACCGATAACTTGAATGTATTTGATAAATTTTCCAAAATTATTCCTCATTTCACATTTATAAATTTTAATGAGTATGCAATTAAAATAATTTTCTTAAATATTGAAATTTATAAAAGCGTTCTAATAATTTGTAACGATTGTTTTGCTATAACTTTCGAATGTCAAGAATAAAGGCAGTATTTTAATTTAAAAAAATTAACGTATTAAAATTTCACTTTCCATTAATTAAAACTGCATCACAAAAATTTGTGCGAGATTGTTTTGACTTATCTATATATAGATCGTCTTTATAGACCCGTAAGAAGCGAAAACGATTTATTATATTTGTCAAACATTAGGAGGGAATTTTTATTTTATTAGATTTTATAGAACTAATAATTTTCTTTTTTATAAAATGTTACTAATTTGAATTTTATTAATCTTAAATATTTTATCAAGATTGAGTAATCGCTTTATTCACACTTTGAAATTTAGAATTCCAAATAAGTGTAATGTGTACCAGAGAAATAGAATGTCAATCATTTAAGTATAAGCTCTAAAATAGTTGTTCTCAATTCGAATTTATTATTTCTATATGATGATTATATCTTAGAAAGTTGTTTTGAAAAATAACTTTTATTTATTCTAATTAATAATGAAACAAGAAGAATTCGACCTACTTATATGAAGAATATTAAGAAATATTTTATTGTTTCATACTTTACTGAATAGAAATAAACTTTTTATCTTGAATCAAGGTTACTTTATTACAAAAAATTATGAAATATGTTTTAAAAAACAATCTGTTTTGCTTTTTATCTGCCTTTCATTACAATGGAAAAAATAAAAATTTCTCGAAAGTAAAACCCTTTGTTATTACTTACTTGTACCATGTCCTCTCGCACTCCATCGCCGCCGTCCCTATCACCTGAAGGTGAGTTTTTCTTGTCTTTGACTTTGCTCTCGGTGACGGCTGCATCCTGCACCGTAGCTTCGTTCGAGTTTCGATCCTCAAACTTCTCTTTCGCGCTCTCCGCGGCGTCGCACTCGCTCTCGGCCGAGCTGTCTTCGCCGCTGGACATCGCGCGCTCAACTGGCGGCGCGCTGCCGGTCGAACCCTCGCTGACGACGTCAACGCCACCGCTGCTGCAGCTCTTGACGCGAGTCGAAGCCCTTACTGCTGCACCGTTCGGTGCATCGCTACTCAACGGCGCGTCGCTTTTCCGTGATTCCTTGGCACCTGCTACGTCTGCGCAAAAGATTCGTTCTATGATTTTTAAAGTTTTTTTTTTTTTCAAAAAAAATTAAATATTATCGAGCAATAAGTTTAATGAACGTCGACGAAGAAAGATATTTCTTTTTTTTTTTTTTTTTAAGTATGCATTCTTTTAATGACATAGTTTTGTTTTTTACTATTGCAAGATTGCGTAGAAAATTGTACATGTTTAAATTATGTAACAGTAAAAATAATTTGTAAGTCAAAGCAACGATTTATAATCTTTAATTGAATAGAACTAATTATTGCAATGCTTGAGTGAAATTTCAAAAGTTTACCTGCTTTTATATAAGTTTCATTGTTTCTTTCAACACTTGGTAAACATAAACTATCCGATATATCCATACTATCCGATATATCAACTGAATTATTACTACTTAAAATATCGTTGGTGGATGTGTTTAAATTTTCTGATAACAATGCGTTACTATCAACGTTACCTAAATTTGCAAATTTATTTGCAATGTTTGTATCATCTTTTTTAACATCACTATCCTCTCTTTTTCCAAAGTTTGGCGATGAGCTTAAAATTTTGGAATGATGCGCCGCCTCATTTTCAGAAATCTTCGCAAATAAAGAATTTTGAAAAATGCCTTGCGCTATAATTGGCTTCGTCTTTTTTATCTCTTTGTCTATAAATGAAGTAGAATTGACTGTCGAATCGGGCAATTTAAATTTCGATGGTGCGATTATTATCGGCTTTCTAATTGTTATCGTTCTTTGCATGTGTGCATCATCAAGATCGTCCATCGTATATTCTTTTTTCTTCGGTGACGGACTGTCGGACGAATCGCTATTATTCGCAGATCGATACGTGTTTAATAGCTGATTCTTCGTCAGAGGTGTTTCTTGGGGTTGTTGGAATTTTGATTTTAAACTACCATACTCTGTATCTTGAACGTCCGGTGTACTGATAGAGCGTCTCTTTTCATTGCTGGATCCATGTACAATATCCGGTGTTTGTAGACTCTCTATATCGAAAGAACGATGGTAAACAGAAGACTTTCGATGGGGAATTTTTAAATTCTTAGTAGGTGTAGTGAGATAAGTGGTATCAGTTTTGACATCTTCAATTTTGGTAAATTGCTGTTCCGGATTATCTTCCGTGCTAGATACAATAGAATTAATTAAATACGTTTTTTCGTTAGGCCTTATTGTTACGAACTTCGTATCGTGTTTGTTTAATTCATTTTGTTTGGAATTATATTCCTTGAACTTCGATTTGATTGTCTTCATGTCTGTAGCAACATTAACATTTGACTTTAAACTATCTAAATTTTTCTTTCGTATGAGATTGCAATGTAAACCATCGCCTTTTGCGTTTATAAAGTTTTTGGAACCGGAATAGTCTTCTGTACTTAAAGCATGGGATCGTTTAACCTCGTTTACTAAATTAGACCAATCCGTAGTTTTTTTAGTGGTGTAAATAGATTTTTTCCTGCAAAAATATCAATGAATTATCGCTGTCTTTACTTTAAATGTTTACGATTAAGTAATTTTTATTTTATTCGCAATACATTAAATAAATTAATATTTTTCTCTCGTTAAATATTTATTTAACAAATTAACTTCTGAAAAACAATTTAATAAAAGACAATCTCATACATACTTTGCAAATCGAGTGGAAGGTTTAATCGCCTCGTCGTCCTCCTCGTCCTCGGCGCGTTTTATTTCAATAATCCTGTCAAGAGCTTCGACAATGGGGATGATAATTTCTTGATTATGAGCTTCAATGGTTTCACAACAGCTTGCGACGAAACCGGTAGCCGTAGTTTCCGATAGCGGAGATGTGGATTTGTCGACTTTACCGCAAAATCCATTCGTTGTCACCGATGACGAAGTGACTGAATCGAACAAATCATATTCTTTTCGCTTATCCGGTCTGTTGATTAAAAAAGCAATAATTGCTTATTAATGCACTATTGTTTGTGTTTTAAATATTTAATGTTTACATATGCTTTCTTTATACGTTTATTATAAATGCTAATAAATAATAGCAGAATATGTAATTGCAATTATTGAATCTTATTAATTATTGAGATAAAAGAAATTTGTTTTAAATTATTTTTACAAGAAAATTTATGTGAGCTCGAATAAAAAAATATCTTATATCTGTATTGTGCTTATAAGTCTAGTGTGTAGGACTAATTTTGATTAAAAAATTATTTAAATTATATTTTATTTGTCTTAAAATTATATTATATTTATTTATCTTAAAAATATTGAAACCATATATCACAAATAATACAAAGCAGTTAAAATAAGACAGGATTAAATTAAGTTTTTTCTTTTTTCAAAATATTTTTAGAACAATAATCAAAGAGTTGAATACAATTATTTTAAGAAGGGATTTATTTATAAAAAAAAAATGTATCTGTAAATCATCTTTTGATTTTTATAAATCATAATAATTATTAATTTATTATTTAATACTGTCTTAAAGTCACGACTTTTACGAAACATAAAAGTCCTACTTCTCATAAATATATTAATCTTAGTTTAAATACAATACGAAGCTTGTTTGAAAAATTAATGGATACTTTTTTTATAAAAATTGACTGTTTTAAGCTTCTTATGTTAATAACATAATTAAGTGATTTATTTATTTTTTTTTTTTTTTTTTATAAACTTGTAGTATAAAACTATTAAATATAAAGGAATATAAAGAAATTTATTAATTTTTAACACCCGTCACCTTTTACTTTTAAACATTGCGATAAAGATGTTCGACATGATTATACAGTGCAACGGGAACTTTTACATCATTTTATTGCTCGTAAAATGAAAAAGTCGGTGGACAATTTGTTTTTACAATCTATTTTTAGCCATCTTCCATGTGAAAAAATATCTTCCATTCGCACATATTTGCTTTAAACAAAAAAAAAAATTATCTATACATGTGTATATACATACATATATATACATATACATACGATTCCGGATGTGAACTTGAAATTTTGCACTACATGTTTATGCATCAAAAATATGTCCATTATTCTTTATAAAATATTCAGGCGCGTAATGCACATGATTATTATTACCAAGACAATAATCGTTGTTCTTTTTCATTTTACTGGTAAAAAAATTTTACGTACAATCACGACATAAAATTGAATCACCTTATTTCGTTTTCATAAGATTTTATTTTTATAATGCAAGCTTTAGAACGGAATTTAAAACAAAAAAAAAAAAAAAAAAAAAAGAAATCTCAAAATAACGCACAATCGTTAAACTTTCGTTAACGAATGAAGCATCATCGGTGCACTATATTTTTTTACTTTTTCACAATGAAAGAAGGCCAAAGCCAATGATAAAAACTGTACACACAACAAATAATGCGACAAATAAGAACCAACAAAATTATCGTATTGGTCGGAGGCATCGCGGCTATGCGCAAAGGTATGAAGAAGCGCGAAACGACGATAACGCGGCTAGAATATTTTTTGCTCTGGAACACCTACAACAACGGCGCGCAAGTATCATCGCTAACCAGATTCTTGCGTAACTCTTTCAGCCGGCGTATACAGCCTGTTAAACTTCGGCGATACATATACCTCAAGCGATTATTTTCTCCTTATTCTAGCTATTTTTCTCCATCTCTTTCTTTCTTTTTTTTTTTTTTTTTTTTTTTTTTTATCTTCAAACTCTTTAACACAAAAGACAAGGCCGCGATGAAAGAGCGAGGGCTCGTGCGTTAAAAAGTGCGAGGATGAGAATTATTCGTTGTTTGTCAAACGACGACGTCGAAGATATTTTTGTTCGCGGTTAAGGGAAATTTTTGAGTTTTGAAGTTCGATAAATTTTTATACGAAAATTCGATGGGTTTGATTAAGGGTTAATTCAATTGACGAAAAATATAAGTTTGAGACATTTTATTGAAACATTTAACTTAGTAATTAGATTTATTAGAAACTTGCAACCTAACTTTTATTTTCAAAAGATGTCCTTGGTTTAAATGCACATTTATATTTTTCGGATTTTACGTTAAAACAATTTCGTTATTGGTAATTTTACTATCGTTCATAACAAATAGTATAAACCATTATAAAGGCTGATATTTTTAGACGATTTTTTTTTTTTTTCATTTTGAAATGATTCTTCATAAACGCGCGCATAAATTTTAACTTTGCAATTAAACGCAACAATTTAACTCTTAAAACAGTTCTTTTATTTATTTATTTATTTATTTTTTTTTCTGTAATAAGATTAAAAAAGCTAAAGGAATATCGGTTAAAAAAGATGGCACACGCGACATTTTTATCGAGTTATACCAAGTCCTTCGTGTCTGATAATGCAAACAATCGTTGCAGATAGAACACATGTTGCCTGGAGTAATTAAAGCCACAAACTCGTAACGTTTGGTTTTTCCATCACCTGACACGATCTCAAACTCATCAAATCAAAGCTTTCAAATCTTACGTTTTTTTTCAAGTTTGTTATTAGACATTAATTCATGTTTATCAATATATTACATTGTTTACGTACAGCTTTCATCTTAGTTCTTTTAATATTTTTAAATAAAATCAAGATTGATTGAATAATAGAATATATATATATTCCGTCAAAACAAAAAATTATTTTAATATAAAGGGAATTTTTTTTTTTTTTTTAATAAAAATAAATAATAACAGCTAAACTTTTTCTGCACTAAATTATTTGTACGTATTATTTGAAAATTAAATAAATATAAGAAAACATAATAAAGATTAGCTAAAATTTTCTTCAACATTTTATAATTTTCATAATGTTCGTTAAATAATTTTAGTTAATTAATTACACTAATAGATTTTGTCTCTAAACAAATTTTCAAATTTAAAAATGAATAAATTTCATTGTAACGTACTTAGAGTAATAAAAAAAAAAAAAAAAATATTAAATAAAACGTTTAAGTAAATAATTTCAAAGAAGTATAAACAATAATGCTCTTTTCTCAAATTACTTAAAGTACATCGTGAAAATGTCGAAAATTTTAAAACAATCGAAAATATGGAAGTATTTATCGGTGGCAATGTTCTTTTAACTGCTTAAAATTCTTTTGTGCTTTAGTACTTTTAAAAAATTTATTTAAATTTAACATCCAGAACAATAAATATGACGCTATCATTTATAGTTTAGTATTTCACAATCAACTAAACAATTTTTTTACGCAAAATATTGCCGCACATTTTTATTTCAAAATTGTTGTTTGTTTAACATTAAAAATTTCAATAAAATTTAATACAAACGGCAAATATAAATGATATTACTTTTTTATTTCTTAATTAATATTTCATATTTGATTATCTGTTGTTATAATTTTGTAAAATGTCGTATCAACATATTCAACAAAGTATCTTTTCTGTTTATTTAATCACGGGTAAAAACATTCATTTACAGTAATCATAAATATTAGTCGCTTTAAAATAAAAGTATTTTAAATTCATAAATATAAGTTTGTTGTAAGAAGTAAGAGACATTATATCAACGAATGTTTTAAATACTGTGAATTAAATAAAACTAAATTTATACTAACTTTATAGTAAAATAAGAAGTCAAATGTATTAAAAAAATAAATAAATAAATAAATAAATAAATAGCCCACTAATAAAGTACACTAGCTTAAAAAACCGTTATTTCGTAGATAACACGAAAAAAAAAAAAATATATATATATATATATATAAAAAGAAATTTCCACAAACCATATGAAAGTTAATTTTATCACACGATGAACGAAAA
This sequence comes from Chalcis sispes, assembly GCA_949987625.1. NCBI lineage: Eukaryota > Metazoa > Arthropoda > Insecta > Hymenoptera > Chalcididae > Chalcis > Chalcis sispes. Next base: position 74,913,211 of record OX465094.1, read on the forward strand.
TCTTCATTTCTTGCTCTGAAAAGCGCAACCTCCTTTATCTCTCGCGCGAAAGCTAAACACAAACGGAAATGATTATCCCGGAAGCATCTGTTTTTCCCTATCAAGGCGCATGTGCGATACACAAATTTCTTCAAACGATCGAATAAATCGGCGTCAACTATCACGGTTGTACTTTTTACTATTATTTCTTACTACTTTTTTTTGTAATTTTCGCGATAATTCGTAATGTACGCACAAAAGGACAAACAAACAAAATAGAAAAAAAAAAAAAAAAAAAAAAAAAAAATAGAGGAAAAAGAAAAAGGAAAACCGACAAAACGAACGTGCCAACGACGCGCACGAGCGTCGAGCGCAGACTGAGACGGTGAGAGGGTTCGCGACGGTCCAGAAAAGAGACGGTCTTGTGCACACCTTCCTCGTGCTCTCACCCAGCGCGTACAAAGAGATTCGAGATCGATTTTGTAAAACGACAATAAAACTTCTTCTCCTTTCTTTTCCTTTTCTTCTTTTTGGTTTGCTTGTATATACATGTATATTGGGAGTTTTGTGTATTGTGTCTGGCTATACGCGCAATGGAATCTTTGAATTGTCTAGGATTATTTGTAACGAAAATTTTTCAACAGGAGATTGTAAAATTGTTCATTTAAAAATTCAATTTGATATCAGTGTAATGTTTTCGAAAGAAAATATATGTTTTTTTTTTTTTTTTTTATTTTATATATAAAATTCGACTAAGGAAAGCAAAGAAAAATGTAAAGCAATCTTTGATTAAAAATGATAAATGTAGACGGTGAATTTGTTTAATTTATAATTGCATATCACTTCTATTTAATATTGCACAACATACGAGAATAAAAATTCTAAATGAAAAGTTAATTTTTTTTTCTTTTTTTTTTCAAAAACATTGATTTCATTTACAATACGTACTATAATTTTTTTCAACGTATCATTAATTTTATTTATTAAATATATCATTTCATTAAAAGTGCCATGAAAGCATCATAAATAATTAAAATAATTTATTCATTTTTTTTAAAAAAAGTTGTAAATCGATATAGGTGTATAAAGCAATAAAATTTGAAGAATGAAATTAAAATTACGTTTTAATTTTATTTCGTTAAAAAATTTTAACTTTATATCTCACGCGATATGTTTCCCATACTTAATACTTATTTTAAATTCGTCTCGTAATAAAAAAAAATAATAATCGATATATATATATATATATATATATATATATATATATATATATATATCTTTGATCAACTAATTTAATTAAGATATTGTAAACATTTGTCGATAATATCATCAGAGGTATCCGCATAAATTTGCATAACCGACGAGTAGATACTACTTTTTCTAAAATTCGTATAAAAATGTAGACCATTATTTATTTATTTAATTTACCGTAAGACTAGCCTTGATAAATATTACCAAATTATTGTAATTTAATTTAGTTATATTTAGTTAGAAATTGCTTAAACTAATTGTATGCACTAATGCACCATTAATATTTATCAAAAAATGTATACATTCACAAAATTATTTCAGTTTAATATTATACTTATACGCAATAATTTAAGCTCAAACTGATTAATACTTCTTTCTTTCATCCTTTTTAAAATTAATATTTAAGAAAAAAATGGCTCAATTAAAATTTTTAATCTTATATTCATTCAATATCACAGCATCGATGAATAATTTATCATCTTTCGTGTAATCAATTATTAAGTGGAAAGAACATCTGTTTTTAAACTCAACCTTAAGAAATTATTCGTTCACACACGCTTATGTACTCGCGTTTGTTTACACGCGCGCGCAAACACACACACACACACACGCGCGCGCACGCTCAGTTTGTCAAGTAAAAAAAATCAAAGAAACCTAATCGAAAGAAAATATCTTAATTCACGCGCAACGAACGGGGCAACGGCAAACGGCAAAGATAAAATCCTGAGAAAGATAATGCGCTGACCGTGCGCTAGCCGCGAGAGAGAATTTCGATAATCGACGAACACGACGTCGAACAGTATTGTGTGTGTGTGTGTGTGTGTGTATACACGCTTATTAAAAATGATCGTGGAATTTCAGCGGGATCGGGCGTATACCCAAACTCTATATAAGCGTAGCCAAGAGGATGTAAATCAGGTTCGCGCGATTGCCATCGAAAATGGAGTCTCTCAACGTGAAAATTGGATCAAGGCCTTCGAAAAATGCGCGCGTGTGTTTCTTTTACTTTTTTCCTCTTTTTGATATCTCCCTCTCTCTTTCTCTCTCTTCTTTCATTCTATCTCCCGCTCTCGCTCTTTCTCTATACTCTACTTTCGATCTCAACGGTGACACAACGTATATATACAACGACGAAAAGTGAAGTGCCCGAGTTGTTTGTTAACGAGAAAAGGGTTCGGAATTGCTCGATTAAATATATATATATATATATATATATATATATATATATTTTTTTTTTTTTTTTTTTTTTTTTTTTTTTTTTTTTTTTTTTTTTTTTTTATCATTGGAACACGCCTTAAGCAAAAAACTCGAGTGCCACGAAAATTATCGTGAATAATTTGCTGTACATTAAAATTATCGATATCGATTATTGCCATGCTAAAGAATTAACGTATAAATTATTTAATAAATTTAATCGCTTTAACACCTCGAACATTATTCTTTGCGCGTTAAATTAAAATGAAGACTTTATTTTTGACAATCGTTTTGTTTTTAAATTTATTTTGATTCATAAATATAACGTTTAATATATAATAACATTCGATCGGGTATTATATTTTATTGAAATTATTTTATACTTTCGTTTGGCATTAACAAAAATATGAAAATATTATGCCTTTATCATTTTTAAAAAATATGAATTTGAAATTAAAAAAATATAAAAAATTGAAAGCTAATTTATATTTTGAAGCTAATTTATTAAGCCTAAATATGACCGAATTTACATCTATATTCAAAATAAAATTTAGCAATTTCTGTATTAAAATTCATGATTCTTGACGTAATATCTGCAAACAATTCATAACCATTTTATTTGGAGATGCATTATAATAATGTATATTGCATTCTATAATCTTAATTTTTTAGCCGGTCATTCTAGAACTTTCATATTACAAATGCTTTTATCGACCTTCTGTTTTTATTAACTAATATTATGTTTTTATTAACTAATAAGAAATTAATTTACGTCATCGTTTTGTTTATTTGTATTTGCTATTTGAATTTTATATCCATAAAAAATAATTTATATCAATTCACAAAATACATTGTATATTATTTTTATCAGACAAACTTTGATTAAATACACAATGCTTAAGTACTTAAATGAATTAATTTAAGCCCTTAAAGGCGTGACATTAACTTAATATAAATTATATAAATTATATAAATTAAATGGCAAAAATGTCACTCATTTGCACGATAACATTATAATTATCCGTAAGCTTTTATTTTTAGAACAAATTTATTAAAGAAGTTATCACTTTTCGTTTTATTTTGTAAAATTATCAAGGTGAATTACGCAATAAATAATTTTAAACAAATTTGTGCAATCAAAAACGACAGTAACGTAAGACTTCTATATATATACTCATATGCAGATTTAAAAGCTACTTGAAATATTGATGATAATGAGAAAATTAGCTATACCAATTTACATTCATCCTTTTATTTTTAAATTACCTAATTATATACTACTGTTTTCAGATTATATAATTCAGCGATGTTACTGTTGTTTGGGAGTAAACAAGATAGTTTGTATAAATATTAATATTATCCTTGCATTTATTTTATTAAGTTTAAGTATGTTTAATAAAATATAGACGTTTCTAATGCATCTTGTATATTGTAGAAAAGCACACTCTAGAACGCAAATTCGATTCTAATTTTTAATTTTACATGTTTAATAAAAATTTAAATATTTCATTATTTAAAAGTTTAATTAAAAAGTCTGAAATAAATAATGTGCTTCTCGAACATGTTATTTAATAGCTTTAATATCTGCATACTTTCAATAATTCCATATATTCTCATTTAACCCTGAGATATTTTTAATCGAATATGAAAATATATGCTGTACGAAAAAAAACTAATAATTATAATATTATATTTCTACAAAATAAAAGACGATTTTTTAAAATGATAATTATTTTTATAAAAGTTAATAAAAATAGTATGCGCTCATTTTTAAAACAATTTTTAATAAAATACTCATATGTTAAATAAACTCAGTCAAAGAGTATTAAAAAAAATTATGCAAGTGTAAACATAAACTATTACTCTACGAGCACATAAATATGTACACCGACATCGATGAGCATTAAATACAAAAAAAGTCTGCAAATAAATTCAAAGAAGAGCAAACGCGCCCGGAATATAAAATTTTGACGACTATGGATACAAAATCATATCAACGTATAAAGATTATACAAAAGAAAAAAAAACAGAAATCCACATCAAGTCGCATGCTTATATGTAATGCACAATTTCACGTGGGATTCCACGATTACGTTCTGATTCTAAGATTCTAAAATATACATCCAGCGAAAAGAAAAATAACTGAAGTAACTGGACTGACTCGTACACGGACACCGCGTAAGAAACGAAAATGTCTCAAGTCGCGCGGCGAAAGGTCGCGCCGACGTTTATTTTTAAGCGAGGATCGCGGATGCGTTCAAATTATCCGCGCGAAGTTGCGCATACTTTATTGCACCGCACCGTCGCTATTTTTACGGGATTAAATGAAAAGAAGCGCCACTGTGTATACATGCGGCACGAAAAAAAGCGAAGGCATATATATATATATACAATATCTTGGAGACGAGCGAGTTTTTACGAATCACCTTGATCTAAATACTTCCCGATTGCTCATCGTGGCCGTTGTCCGGTTATAGGAAAAAATAAGGTGGCAAAAGCCACGAGTTTAATAATGACTCACACAAATAGTCGTCCCTCGTCGGCTAAGCAATTAAATTTTTTCGTCTCCGATGGCAGTATGTCGGGTTTCTCTTGAGAATCCTCCCCCATGGTTCTAATTGGTATAGGTGATTCTTTGATAGCTGTGCAAGTTTTTACCTAGGCATAAGTTAAACAAAATTAAAAAAAAAAAAAACGTTGCATAAGATCATACGCGATTAAGGTAAAAAATGAATTATTAATTTTTTTTTTTATTCAATTTAAGTTACATTTGAATATTTAAAATAAATTTTAGAAAAAAAATTTAACTTTAAAAATTTAATTAATTATTAAAAGTACTTATTTTATTATTTCATAAAATTGATTTTGACACAAATATTTTGTACATTTGAAGTACCAAAATTCACGTTTGTTTAACTTGCTTGTATAATTAAACATATTCTTTGCATTCGAATTTCAATAAACAGACAATGTGAAAAAAAAATTAGAATAAAAAAAAAATGAAAAAGGTCAAGTGTAAACGTTGCTTGCTTGGCAAACAGTAAATCCAGTCTTTTTGTTATGAAAATATAGTTATTTATCTCAAGTCATCTCAACATCGGATTGCCGTGTACGCGAACAAAACGAAAGAAGTAAAAAAATGGAAAATAGCCCACGTGCCAAGATATCTAAATATTGAAAATGCTATTCTTTCTCTCTCTCTCTCTCTCTCTCTCTTTTTTTCTCTTCCTTTTTATTTTTCGTAACAAAAGAAAAATTTTTATTTTACTCTCAACCGCAATTATATTTACGTTTGAAATTAAGTTAGATGAACGTACTTTAAACAAAAAAAATTAAAAACCGATAATTAACATTGCCCTAAAGTATACAAAAGAATTTATAATATTTCTCTAGCGCAAGCAACATTTATTTAAATAAACGCAGAAATTGATTAACGGTGAATTTTTAGTGATAACTAATAAAAACTGTTGCTTTTAGTTTTTTATGAAACCATTCGAATATACATTTACCAAATTTATCAACAACGTGATTTTCTGCTTTAACGTCTGGAGGCTGTTCGTTTCTACGAGTTGAACACTTGGTACGCATATTTCATTTCTCAATGCTGCTATATCTTGTAATGCTCTATAACATTATAAATTTATTAATAAAATTATGCATTTAAAATTAGAATAAATAATAAATTATACAATACTCTAAATAACTTGTATTTTAAATTGTAAAGATTATTTTAACATATGACGTATTAATCATTTGCATAAACAAGTTGAAAATTTTGATTTTTTAGTAAATAAAATACATTTTCAGGTTTTAACATACAATAATATTTAAATTTTAAACGCAGTCCAAGCTCCAAATATTGCCGCTTGCTTGGTTTCTTATTCAAAGCTTATCCACGCTCTTAAGCGTCTCGCGACAGATGAATTTCATATTCAACGTCTCCATTTTTGCCGGAAGCCAAATGGGTAAATCTATAAATTTGCTTCAATTGAAATCATATGGTTTTTGAATAAAAAAATTTCATAAATAATTTATATGATATAAATTTGAATTTCTAGCGAATATTGTTTAATAAATTGCAATATCAATCGCGGCAATGCTCGGAGCGTGTCACCTGCCTAATTCTCTTAGAATTTATATAAATTAATAAATAGAAATAAAAGAAATGCATTATATAGTGAATAAAAAATTACATTATTGCATTTACTGTTTATATTAAATATAAAAAGTTGTTTGCTTACTTATCTACTTGTTTTGATAAAGTAGCTATTTCTTTGTTATAAACAGAAAGTTCTTCTTCAAGATCTCGATTCTTTAAGATCTTTGCTTCTTCAGTATTATAACCCTGAAATATATGTAATTAATGTATATTAGAATTTTAAGATTTATATTAACCTCCATAATTGTAATAATTTAGTATGAACATTTGTTCCTATTCATCATCATATAGAAAATTTTAATCTTATTAAAACAAGAACTTACAGAAGCTTTTAATTCAGTAAAAAGTGAATCTTGCTGTTGAAACTTTTGACTATTGCTGTATGGTGTACTGTGTCTATAAACGTATGCAGAATTATATGGCGGAGGTGTCAAAGAAAACTAAAAAATAATTTTATATTTTTAAATTTATTAAATAAATTTCAAATAAATTTCAAATTTATATAATAATTAGTATATTATTACTCGATTTGTGTTGTCACTCGTGTTCATCTTTGACTGTAATAAATCTGCATTTATATTTTGTAATTCTTGAATTTGTGTTAGTAGGAGCTACAAATAATAACAAACAATAATTAATCTGCTTTGTTTTGTAAAAATTAAAAATTTTTAAAGATACACAAACCTCGTATTCTTCTTTATACTTTGTTTCTAAATTACTAATATTACTCTGAACTTCGTTGCATAATTCATGCAAGTTTTTACATTCATTCACTTTTTCATAATATTTCGTTTTATAATTTGTTACTTCTTTTGTGAACTCTGCATTTTCTTTGGTAAGATCATCTATTTTTGCTTCTAAGTTTAAAATATTTTCTTTCTAAGCAAGAAATATTTTAATTATTCCATTATATGAGATAGAAAAATAAATTAGTATAAAATATTATTTACATTTTTTTCAAGTTCTTCGACTTTTTTTTGTAAACCTTTTTTTAATGTTTGCAAATCCAGCTTGCACGTTTCTTCCCGTTTTTCAGCATCGTCAAGCATTTTTCTTAGATTTTCACTTTTATTTCGATATATTATATACTTATCAGTCATTTCTTCTCTGACGATTAACATAAAAATTACATTAAATATTGTAAAGCATAGAAAAATAAAACAAAATCTATTGATTATCAAAAGCTGCATGAATGAGTTTAATGAATGTTTTTTTAAAAATTTAGCATCCACGTAAATATTGTTATACATAATTTACTAAGAAAATTTTTGAATAATTAAATTATACTTGTAAAAAGATCGAAAACTTACAAAGATTTTTTTTTCGATAAGTTCTCATTTTCTAGTGCTTGATTTAATTCTTCTGCACGCATTAGATCATTTTTTAAAATAATAATTTTTTCGTTAAAACGCCGAATGTTTACTTTGAGGTTTACTTCAGCAATATCATCGTTAATATGATCAGTTTCCTCCGATGATTCTACCACACTGTCGGTCGTTGTGCTAAAAATATATTATACGTATTATTCATTTTCATTTTATACATTATAAATATTAAAAGAATTTTAATTTAATTTACTCTTACCCCAACCCCATACTGCTGCTTATACTGCAAAGAGACGCTGTAAAAAATTTTAAATTATTATTTAAACATTCTAATGTAACTTTTATAAAATTTTTCTGCATTTTAATGCGTAAAAGGTTAATAAAAATGTAATAAATGTGTCATTATTTTCATTTTTTAATCAAATGAATTTTAAATAGCAAATCGTTATCGCGCAATAACGTAATTTTAAAAAAAATTAATGAAACAATAACATAATTCTACAAAAAAGTAAGATAAAAATTTTCACCACGAGTGTCCATCTGGTTCATCGAACAGGACGTAAGATCTTCATCGAATGCATTGCTACAGCTGCGTTCCTCCACCGACAGGCTGTCTTTTTCCGAGTCCTCGGTAGGAGCATCGCTAGACCACACAGACTTGTATCTATACATTTTCTATTGCCATATGTATACAATCTTGATGATTTCGAAGATAAAAAAAATATTTGTAAGTCCATTTTTTTTTTATAGTACCGTACATTAACGATAGTTTTCCATTTACAATGTATCAAGTGTTTTTTACGCTTTTTGAATTTACACTTTTGTTGTGATCGTCGATTGATTTATATGCTCGAAAATTACTATAATCAATTCATTACAAATAGAAATACTTATACGAGAAAATTTATTCACTTTAGTTGTTCATTTTTTTTCTTTTTTTTTTTTGTCTTTTCAACAAAAAAAAAAAAAAAGCTTCATTAATTTAAAATAAAAGATTTATAATAGTTTAAAATAGTTATAGCTAAATATAACATGCTGTTGAAATCTCGACTGTTATTTCAAAAAACTAACAGCATAGAAATTCGTTACATTCACTTTTAAAATACACCGCAATTTATTCCCAAGACCGAGAATTATTTAAGAAATAACAAAAGAAACGTCAAGATATGCAAAACGAGAAACCGAGCTTGAACTATTAGAGTCGCATGCTGTCAAGGCACTTCGACACTTGTTAAACGCGCGCCATGTACACGTATACATATACACGGTTACATATATATATATATATATATATATATATATATATATATATATATATATATATATATATATATATATATATATATATTCTATCGGTTGGTTGTTACGACAAAACATAACGTAAAACGGCGCGAAACGATAATTCAGCCGTATAATATGCACGCGTCGGAATACGTGCATATATACATGTTACTTTATGTAATGAAATATAAATGCCAGCGTATACACCTTCCGAACACCTAATGCATATTGACCCCAAGAAAATCAAAGTTTGTTATATTTATTAATTTTATCCTTGCGTTTTGTTTTTTCAACTTCAAACGAGACGACGGCTTTTTAAACGCGCAACTAACTTTGGTCAGAAGACTTCAGTAAATCGCTCATCTTTTAAACGAAATAATAAAACTCGACAGGAAAAATCTTTAGATAATTATTTACTACATATTTTGTATGATTTTTTTTTACTTTATAGATTTGATAATTAAATTATTTTAATCGAAAATTTATTGATCTCTTGAGATATTTAAAATATTAATTGTAAAATAATTTATTAATAACATAATATATCAAACAAGCAAAAAAATTAATTTATATTACAATACGTTTTCATAAAAACTTTATTAACGTAATTCATAAATTATTCTAAAATTTAATAGTAAATAATTAACTAATTATATAAACAATAATAACCCATTTTTTTTTAACAACCTTAGAAAGACTAAAATAAGAAAATATTCAATAATATATGAATCAATTTCTGACAAGAAGATTTTGATAGAACTCAAGATCTTTGATAATCAAATAATTATATCTATTATAATTATAACTATGTACATTTACGATGAATATAAAAAAAGATCAACTTAAGAATAAGAAATTAAAAAATTTATGTATATAAAGTTAAAGTAAATATTGCATATTATCATAAATATTCATGACTCGTTCAAAATTTTATCAACTTCGTTCCTGCGGCAAAAACTTTACAAATTATGAGAAAAGAATTTTAAAAAAATTTTGCATTTTTCAAATAACATTAGAATGTCACGTTTTAAGTAAAATGTCTCAAGAAACAAAAAAAATTGTGCAATTTGTCACTAATTTAAAATCGCGAACTCTTTGACATCAAAATTTATTATTCTTGAAATTTATCACAATATATCTAGTAAAATTAATATTTTTCTCAAGTTTTGATGCAGTATTTTTCTACTCACTTTTAATAATAAATAAACTATATATATATATTTACTACAGAGAAATAAGTTTACAATCTAACGGGATAATTATTTTAGTAGAAATCTTCGTTGCGATCGAAGTAGCTTATTCATCATAAAAATAATCTAAACATCATCAAGATTGAGACCTTTTTGTAAGCTTGTTTTACTTAAATGTAAAAAAAGAGAAGCGACTCTTTTTTATCTATAAAGTATTTAATCAACATACATCCTTTTATTTTTTCATAAAAATTCTTTGCGAAATAAATTTTAAATAAATGCATAAAACCGCAATTGGAATGAGCAAGTGAATTTTAAAATATTCTTTAACGAAGAATTTAACCTTGAAGAAGAAAAGCGATACATAAACTCGCAGTTTAATGCATAATATTGTCATGAAGAAACGATTAAACGCATTGTGCCTTTTATTTTCATAAAAAACTATATATCAATGTTATGGTAAATTGTCATTTGATAAATTAGAATAAAATTCAAGAATAACGTGAAAAACGTCACGGACTTTTATGCATCTTAAGATAATATTATTTCGATATTGTAATAATATTTATGTGACAATATGTCAATAATCGTTTTCGTAAGACACTTTTCATTTGAGTATCTTTTTTCACAATAATTATAAAATATAAAAATACGAACAAATTATTTTAGTTCGCTTGAAAACAGAAATATTTTTATTAGAAATAAACATTGGTATTGAAAACTTATCGATTCTGTACAAGAAGAACAAACTTTTTCCATACAACTTAAGACAATTAGCAGCACAACTCGAAATTTACAAAAGTGTAAAATACTAAAAAAAAATTAAAAATAATCGAATAAAAAATGTTCACATTAATGCACAATGAAACAATCCACCAATTCACAAAACTATCGCGCATATAACGAATTGCATTCAGCATACTAGTGCACGTTCACATATATAAAAAAAAAAAAATTTACGCGTACACGGACATTAATATTTATTGTACAAAGAGGTGAGAGCGAGAAAGAGAGTGAAATCAACGAGAAATTCTTTCGCCGCGAACCGTAAACGATGACGACGTTGTCGAAGACGACGACTTACGTTAGAGAAAAGTCGCGCGCGTCGGGAACACAGAGTTTTATCAAGTGCACCTGAACGGATAACGAGCGCCGCTCGGCTTACGAGGAAAATATACTCACGCGCGGTATTCAGCGTAATAAAGTATTACCTCGCATTCTTTTTTATTTGGTTGTTCGCTAAGTGAAAAGCGTCGCATATTTTAATTTCTTTTTAGCGACCTAACAAGATTTTTTTTTTTTTTTTATTATTTGTTAGTTTTAGGCCACAATGTTCTTTAATAAATACTTTTGAATTTTTTTCTGCGTATAAATTTATTTATTTGAATTTTCAATTATTAATTACTTTATTATGGTAACATTCGATGGATATAGCACAAAAATGATAAGATAGTCTAAACAAAACCCGCACAAGGTTGTAAATTCATTCATATACACTTGTTAAAAGAAAATAAAAAAAAACAATGGCATGATGAATTAACATTTTAATTTAAAATTATACGATTGTCAAGCTTTATATTTTATGAATACTCTTCAACTTTGAGATTTTAAAATTTACAAATTAAAATTCTAGAATAAAAAAATATTAAACTACCAAGCTAGTTAAAAAGAATAATGCGCAAGTAACATTTATTATTATTATTACAGCAAAGAATGTCATTTAATTTAATATAAAATTTTAAATATTTCATTTTTGAATAATTGCATTATTCCCAAAGATAAAATTTAATTTAAATTATATTAGAAAATTAATTTTTCAAATTTTTTACGAAACTCAACGAATTGAACAATGCAAAATCAAGACAATTTGCGTAAAACTTTGATATAATTAAGATATTATTTTTCAAATAATTAAACTTGAGCGGATATATTATATAAATACATTATTTGGTCTAATTCGTAGTTTAAATGTTATTCCTACATAATTATAAATGATGTATTCTTCTTGATAAGTTTAATAATACATAGTGTATTATTTAGGTTGTCATTTAATAAAAAACAAATAAAATTATTGCCAATGTACATTATTATTTAGAATTTTCTCACAATTTTTAAAAAAAATTTTTAAAATATAGTTCATTTTCGTTAATTATATAATAGAATAAAAATGTCCGATAAAAATTTTTTTTAAATACTTAAAAAGAATTTATTATATTTTATCGATTTAAAAATGATTTTTAACTCTTCAGGGAAATTCAATGGATGAATCACTTAAAAAGTTCGTTTAATTGTATTGACTTTATAAAAACTCTGTATAGTATGAAACAGGAATCGATACAACAGTCTAAATTAAGTGTAATCTTTCAATCAAATTTAGCCGTAATCGTATGAATACCACTGAGACTGTAAAATCATTTTCCTCAAAACGAGATAACTAATAAATATACCTGTGATTTAAACGGATGTTGTTGTTACTATCTTGTCCCAATATATTTAGTAAATTAAAGAACCAAGGCTTGGATGACTCTCTGAACTCGAACCAATTTACTCGGTTATCCCGCGCAACTTTCTGCAGCGACTTCCTCAAATCTTCTAAGAACTCGTCCTTCTGGCTTTTGCGCAAAAATATAAAACTATTGATGGTTTTTTCGTCATTCTTACAAAATTTCTTGATCGAAACAATGGTATTATGAAAATGTAATGCTTTTTCATTTTTTTAATCAATTGACATAGTTTTATTATTAATAAAACAGTTTTACTTTTTATATTTAAGAAGAAAATTAATATATATTTTTTACATTCTAAACATTTTCAAAATATTTTTAAATGTTCGTAAAGAAGTAAAAAATTTATTAATATTTTTAATACGTTACATAACCTTATTAAAATACCGTTAACACATTATTATTACTATATAATTTTAAATATTTCCATAAAAAATTCCGAATTAGTAAGAAAAGAAAAACAAGATTTTTAAAAATATTCTAAATTAATAGTAAATTAAAAAATGAAAATCATATTATAAGCTTATTAAAAGCTAGATAATAAGCATCTTAAAAATTTTAATTTTTAAAAGAAATTAATAATGGCATGAGTTTTATCATTAAACTAATTATTCTAAAGAATTTGATTTTAGTAAACAAAATATTTTGATCTACGTAGGTTATTGATCATAACTGTAAATAGCACATATACAATTAAAACGTACATTTTTTAATAAATTAATGTATTAATACACAGATCAATACATTACAAAATTAACATTTAAAAACCTAACCTATCAATATAAATGATATTTATATAAAAATTTCAAATTTTATTTGTATTAAAAAAAATTAAATATTTTTAAAAACAATCGTGCCGATAAATAAATTAAAAAGCACAAAAATAAATTTAATACTTACCGAAAAAGCGGAACTTGAGCAAAATTTCGATTAACGTTACTAACGATTACCGAGACCGGGACATCTCTGATCTCTTCATGAGACGAGGACTCGTTAATCAACTCCGTTTTCTGATCCGCGCATTCCTCAAAAATATTTCTTTGAAGTTCTAGATATGTTTTAATAATAAAATTTATAGCGTTAAGAAAAAATAAAAATTTAATTGTAAAGCTTTACACTAGAATTTTAAAAATATTTCACATAACATACGCAAATCCAAATATAGATAAAATATACGTTTGAAAGTGTACATAACTTGCGAAAACCGACGAAAAAAATTCTTGACAGCCTCAAACACACGTAAACACACAACCACGCACACGCAAATATAGAAAAGCTAGTCGATCACCTTCAACCCAATTTGTTTTTTTGATCGTAGTTGTGACATTGGTCATAATGCTGCACTTTCGTCGCTTGTCTCCCTCGATGCCTCGAGTTGACTCTGCGATGCATGAGAGCCTTTGAAACCCTCAATATTGACTGGATACCACTCACACGGAGAACTTTTTAAAATTGAACGCGCGTGTTTCTGTACTGACTCGCTCGTTAACTCATATAAGACAACCCTCCCGAACAATGTAAGCAAGGCTTATGTGTAACAGCGAAGCGCCTGTCTTTTAAATTACTCTGAGGGCGCACTCGATATCGAGAGTCATCGAAACATAAACAAATCGCTCTTAATCGGCCAAATCAAATGAATCTGCGAACTGTAAGAAAGAAAAAGAGAAAATTATGTGTGTATATCCGCGTGTATTAGCCGTCCGCTTGCTTGCACGGCTTTTTAAAAGTCGGTCGGTTAGAGGCATAGTAGTCGCTAGTAGTGACGGTGGTGTACTATAAGCCGATTTGCCGCTTTCGCGGTCCGCCAACTTATATATGTATATATACACGTGTACGGTATATAAAACTGCGAGAAGCGAATGCTCACTAACATAATATGTATATATATATACGAGTTTACTTGTATAAATGAGACGTACATTCGCGGGGAGCTTGTGTCTACACAACGAACAAGATGCCGACGGGGTCGAGGACACACTCAATATGCTTATACGAAAAATGCCTTTTCCTTCCTGATTTACTGGTAGTGCACGCACACATGGTTATTGCACAAGAATTCGTTGACCGTAAGTAGCAACATTATGTGGTGCGGAATCTTATAAAAAAGTTATAGTCGCACTGAAAATTCTTTTGTTCGATCGATAAGATTGATCGGAACTGACTTGACTACCTGACTACCGATCTTAACATAAATTCGCGAATGTTCATTCAGTAGTGAATAATTAACGCACGCATTCGATTTTTTTTAACTACGTCAAATACATACTACTTGTATTTTAAAAAATGAAACTCGTATACAATCAAATAGAATTTACTATTAATTTTCTTATATTATATTATATTAAAGATTATTATTATGCTGTTTGAAAAATACTTTGAAAAACAAGCAATACAAATTATAAAAAGGTTTTCAATTTTTAAACGATATTTTGTAAATAAAAATATTGAATTACATACTTTCAACAGAATGTCAAAAATGATTATTACATTTCATTATGAATTATGTTTATCTATTTTGTCTTCAATATGTAAAATTTAAAATAATTTTAAAAATATTAATGTTAACGTGAATATAATAATAAAATATGAATCTTGTATGTTTTTAAATATGAGTCTTGTAAGATATTGTATTGCAGAAGACACTCTTCTGCATTAGATGTTGTGTTAAGAATAAATTGAACCCTATTAAACTCAAATCCAATCATTGTATCCATTAAATCCAACAAATAAAAAAATATAGGTTTTAAAATAACATTTTACGGATATAAAGTTTTCATTTAGAACTATTGAATAATCTAAACATTATTTAATTAGCATACAACCAAATTTAATTTTATCTAATATTAACAGTAGATTGCCGGAGCAAGTCAATTTGACTTATTTATGATTTTAAAAATCTGCTGAAAATATATTTTAAAACAGAATATATATGTTAAAAATGTTTTAAATACAATTCCATTTTAAAAAAGCTTTATTCAAAACAATTTTTACATATAAATTTTGTTTTTAAAATATATTTTCCGCAGATTTTTAAAATCACAAATGAGTCAAATTGACTTGCTCCGGCAATCTGGTGTTAAAGAAATAATCTTTTTAATGCTGATGATTACGTGAACGAAAAAATTATTCAACAGTTAAAATATAAAACAATTAATAATAGTTTTAATAAAGTGTATTTATCGTTATAATAAATTATCTGTTAATTTTTTCAATATTTAAAATCCATTAAATATTTTTACCGTTTTTAAATTCGGCAATAATATTAGTGATATCATTATTATTCGTGAATTTTTTTGGTATCAATAAAATATTACAAAACTGAATTTTTTGTAACAAATTCCTCGAAACTTTTCCTTTCCCTCGTTAATCATGAATAGTAAAATAAAAACAAAGAATAAAAACTATAAATATATGCATAGCAGAATAAATTCGTGTATTTGCTGAAAATAAAAATGAATTGTTAAAATTCTGTTACAATATGATTAAAAATCATTTTATTTTCAATTAAAAGAAAAATACAATAATTTTATAACTTTTGATTATCCTTAGGAGATATTTTCACTGAATCCCTAATCTGTGAGTTAACAGTTCTACAAATCGAGTTTTTATTTCAAAACTTGAATAATAGGCATTAAAAATAAAATTTAGAAAAAAAGAGTTAAACTAATTTTAGTTTGCATCATTGTTTTAATTAATTTTTTATAATTTTAAAATATGCGTTAAAATAAAGAAATAAATATGTTCATGTAGTATTTTTTAATAAATTAGACGATAGTTAAAAAAATATATAACCTTAAATGTTTATTAAACATTTATTTTTTGAGAAAATATTCTAAAAAATACCCATTATTAATGTGCCTAAATGGATATCTTAAAATATTAGTATTTTTAGTATAAATTATAGAATAAAGAAATAAAAACAAAACAATTAATAATATATAATTATAATTTTAAATAAAAATATGTGCTAAATATTTTTGCACACTGTAATATAAGCTACAGATCTTCAAAATGTCAATTTCTATCACTATAAAAAAGTATACTTTTTCGAAGTATATTATAAAGTGATGATGCATGCACGTATAAATTTAAATTAGTTCATGTAAATTCATTCGATAAAAAAAGATTTTCATGAACAACAGTAACATTAAAAAAGTTTACTGTAAAATAAATTATTTTTATAAAATGTAAATATTTTATACTTAGTGCTTTCTATGGAATGCTATGGATTTGATAAAAAATTGAATTGATAACCGTTTTTAAAATATCTGAAATAACTATCCATTTGTGTAAAACATTGATTAAAATAATTGTTCTTCAGTACTTACTTAGTCATGTCAAAAATATGCTTTACTATATAATTTGAAATAACTTTTCATCAATAGTACAAATAAATATAAAATTTTAAATGTATTCTTGAAAACTGGAAAAGTATGATACACTAATTGAAATAAAAATCAAATAGAAATATATAAATTAAACTAAATTGGTAATATAAACAAATAAATATCAATTTTTCATAAAAATTATTTTACAGATTATTGATTAAAGAAGTCGTATAACAAAAGCTTTTATTACTTAATTTTACACTTATTCTTTATTATTTCTTTTAAGAAAACTTGTTAGCCACACATGGTAGTCTTCACAAAAAACCCGGTCAATAATTTATGACAATTCCCAATTAATTTTCAACTTTTCAATTTCATATTAATTTAAAATTTTTTAAAGTAAAGTTTCGTTAAAATAATTTAATTTTTATAATTTAATTGTATTATTTATAAAATATTTTACACTGCATTTTATTTTTCAAACAATATCAATAATTTTTATTTAGTAATATTTATCTAAATAAACAATAAATTATTGGCAATATTACTATTTCAACCTTTTATATAAAAGCAACTACTTTAAAAATGTAAAAATGCTAGAAAATTTAAAGTAGTTATACATTTCTACTGAATATTTCTTAAATATTATAATAACAACTATTATAATAAAATATTTTGATCATGAATATACATAAATGTAAACATTGTTAAACATGTAACCAAGTTTTAAAAGATAATAAAGTAATTAATAATAATTTTTTTTTTTTGAATGAATTTCACTAAGACAATAAATTTCTACTTAAATTAGCTACAATTTTCTAAAATAATTTATTATTCGTGCATGCATTAACAAATTATATTTCAAAATTGTAAACTTTTATGTCACAAGTTAAAGCTAAATGAAGAGAAAAATTTATCGGCACTTTTTGTGTACAGCTAATAGCGGCTTTTGAGTATAGCTAAATTAAAACAAAATTTCTCTTCACTGCAATACTATGTATTATAAACATTTTTTGCAATAACAATAACTTTACTTAAAATTACGACCAGCGCTCAAGACGCAATTACTGTACGTCCAACAAAATATTTTAATACAAATATTCATTTTTCTAAAAAAGAAACATTTTGAAAAAATCTTCACATCTGAAGAAATTCAAAATTTTAAAGACAAATAATTTTTTTCAATGCAGTGATTAATTATTTGTACCTTTGACGTTACTCACTTTCTTTTGAAATAAATTCTGATTCATTTACTAAAGAATCAGATACACACACTTGTAAATGCAGAAATTTACAAGATCATTTAACAAGAAAATCATACGAAAACGCGCGAATGTACAGATTCTCCAAAAGTAAACTTTGGAAGATTAAAGATCTTATACTTTTAAATAAATGTGCAATAAATTACGTTACAAAATTGAACTAAGAATTTCCAAAACTACATTCATAGTTTGATCATCAACTAAAACTATATCAAAGGCATCTTTGTACGAAGGTAAACTTTCTTCAGCCTGAAAAATAAATTAACATATTACAATCAAAGAAAAAATTTTTTAAAAATCAAAATAAGATAATTTTAATGGCATGTGTTTAATGCACATAATAGTTACATATACTAATATTGCACAATCATTTGATTATCTTATTTTAAACTATAAAATTAAAGAAAACAACTTTAACCTTTGATCTTAGATTCATTACTGAAATACTTAATGTTGAAAATGAATTGTAAAAAAAAAGTAAAACAGTTTTTGCGAATATAGTTTTATAAAATTACATAATTAATTTTATTATGAATAAAAAAATGTAATATTCAAAGTAAATATATGCTAAAAACTATTATTTGAAAAACTAAGTGTTTTTAAAATATACATAATTTAATGAGAAATTTAACTTACATGATCATAGAGAAATCCTATTTTGAGAATAGTTTCAGTATTCTCCACTCCATCTGCCATTAAAGCATCTCCTACCGTATCACCCATTAAAACAACATTTGTACGTCCTTGTAAAATTCGAAAATATTCATTTTCAACAGCATGTTCATTTTTATTAAACACATGGATTATTCGATGATAATTTTTAAAGCCATTTAGAGTATTTCCATTGAATTTTAAAAAGTTCGAAATAATATTAACATTTTCGTATAATACTCCTTGTTGCCTCAACAAGACTTCTACAATATCACCTAACCCAGCACTGAACACAAGAATAGGAACATTTAGAGTTTTCAATTTAGAGAATAACTCTTTTGTTCGGTCTCGGAGTGAATGACCATATAAATTAGTCACTTCTTCTATTTCTTTGCGGTCAAATTGAAGCCCTTGGAGATTTTTATGCGATGCGATCATCCACTCATTCATAGCTTCAATTTTCTGATCCATTGGAATATTAGGATCGATTTCTATAGCCCTATATTTTTGATACAATATTTTTGCTTCTTCTTTATACGAGTCAGGTAATTGTTTACATTTTCTGAAAATTCCTAAATAACAAATAAATATTATAATGCAAAAAAGTCATAAATTTAAGTAATGAATATATATTTAAATTTTATTTTAAATTTAATACACAGAATTTTTTAAATAAAAACATTATGATACATGCAATGGATTTTTTCCACTTCAAGATAACTGCAACTTTATTCTGTTAAAATTTTATATTTATAATTATTTTTATAAAAATTTTCTAAACAATAAATAATTCCATTTTTTAAAATATTAATATGTACAATTTCACTCAATAAATTTAAATACAAATAATTTTTAAATAATGAAATAACAGTATACACATTTAAATTCATAAAATCTATTTTTAATTTTGTGAAACTTTAACAAATGAATTTTTCTTTCAAAACTTTATTTAAAAAAAATAAACTAAAAAACACACACGCTTGTATATATATATATATATACACACACACACAACAGAATACTAAAAAATAACTTTACACTTTTAAATTACTCCAATAAAAATCTTTAAAAAAATGTATTTAAAAACTACAAATTAAAAAAGAAATTAGTAGAATAATAATTTAATAAAATATCTTACCAAAACTGCTAAGAATTGGTATTCCATCCTCGTGTTGTTTTGTTAACGTCAAATCAAAATCTGTTACTAGCTAAAAAAAGTCAATGACAATTGAAGACAAAGATGATTTTAACATCAATACATTTTTCCTTAATATAAAATTGCAAACCTGCAATTTAGTAGCACCTTCGCGAATGATTTTATTTATCTTTTGAAGGACTGACGTTTCGTCCTTCATGTGTACATGATTGGACCTTAAAATTGGTAGCTAAAAAAAGAATTGACAAATATATTAGAATTTTGTGTTTTGACGTATTGAATCGAAATGTCAAAACTTCAGAAATACAATTTGCCTTTATTTCTCTAATTGTACTTACGTCCTCAACTGTTATTTCGTTAGGCATCTTAAAAGCTTGAAAAATTGATGGAATAATACGAAGAAATTGTCGAATTGTGACAAATTTATTAGTACTCTTTTTAAAAATTCAATGTCGAACACAATTCGACCTGCTTGAGCTGCTGTTCAGAAACAGAAAGAGTGCTGTCAGTGTTCTTCTTACCAACCTGACAGTATAGGAAACCCGTTGCTATTGGCGCTATTGCCAAACTCAGTTGCCAACCAACGATGTTGCTGCGTTGAGTCATGGTGTGACGTAGAGACGATAACAAAAATAAAAGATGATGCTTTATAAAACTTATCTTTTTATTTATTGCTCCTTGCACGTGCACTGCAAGTGCTGCAGCAAACAAATTTTTTATCAGGAATAGATTAACCAAGATAAATTAACCAGATTACAAAATAAAATATGAATTAAACTTGCATCGTTAATAATTTAAGCATAATATAGTAAATTTTTATAATCTTGAAAATTTTATTACAAAAATTACTTTATTTTTACATAAAAATGTTTATATACAATTATTAATGAAATTAGATTTTTTAAATTATATTAATGAAACATATTAATGATTTTAATTAATCATTGTATACAGTATCTACTGTTTCCAGAAGTTTAAAAATACAATTTTCAGACACTTTTGTAGATGACATTATTTCTACAAATTCTCTTACAGTTTTATGATCACATAATTTTAATATTTGTAACATTTGTTCCTTACTAATTATTTTTAATGTATCAATCCAATAATTTATAATATATTTATAAAGTTCTTTGTAGCTATTATCTTCAAATTTATTTTCTGCACCAACTGTGTGATAAAGAAAATTAAAAATAAAATATCAATGAATATTAGGTTTAATTGTTAATCATTTTTTTACCTATTTGAAGATTAATCAAAATTTTCAATATAATTTCGATTAATTCTGTAAATGGAAACATATCATTTCTTTGAAATGAAAAAACCATTCGTACACACTGTTGAATACAAATTAAGATTTTTTTTTCTGATAATTCTAGATTGCTTATAATTTTATAAGGGTGCAATATTTTTATTAATACTTCATTAATTTTTTTAAAATTTTCATCATTTTCATCATTTTCATTATCTGAAAATATTAATAAATTTTTTTTAATAATATTAAATATTATATTTAACCAATTTTCAATATTTTTTAATTCCATTTCTGTGTGTAAATTATCTTCTTGTTTAATTAATTCAATTATTGCTTCACAAAGAGCAAATATTAATTGATCAGAATCAAAAATATTTTCAAAAAGATTAACGTTATTTGAATTATCTATATCAGATATTAAATAAACTAAATCTATAGTTGGTGTTAGCAGTTCATCTATAAATGAAAAAAAATAATAATATAATGTTAAATGAAATTAATTCATGTAAAAATTAAAATTATTAAATAATATTACCACTTGTAGAACTTTTAAGAATAAAAGAGATTGCTTCTCCAAGTATTACACATGTTTCAATTTTTTTCAACCAAAGTGATTGAGGATTTTTTTGAATATCCCAAATAACAGCTTGTAATATCCTTATAACTTGGATCAAAGTTTCTTTATCATCTGAAGTTATTAAAGATAATATTATTGCTGTTAAATCATCTTCATTTACTAGAATGTCAAGACACTTGGCATTGCAACACATATTTCCAATAATTCCAACTATTATTTCCTATTAACAAATGCAAAAAAATAAAATTGTACTTAATACTCTTAATAATATTTCAGTTACTCATTAAGATTTCAAAATTAACTCCAACCATTAATCTTGGTTCTTCACAAGTTCTCAAAGTAAATTCAGCAATTTTAAAAAAATCATTTTCTAATAAAAATTCAACTATATCCTTTTCAGCCGTCATATCCCATAATGTACATAAATCAGTTTCTATTGATTCATTCCAACCTTTTTCATATACCTAAAATTAGAAAAATTTAAAATAAGTATTTTTAAATAAATTAAAAATATTTTGAATAAATTAAAATATTTCAAAATTTATGTGTGTGTGTATATACATATATATAATACTTAGTATTTAAATTATTACTTTAGATAAATTTATAAGCGTATTTAATATCCATTTTGCACTATACAATGTTTCACCAACAGTATCTCCCTTAATTACATTATGCTCTGCATCATTTATTTCTTGGGATTCTAAAAATCTTTCATTTGTTGAAAAATCATTGATATCCATTTCATGTTTTTCTTTATATTCTTTGTCTGACATAGTGCAATTATTTATCAAATTTTATTGAAAAATTAATTAATTGCTATAAATAATCATCTTCTTATTACTTATAGATACTAGAAATTTAAATTATAAATATTGGTTATCATTTAATCTTTTTTCTAAAAATTACAATTTGTATATAAAACAGTAGTAGATACTTTATTAAATTAATTAAAGCGATATCATAGTTTTGATAGTTACCTTAGTTAAAATTAATATTAATATATTATATTTTGCATTAATATATTGCAATCATGCATCATGATTCCACTCAAATTTTTTGTACAATGTTGCCATTATCTAAGTAACTGCAACCTGCAATTGCAATGAAATTCCAAACAAAAGTATGTCGAGAGGTATATCTTTTCACATCCTTCGTCCGTTGTGCATTCGTTTTTTCCCTTGGAAATCTTCAGATTCTCATACAAATATTTTTTAAACTTTTCTTATAACTTTTGATACAAACTATAACTTTTTATTATGCGAAAAAACGAATACAATAGTCTGCAAGTGCAAAAATACGCGCTTTTGCAAGACTAAATAAAACATAAATATAACCTATCACATTGATCAAAATGTCGTGCTTATCGAAATCACAATTTAAATACATAAGTAATAATGACAACAATAAATTTTATCTCGTCGAAAATATTGAAGAACACGATAACTTTAATTTTCAGGTAATTTTTTTAGAATTAAGAATTATACTTAATAGAATTTAAAATTTCTTGAAAAAATAAAAGAAATTTCGTTATACATAAATATAAAATTTATAATCATATAATGTAACATCAATTTTAATTGTATTGTTTTTGAATAATTTTATAATTATTAAAAGTTATTATTGCTACTTTCCCAATATAATATCCCTCTAAAATAAAAATTTTTATTTTTATTTTTATTCTCAGTATGTACCTGTTAATCAATTTAAATATATTATAAAGGATGTGAGAAGGCAGAGAGTTCGCAATGAAGAAGAAAGAGTTTGGAATTCGTTTGTAAAAGAACAGGAGCAGTCTATTTCGAATTATCAGACTTGTAATGGTATCAAGATTAAATCTACTCGTACACTTGCAGAAAGTTTGAAAGAAGTTGATGAAGAGTTAATGCGTTTAGAAGCTGATAATTTTTCTGAAACAAAATGTCAAATTGAAAAAAAAAGCAACCAAGTATGATTTAATAATCTGACATTTGACATTTAATAATTTAATTAAAAATTTAAAAAATTACGTTAATTTTTAGGATGAAAATTTCTCATTAAAATCTGTGAAAAAGAATTCACCTCTTACCAAAGACAATGGCACAGGCAGTACTAATTTTTTATTAACCATTCCAGAAGAAGAAAACATTTTTTATATGACTGAATCTTCAGAGTCTCATGAACCACACAAAACTTATGTTAGAAAGTCTTATTCAGATCAATCAATCAAAAACAACAAAATTTATTCTAGATGCTATCATTACAGCACAAATGATTTAGATTGTAATTCTAGTCTAAATATTAGTCCTGATCATTTGAGTTCTGAAAATAACTCAATTCCTGTACATCCAGATCCAGTAGCAGTAACAAAAATATTAAGCATTCAAAAAAAAATTTCTACCATTCTAGACTCTATTTCTTATGAGCTTGACAGAATTCCATTACCAGATGGAGAAAATGATCTTCATAGAAGACAACAGCGTGTGGTAGAGTTTTCTACTAGACTTTCCAGAAATTATTTATATGATCTTGGTAGGCAAATTTCAGATATTCAAAGGCATATTAAAGCTATTATTCCAGATAATAAAATGAAATTAAGTAGACGAGGAGTTATTCTTCACATGCAAGCTATAGAGCAAAAATTGATTAGTGCTCATCAGTTATTATTAACGGCTTTAAATGCTTATTGGAAACATATACCTAGTTCAGTATTAAAAAATTATCCTGGAAAATTAAAAGAGATATTACAAATTGTAGTACATCTTAAAAATATTTGCACTGAAATTAAACTTACACCTGATTTTTATTGTTCTGGTGATGACAGAGATACATTTTTAGGTAAAGAGACTGAAAATCGATGCAGCATGATTTTATCAAAATTCAAATTAAATTCTGATAATGAATCTCAAATTCCAAGTCATACAACTAGATCAACAATAATAACTCCTTCTCGTAGTAAAAAACAACGAAGTCGAAAAATGTTATCAAACCGATTGAGTATGTATACAATTGACATGAAATTAGCTAAAAATTATCAACCAAAAAAGTCTCATAGTATGTTTCAAATACCTCGTGATAGAAGACATATTCCATTAAAACAACAACAAAGTAACGTTTTGCCTGCTTCAAAAAAATCACAATTAACTTCGTTTTTAAGAGCATCAAATGAAGCTATTGGAAATAAAACTAAAATTAGAATTCCCTTAAAAGAAGATGATATACAAACTATTATGGAAACTGTTCCATCAAATCTTGATGCAGAAAGTTCTCAATCAATAAAATCGAATAAAAAATCTTATGAAGCAATTGAGAGCTGCGAAAATACCAAAGAGTATAAAAGACTGAATAAAAATAAAACAAATAATAATAAAGAAATAACAGAAGATAATGATATAAAGATGATTCAAGAAAAAAGCTTTTCATCTTTCTTGCCTGTGATAAAAGATTTATTATCATTAGTTGAAAATAAACCAAATGCTTTCAAATTATCTTCTTCAGCTTCTTCTACTGCACTTAATAAATTTTTTCAAACATGTCATGGAAAAGAAGATTCAAGTAGGTTTATGGATTTTATTATTTTTTGTAAACTGAAATACTTAATTAATAAATTAATTTTTCATATTTTGATTTTAGAATTTAAAAAATTTTAATATATTTTTGTTAGTTCTTAAAAAAATAATTTTAATTAATTAACTTAGTTAATCTCTTCTTTTATTATCAGCTGAATTTCAAACTTCAACCAAGGATAAAGTTAATGCTGGTCCAAGAAATATGAAATTAATTTGTTATTCTACAAATAAAAATGAAGAAAAAATGGAAAATTATGTTAATCTGCAAGAACAGATTAATGTAAACATTATTGATGCCAGTTGTCAAGCTAATTGTTTAAAAAATAATAGGACATTATTAGTATCTGAATCAGCAATAAAGTGCCTTACTGAATATAGAAATCAGTATCAAGACATATTAAAAGCAAATCCTTTATATACAAGTAATACACATAATAAACCTTGGGAAGTTGTTTCTTGGATTGCTGATGAGCTTGTAGAAGAATTAATTGTGGGAATTTCTGACGATTTTCAAGTGAAAGACGTTATTCAAAAATTGTTTGATCAAGAATTTCAAGAGTTCTAATTATTTACGAAATAACTTTTAGAGAATCTTTCTTTTTACACATATTTAATTAATAATTTTATAAATTAATTTAACATGGAAATTTATTATTAAATAAATATGAGAAAAATCAGTTTGAAATTTTAAATAAAAATGAATATTTATTTAAAAAAGACTGAAGTACAAAATTACACATGTTTTCAATTATGATTTTATGAATTATAAAAATGTACAAAAATAAAAATATTTATACATAATTTTGATTATTTTAATTTTATATTTTAAACATTTTAATTAATAAGATTTTTTATAATTTAATTCAGTGCAATGTGATATTAGATCATAATTTAACTAAAAATATATCGAAGATGAATTTTTATTAAAAAAAAATAACCAAATATTTAAATGGCAAATTAATTTTATATTTGTTTATTTATAAGCCATACAAAAATAATTTTAATTATATCTTATTGTAAATTTATATTAAGGTGGCGCCAGCGTCAACTGAATGTGCATATATAAATAAAAGAGAAATCAAAATAAATATAATCAATTCTTTATTTATAAGTTCGAATATTCATCAGATTCATTAGAATATTCATCAGAAAATATTGTATATATATGACGCGATATATTATTGTATTTACTTTTATCACGATGTTTCTCATAATGCACTTTGGAGGAACTTCCGAAAATGATGCAATTAATTTAACTAGTGAACTGTTGTACAGATGATTCTCACTGATACTTTAAGGGGAAAAAATAGTTTCTCTTGTAAATAATTTTGTTGCTGGGGTATATAAAATTTTATTATTCAGTTTTTTTTTATAATTTCTTTCCACCGCGCAATAAGACATACCTTTAAATTTAAATCAGTTTAAACACGTGACTTCAGAGGAAAACCAGTTTTTATACATGAAATAGCTTTTGCATCATGACAAACAGTTGTTAATGTTACTCTGAAAAAATGCTTTAATCGCTTACGTATATCTGATAGTACATTAACGCGCTTGTCTTCTTAATGTCATTTTCATTTAGCATTCATGACATTGATCTTATATGCGTCTTGAGTGTAGAACTGATTTTTTACATGCAACCGTAACGTAATTTTATTTTCAATTCGTTTTTATAATAATATTAGATTTTTAAGAATGTAAATAGTAATAATTCTTTTATTTATTATTTCAAGTTAATCAATGAAAAATCTTGTTTAAAGACCATATGCAATCAAAATTTTTTAACATAAAACATTTTTTGTTTTATTTATGTTCGTTACATAAAAATGAATATTTTAAATTGCATGTTTTTTAATATCTATTTCAATTACAGGAGATGGTTATCATTTTATTAGGATTATTGTTGATAGGAACAGTAAATTGTGAACCAAAAGTAGTTTTTAATAAAACAGAAATAGAAATTCATATAGATGAAGTTGCATTTCTTCCATTTTATATTGAAGGCTTAAACAAAAATGTAAAAGGAAATCTTACTGCTAACAGTTCAGATTTAAATACAGTTTCAGTTGAAGTTCCAACTTTTGATATTAATTTAATTCACAATGGTTCTTATAAAAGTACCATTAATGTTAATGGGATTTTCCTTGGCAATGCAACAATATTTATGTCAGTTTATATTGATGGGGTAAAAATACTGCTTTTATTAAATATTATTTTAAAATTTCTTTATTTTATTTTAAATTTTCTTTTATTTAAAAAACAACAAAATACTTGTGATATGAAGTTATTTAAAATAAACATATTTTATTTAATTTAATAACTGTTTTTAAATTGTGGTTTATTATATTAATAAATTAAATAATAATTAATATATTAAATAGCGCTGCTATTATATTTAGAATCATAATAATTCTTGTCCGAATTTGTTTTCATGTCAATGAAATTTGAACTTATGAATTTGATATAAATTTATTCAAAATTATGAATTTGAAATAATAAATTTATAAATATTATTAAATATTATTATTAATTTAATAACGCGTAGAAAATATTTTTTACAGAAAAGTATAGAATCAGAAATTATAAATGTTATTGTAACAAGAAAACTAAGAGCAATTGATACTATTTTTACTGCAAGTGTAGCAATATTTGTTTCAATTTTATATATAAATTTTGGATGTGCTATGGATTGGGATGTATGTAGAAAAACAATAAAACGACCAATTGGACCTTTCATTGGATGCGTGTGTCAATTTTTATTAATGCCGTTGGTAAAGTAATATTTAAATCTATTATTTTGTTTTTTGTAGATGTATGAAAAACTTTGTATTCAGTTTTTAATTTTCAGATAAGTTATACTCTTGCTATTATATTGTTCCCTAAATCTCCAGAAATGCAGTTAGGAATTTTCTTCACAGGTGTAAGTCCAAGTGGAGGAGCTTCTAATATTTGGACTATGCTTTTGGGTGGCAATTTAAATTTGTCTGTAACAATGACTACATTATGCACAATAGCAGCATTTGGTAAATTTGTTTCAAATTAATATCAAAATAAAAAAAACTAATTAATTCATCATAAATTAGTGTACAGTTAGTATTAGTACATGCATATTAATTCATAATAAATTAGTATATAGTCAGTATTATTAGTACATGCATATTAATTCATAATAAATTAAAAAATTAATCGCACTATATTTTTTTGTAAAAATACTTTTAAAAACATTATTTAAAAATTTAATAATTTTAGAATTTTTATTTAACTTTATTTTCATTCACTCTAGAATCTAATATTGTATTAATTAGTTTGAATTACTAATTATTTTTACTTAGATTAACTTATTTTGTAGGTTTAATGCCTATGTGGATATTTACATTAGGTAGACACATATTTCAAAGAGGTAATTTAGTAGTACCTTATGGTAAAATAGCAACTTTTGCTATTGGACTTATAGTACCTTTAGCTCTTGGTTATATTATTCAAAAAAAATGTCCAAAACTTACCAAAATACTGGTGCGCATGATGAAATTTTTTTCTATTGTTTTGCTTATTTTTATCGTTATCTTTGCAATTGTAGCAAATTTATATTTGTTTAAACTTTTTTCATGGAAGGTAAGGATATTTTTATAAATTTGAAGCTATTACAGTTTGTTTACAACAGATTGAATAAAATATTTTTCATAGATTATTTTAGCTGGAATGGGGTTACCATGGTTAGGATTTGTATTTGGTATGTTTATTGCATATATCTTACGTCAATCAGATCAAGATATTCGAGCAATTGCTATTGAGACTGGCATTCAAAATACAGGTGTTTCTATATTTCTACTTAGATTTAGTTTAAAACAACCCGCTGCTGATTTGACAACTGGTAAGATTCATATAAATAATTATTTTTTAATAATATGTATTTTATTAATGAATAAATAAATAATTCAATATTTATGTTTTTAGTTATTCCAGTATCTTGTGCATTAATGACTCCATTGCCTCTTTTTGTATTATATATAATAAAACTTGTAATAGATTACAGAAAGAAAAAATTGGCTGGCTTAAAAGAAAAACTTCAAAATCCTCCACAAACTGTAACATCAATTTCAACATCCCAATCTTCCACAAGACTGAATGAAATGGCTCAATAAGAAAATTGTATGCATTTTTAATTTTGATAATTTTGAAATTTCTCAAATATTTGATTTGATCAGCAAATATGAATTATTTTGATGGTCAAGGATCATTTTACTTTTACTGTAATTTAAAATACTTAGATATAAATGTAAGCAGTAAGATATTTTGTACATCATAGGTATACATATACAAAAAAGATTAAACGATCAAGAATCACGAATTTAATTCCCTCTAAATTGTTATAAGATCTATTCTTGCTGGTAGCATTTTATGCAACATCCTTTTAAATTACAAAAAAAATAAAATGCATGATTTAACAATTATTTATATTCTCAATAATTTTTACCTATTAACATGTAGGCTCATTGTACTATTAGGTTGCAGCAGATGAAATGGCCGATTTGGTAATAAATTTTTAAACAGCTGTAACTTTTTATAAAGACAATTTATTTAATCAAAATAGGTACCAATAGATGCAACACACTTTTCCCAACAAGATACAAGTACATTTATTCTAGTTTTGTAGAAGTCCGAGTTTCTGGTTTGAAGAAACTCCTCGAAGGCATTTTTGACAGCAGCTTCATTATTAAATCTTTTTCCTGTCAAAAAGTGATCCAAATGTTTAAAGAAATGGTAATCTGTTGGTAAGAGGTCTGGTGAATATGGAGGGTGAGAAAGAGTCTCATAGCACAACTCGTTTAATTTTTGGACCGTTGTTCTCGATACATGAGGTCGTGCGTTATCATGAAGCAGTATCACTCCATCCCTGTTGACAAGCCTAGGTTGTTGGACTATCAATTTCTGATGCATTTCATCCAGTTGAGCACAGTATTTCTCAGCATTGATGGTTTCGCCAGGTTGCAGGAACGAATAGTGGATAACTCCAGCTACAGACCATCAAACAGTTACCATTATTTTCTTTAGATGAAGGCTTGGTTTCGGCATGTGTCTTGGCGCTTTATCGGTATCTAGCCATTTGGCCGATCGGCGACGATTATCGTATAAAATCCACTTTTCATCGCAGGTCACAATTCGGTGCAAGAACGGTTCCTTTTTGTTGCGGGAGAGAAGAGAACTTGAAATCTCCATTCGACACGTCATGTTTTGCTCGGTAAGATCATGCGGAACTCATTTGTCAAGCTTTTTCTCTTTTCCAAGTTGTTGCAAGTGACGGCAAACTGTCGAATTGTGAACGCCTTATTTCTCGGCAAGATCCCTTATGGTTTGGCGGGGGTCAGACTCTACTAATGCATGCAGCTCGTCGTTATCGATCGATGGTCCTGGGTGTCCACGTGGCTCATTTCCAAGGTCCATATCTCCGGATCGAAATTTTTCGAACCACCGCCGAGTGGTTCGTTCGCTAACTGTATCAGGCCCAAATGTGCTGTTGATATTCCTCGTTGCTTCCGTTGCGTTGTGCTCTAATTTAAATTCGTATAGTAAAAGTAGCCGTTTTTGATTCACTTCCATGTTCACTTTCTCTTTTTGTTTTTACGATCATTATGAAGTGCAAAACAGAAATGACTCCACAACCCAAGGTAGCAGTATTTATACTTCAATATGTCATATCATTTGCGCTGCGTTGTGCCAACATAATACACTAAAATTGCAGCCAACTTTATGTCATTGCTAAATCGGCCATTTCATTTGCAGCAACCTAATAGAAGATGCAATCTTATATTAACAACAGTCGTTAAAGTTCGAGATTCCAAAATATATTACCAGTCGTCAAACTCGTGATTCCATAATATATATTACCATTAGTAAAATCGCAACAAAAATTTAAGGATCTGAAAAAATATATATAATATATATATTTTAAAATGCAGATACTTAAAAATATTTCATATATTTTTAAGAAATGCTTAAAGTTTATAATTTTAAAAATTTCAATGAAGCATTTATTTATTTTAGAAAAACAGATTTATATTAAAAAATTTTTATTTAATATATTTAAAATAATTAATTATTTTGTGTAACTAAATAATTTGTCTACAAATAAAAAAACTCATTTTGTGATAAAGCGTGTAAGAATAAATTTAAGCTGTAAAAAAAATTAAAAAAAAATGTAACAAACATTTTTTTAAATTGTTAAAATAAATAGTTTTAAAAAGAAATTAAAGTAGTTTCTGTCTAAATTTTTCTTAAAGCGTTCGTTAATTTTTTCATAATTAAATTGAAGAATGATAAATATCAAAATCTAAAATAAATAATATCATAAAGGATAAAAATTGATTTACATTAAATATTTAATTATTTAAATGTCAAATATATATATATATATATACATACATACATACATACATACATACATACATACATACATATGTAAGGGTCATTCAGATTAGTGACCGATATATTTTCAAGGCGGTTTTGTACCGACATTTTTCAACCAATCAAAAGTTATTTTTTCTTTCAAAAATCTACAACCGTCAAAATCAAGTTTTATTTTAGCTGAATCTCTAGCAGTTAAATAAAGTGAAATGACCTAAGTAGTCAAGTGCAAAAAGCCAAACAATTAAAAATAAATAAATAAAGTGAAATAAAATCAAGTTTTGGAAACATTTGTTATTTTACTCTGTTTTTGTGCGATGTATTTATGTTGTTATTACGTACTTCGTATACTAGTACATACCTGTTGCGTTCATCAAACGTCGTGAAAGTTTTGATAAATATCTCAAAATGAATTTTTTGAATCGCGCTTCTAACATGCACACACGAGAAGACTCTTTTGTTATTTCTGATAGCGAAGAAGAAGTAGAAACTTCTTTTAGAAGAAACAAAACAACTATTGATACTAAAATAATTGGTGATACAGATTCGGAAAAGTAAGATTAAATTAGATACTAATGTGATTATATTATAAATTTATAGTTGACGTTAATAATTTAATTTAATTTAATTTAATTTTATATGTTTATCCAAATATAAATTGTTCTACTTACTTTCAGCTGTAATAAGAAAATTTAATTTATTAAATATATTAAATAAGTACTTTTATGTTTTAGTTTTCTTACAAACTAGCTGTTTCACCCGCATATACTAAGTAATAACTGTACTCGCGACTTCATATCCGTGGAAAATTTTAAATTAGGATGTCTTTTCTTCCTGTGAGCCAATTTTGATGAAATAAAGCCTACTTTTATCCAGTAGTTTTCATGTGATACGTCTAAAATTTGGGTTCAAAATATTATTGAAATCATTATATAATTCAACAATATTTTGAACCTAAATGATATTCATTGAATTCATAATATAATTATTATTTACTTAAAATAATTGTTTAAAATTATCTATTGTTTATTTTTTAATTATTCAATGTTTATACACATTTTTTGAAAATATTTATTAATAATAAAATTTATGTTCTATAAATTCTTTTTTAGAGATTTTTCAAATTATGACTCCTATGCAGAAAGTAGTAAGGAAAAAAGTAATAATGAATTTGAAGATTCAGAAACAGGTAATAAAAGTCATTTTATTTTGTATATTTATCTGTTTATTTTCTATCTTTAAATGATTTGTTTAATATTTTGATAGATTTATAAATTAAATTATATAATTTAATAATTTATTATGTTAAAATATTATTTTAGAAGATTTACAGTTCATAAATAATAGTCACAGAGTGTCTATTATTGAACATTCATCTGAATCTGAGAGGTAATATAATTGTATAAATATGATTCTATTTTATGAATAATTTTTTTTATTCAATTTTAATATAATATATAATTTTTCAGGGATTTAAGTGAAGATGAAAGTGAAAAAATTAATAAATATAAAAGACGTTCAATTTATGACAATGCAGTTGATACACCAAACAGTGAAAGTAAGATTTAATAAAATTTACTGTCTTTTATTTGTAAGTTGATAAACAATTTATAAATTCTTAGGTACTCCAATAAATCATTTACGTAAAAAAAGTAGAAAAACTATCATTTACAGTGACTCTGATTCTGAAAAGTAAGTATAAAAAACTTTTATTTACTCATTTTTTGTATTATAATATTGGTTAATATAATATTATTTAATTAATTAGTACCTCTTTTAAATGTGAAAAAACATCTGCAGAAAAAAGTCGAAGAAATATAATTGATTTTAATGACAAAGATGATGAAACTAATTTTGAAGAAATCTTAAATGGTATATTTTTAAACGAATATTACTTATAATCATATATTAATATTGTAAATGATTTTTTTATAATAAGTAATGATACATATTTCAAAATTTTTCAAAGAATCTACTTTCGAAATGAAAGAGAAAAATGAAAATTCAACAGACAGTAATGAAAAAGATTGGCTGTCTGACCAGGAATCAAGTGAAAATTCTGATTTCGATAAAAAAAAAGCATCCATACATTCTGAAAAATGTGGAATTAAAAATAATGAGGAATACAAAACTTTTTCAGAAAAAAAATTAGCTTCAAAACGTAATATTAAATCAGAGCCAGAACAATTATCAAAAATAATTGATCTTACAATTAATGATTTATCAAATAATTATTCAAATAAAGAACAAAAAATTGATCTTACTATTGATGATTCAAAACACGATTATTCAATGAAATACAAAAATCTAAGTTTTAACAGGGGAAACAAAATAAGCGTTACTGATAGTGATTTAAAAAATGATAGTACAGCAAATAAGTCACCAATTGATAACAGTTTTAGAAATAAGCAAAAAGTTGATGATGATGATGTAATAATTTGTAGTTCTACAAGTACATCAGGTAAAAATAAATATTTAGATGATTTGCATCAATAAAATTATATAAAATTTCAAATTTAAATGATTTTTTTAGAAAGTGAAATGGATAATGAAGTAATAACATTAGCAAAAAAAGAAATAGGAGTAGGAAATATAGATCCTATTGAAGCTCAAAAGAAGGAACTCTTACTTTTGAATATTGATTTCACTCAAAAACAATTGGATAAACTTAATGTAAAATATATCCAACAATTATATCAAAATGAATAATAAAGTTTACCTAATTAGATTTTGTTATGTTGATGTTTTCAGAAATTTGCTGCATCAATAGATATAAATAAACTACCAGATAAAGGTGAAAAGGTACATAAAACCATAAAGGAATATGAAGAAAAACTTACCACTTTACAGATGAAATTGGAAAAGATATCAAAAAAAATATCTTTGAATAGATCGAAAAATGTTCAGACTCCTAAAACAAAAGTAGAATATGAATTCAATATTAAAGAAAATAAGTCAATGATAAGTCCTTTTTTTGACAATAAAAAAAGTATTGATTTAAAGAATTTTGAAAAGAAACATAGTGCTCATGATTCTCAATTTACAAATCAATTTGATGATTTTGATATAAAAGACATACCTAGCGTACCTGATGCGTCCTTTGATGCAGCTGATCTTGGAAAAAAAGCTTTAGCAACTCTTAACAAGCAGCAGACATTAACTCATCAAAGACTTGAACAACTTCACGGGTCATTAACTTCACGACCTACTGAAGATCAAAAAGAGAAAGATCCAAATGGTTTAAAAGTTTTACTTATGCCTCATCAGCAACATGCTCTAGCTTGGATGAAATGGAGAGAAAAACAAAAACCTAAAGGTGGTATATTAGGTACGTTCATTTTTAATTTTTGGAATGAATTAAGTTAATCAATTTTAATAATCTATTAAAAATAAGAATTTCGTACTTAGCTGATGATATGGGACTGGGTAAAACTTTATCAATGATATCTTTAATTTTGGCAACTTTGAATTATGAAGAAAGAGATAGTGATGACAGTGATGAAAGAAATAGTGACGATTCATCAGAATGGTTATCAAGAAATAAGAAACATAAAAGTATATTTTATGAAAATTTTATTTCTTAAATATTTAAATATTTTTTAATGTTTAATAAAATATTATTTACTTATCATAAAAATTATACTAGGGTATTATGGCGGTACTTTAGTCGTTTGCCCAGCTTCATTAATAAAACAATGGGAAGCCGAAATAAAAAATCGCTGCAAACGAGGTTTACTTTCAGTTCTTGTTTTTCATGGAAATAATAGAAATATTGAAGATAGAAAGTTATCAAAATTCAATGTAGTTATTACAACATATCAAACTTTAGTTCGAGAAGCAGATGGTGAAACTGCAATGTACAGGGTAAGTATAAAATATAGCAGAATAATGATATTGAAATTGTTTTTAAACATATATGTTTTATTTTATTTTAAATTTTCATGCTTTTTTTTATATTCAATATTATTTTATTCGTACATTTTATAACTTTAAATAATAAAAAAATATTTTTCTCTTAGATGGAATGGAACAGAGTAATTCTTGATGAAGCTCATTATATACGGAATCATAAAAGTAAAGCTTCTATAGCAGCATGTGGTTTAAGTGCAAAATATAGATGGGCTTTAACAGGAACACCAATTCAGAATAAAGAAATGGATGTATATGCAATACTTAAATTTTTAAAATGCACACCATTCAGTGATCTTCAAGTTTGGAAACGTTGGGTTGATAATAAAAATGATGCTGGTAAACAGAGATTAATAACAATTATGAAAACAGTGATGCTTCGTCGGACTAAACAAGAACTACAATCAAAGGGTAGTTTAAATTCTTTACCAGATAAAAATTTGGAAATTATTGAAATTGAAATGGATCGTGATGAAAATCTAGCATATCAAAAAATTTTATTGTTTTCACAAAATTTATTCGCGCAATTTTTAGCACAACGTGCTGAAAAGCAGCACATGAGAGAATTACATGGTGGTAAATTTGATAGACCATCTTATTCTTCTCTTGGTAAATCAATAATAGAATTATTTTTTATTTTTTATAATTTTATGAATTTTAAATTTCAATCCATTCTTTCTATATGTAGGCTCAAAAACACAATTTACAAAAGCTCAGCAAGTGTTATTAGATCATCATTCAAATGTTGAAGCTCACGAAATTTTAGTATTACTTTTACGATTGCGACAAATGTGTTGTCATCCAGCGTTAATACATTCAATGCTAGATCAACATGATGCGGAAGTAAATGGGCTCGATGAAGAAGACGATGCAAATATCGATCTTTTAAATCAATTGCAAAATATGTCAATAAATGAAGATGAAAATATTGAAGAGCATGTTGCAAATTACAAAATTGACAAAAGAGTTGCAGCTAATCTTTTGACAAAAAAAAATCCAGTGTTTGATAATGATAGACGTAGTTCTAAGGTATATTTTGATTATTTCTGAAATTAATTTAAAAAAAATAAATTACAAAGCAAAAAAATTTTGTTTTTTTATTCAATTTTTTTTTTCTATAATTTTATATATTAAAATAGTTTAATGAGAATTCAAATATATATGTTTTATATTTTTGGTAGGTGAGAGCGATTATACAAACTATTGAAGAAATTTTAGAAAAAGGAGATAAAGTTATTGTGGTATCACAATGGACCAGTTTTTTAGAAATAGTAGCTAAACATTTAAACAATATCGATGATGCAAATTATGTTATGTTTACTGGAGCAGTTGCTGTAAAAAATAGACAGGTAACTCCTAATTACTTAAATAAATTAAATATCCAAGTGATACTTTTAACTAGAAATGCAATCAGTGATAGTGCTTCAGCGAAATGGAATTCTGTAACGAGAGTTGAAAATGATAATTTCAAAAGTTTATTAAAATCTAAATTTTATTATTTTTTTTTATTTAAATTATTTTAAAATTAATAAAAAAAAAAATAAGATTAAAAAAATTTAATTTTTGTGTATATTGAACATTTATATTGAATATTTAGGCAATTGTTGATAAACTAAATGATCCTGATGAAGATGTAAATATTCTTTTACTGTCATTAACTGCCGGTGGTGTTGGTTTAAATTTAGTTGGAGCTAATCATTTACTTCTTATTGATATTCATTGGAATCCTCAGTTAGAAGCTCAAGCTCAAGATCGTATTTATAGGTTTGGTCAAAATAAAAGTGTTTATATATATAAGTGAGTAGATTAATAAAATACATGTACAATAATTTGTATTCAAAGTTTAATTAGAGAAATTAACTATTGATTTCTCTTTTACAGATTTATTTGTAAAGATACAATTGAAGAAAGAGTAAAAAATCTGCAAGATAAAAAATTAGAAATTGCAAATCATGTTTTAACTGGAACAAGATCTATATCTTCGAAATTAACTATCGAAGATCTTAAATTATTGTTTTCATAAATAATTTGTCATTATTATTTTTAAGCTTATTTCTAAGTTAATATTATATAAAATTAGATACGTAGTAATATTTAAACAGGTAAAGAGCATTTATTTAAATGTGCAATTTGTGTATTTATGAAAAAATTAGTTTTATTTATATAAAAATAAATTATATTTAAATAATTAAGTAAACTTAGGTACATCGCCGTTTTTCCAGTCATTTTGACTGACGTTTTTCAATGTGTTTTGTTTTGTTCTAATAGTACTATTCCAAACTCCATAAAAGAAATATATACCTAAGCCTGAAAGTAAATATGACATATTTTTTAAAATAAATTTGTGAACAAAAAGAAATATTATTTAATAACTTACCAACTATCATCCAAACTCCAAATCGTATCCACGTTTTCACATCTAACATCATCATTAAGTAAACATTGATTAATATACTAATTCCTGGTAGAAAAGGAACAAATGGAACCTAAAAATAAATAAAAATTATATTATTGGTTTAAGAATAAATTTTATAAAATTTTCGATTAAATACAAAATAAACTAAAATTTTTACCGAAAAACTGAGTTGTTTATCACAATTTGGTTGTAAATATATGAATAATAAAATTAATATTAGTGCTATCGTTAATAATACCAGTGGTATTAGAAAAGTGAAATTGCCGTCGCTAATTTCTTTGGAATATACTGAGATCATCAAAGTCAAACAGATACATACTAAAACTAAAAATAATATGAATAATTATGATGTGAAATTTTTAAGAAAGCGTACAAGAAATCACTGAACACTTACAATAACAAAATACCAACGAAGTCACTATTCTTGAAGTTAGTCTTGTGGAATAAGTCAGTCGTTTATAATTAACTAGCTGCATTAGTATCGAAGACGTCGAAAATGATTCACGGTCATTTCTTTTCTCGTAAGATTTACTTTCTTCGTATCTAAAATTGTTATTGATGTTATTACGTTTATAAAAAGAATAAGTTTTTATAAGTATCTAATATTAACCTTAATATAAGCACACAAGCTGCCACAATTGAATAAGCCAAAAGAGTGCCAATGCTCATCATGTTAATTAGTTGACTTAACTCAAATACTGCAGCTAAAACTCCTGCAAATTTTTTCATTAAATATTAATAAGTCATTTCTTTCAAAAGTTTTATTGAATGTTAATTTTGTTGACAACGTAAAGATTCTATTTAACAGAAATTTTTTAATAAAAATGTTTAAGTAAAGATAATTAATTTATAAATTATATTTAATTGCAGTTTATTTTGATGAATTAAACCAAACATCAAGACAGTGATGTTCTTTTTTAATAAGCAAAAAATTACTATTACCTGTTAATAGTCCAGCAGAAAGTGTGCCCATAAGAGGCGTATGAAATCGAGAGCTAACTTTGCCCATCCATTTGAATATCAAACCATCGGATGCCATTGCGTAAATGACTCTGGGTAGTGGAAACATCGAACCCAACAAACTAAATCAATGGGGTAAATTTTTAACGCACTCGATATTACAAACATAATTATATCCTATATTAAAAAAAAAAAAAAAAAAAAAAAAAAAAAAAAAAAAAAAAAAAAAAAAAAAAAATTTTAAATATAAACCTCGCACACAATCCGCAAATAGCTCCTGCAGTCACGACGTATCTCGCCCACTTCCAACCGATGTGATCGAACATGTAAGGAAATGGCGCGTCCGCGTTTTGTTCGTAATACGGCAATACCGTGGTAAGTATCGTCGATACGCCAAAGTAAGCGAGAAATACAACGGTAAGCGAGGCTATTATCGCAATGGGAATGCTCCTTTGAGGATTTTTTGCCTCTTCGCCGGTTGTCGCCACGCAATCGAATCCGATGAATCCGTAGAAACAGGTCGCCGCGCCGCTTATTATGCCGGATATACCAAACGGCATGAATCCACCGGCACCTTTTGAACAATCGGCTTTCGTGCAGCTTGGCTGCAGTTTCCAGTTGTTCATGTTTGCTTTAACGGTTATTGAGGCGCTTGTTTATTAAAATTTTTATTCAAGATAAATTATTCATGAAATTTATTGAATATTTACCTTTAAAAGCTCCGGCTATTACAACGAATAATACAACGCTTAAATTTGCTAACGTGAAAAGATTATTTGCCACCGATGATTCTTTAGCTCCAAACGCCAAAGCAGCTAAAACGTGTAATAAATTATCGTTTAGTCATTAAAATTTTATTGAGCCTAGAGTTTCAACAAAATTAATAAATCTTTAGAAACGGCTCGAAAACTATAATTAAATTTTATAAATATTTATTGTTTTTCTAAACGCAACGTAATAAAAACGTTGCAAAACAAATCTATACTTTAAGCTCGGTCGAATGGACGATAAAATTAATCCAAATACCAACCGGAAAATGCAAGTGTGACACCGAAGGCAAAAAAATCCGGATACGATGACAGATGGGATATTTCGATGGGTGCCGCCGATTCGAACGCATTTCTCATGGAATTATTGAAAAGCGCGTCCACGTAAGTGCTAAGCCCTCGGACGACGCTCGCCGAGCCAATAACGTATTCCAGTATGAGCGTCCAGCCGATGAGGAAAGCGATGAACTCGCCCATCGTCACGTAACTGTAGACGTACGCGGAGCCGGCTCTTGGTACTCGCGCACCGAATTCTGCATAGCAGAGACCTGTAAAAGCAAAAAAATGATTACAACGTAATCACGTATGTTTTGTCGTAAAATTATTGCAACGATAATTACGTATACAAATAAGAAATTTATTTTCCTTTTTTTTTTTTTTTTTTTTTTTTTTTTTTTTTTTTTTTTTTTTTTTTTTTTTAATTTTCTTATTCCTTATCGAAATGATCTCCCTTATTAACGTAACGAATATAATGAACTTTATCTTTGTTTCCACACTAAACGAATCATCGAATTAATTCTAAATAAACAATGATGAGTACACAATATGAATTTTTTTTATGTCAATCATGAAATTATTCGACTTTTAAATCATTTTTTTATTTTCAACGAAGTTAACGAGAAAAGTTTATAATAAAATTAAGATGTATTCTTATATATCATTGCAGTATATAATAATAATATTGACGACTTATCTTTTAAGCATTTACATTTTAATTATAAATCGAACAGGTTTTTTGATTTTATCATTAAGATAAGTGAATTAATTAAATGATAAAATAATTCTAGAACGATGCTTTTGAACAATAATGTTCTAATTTAACGTTTATCGATTGCATTTTTAAATTTTCAAATGCACAATTTGATTTTTTAAATTTTACATCGTTTTAATATTTGATAAATGTATGTTTAAAAATAAGATTTTAGTTAACTAGAAATCTCCGATAAAATTACATTTATTGGAAAATATAAAGAACGAATGTGAAGTTTTCCTACGAAATTTAACGTTAATGCTGTTTATGGGTGATGAGAGTGAAAAGGGTTTTAGTAATAATTTTAATAATTTAAGAACCTTTTTGTACTAATTATTATTATTATTATTATTTTCACTCTTATGTCACTCGCCAACTTAATATTGAGTGATTAGTTTCTGTCGTTTGTTTAATTGTCTTTTTTGTGATTGTGGTAAAGTGAAGATTTTTAAGTGCACCGAGTGTTTGTCTGTGTTTAGTATTGTGTTATTCTCGTGGCAGTCAAAAATGAAAGTCTGAAATGAGTGTATGAATGTCTCTCCCACTGTCTTAATGTATCTGTCATGTTGTTTGAATTTAAGTTTACTCATTAGCTCGGTTTTGCAAAGGGAAGGGTGTTTAGGTGTGGCAAAGAAAAGTAAAATTCTTATTGGTTACCTTCTTGATGCATTTGATGTATGAGAGATGTACTCGTAGCTAAAGTGGACATCTGAGCGTGATGTGTATTTGAGAAGTTTCGAAACAGTTAGAATACAGGTAATGACATCAAAAAAAGGTTAAGCGATTGGACTGCAAATGTGTTTTTACGTGTCTAATTGTTTTTAGGAAAAGATAAACGTCTTTATGGATGTCTTCGTCCTTGCACGTTATATAGCAAGTTAACCCTAATAAACTTGTAGAAAGAAAAAATTTGGAAAATACGTCTATAGAAAATCTGTTTTTTCATTTAACGAAGCGGTTGTACATATGTATTTGTTGTGGTCTTATATTATGAAGCTGTAAAAAGTAAATGCGTTCTCAGTCACGTATACGTGTTGAAAGTACAATAGTATAATTCCTATAACAGAACGTCTTTTGTGATTTATTATAAATTTAAATTTTCTTAAATGTGTATTTTACGACGTAACAATCGGTTTATTCTCGTCGTGAGGCAAATTAATTTTCTTTCGTATTACTTATATATTTATTTCGGTATTATACCATGCGTTTTTTATATTTAATGTAAAATTCAGTTAGAAAAAAAGAATGATATTTATATATAAAGAGAGAGAGAGAGAGAGAGAGAGAGATGAATAAAGAAAAGTTTTCAACAAAAAATCTATTTTTATGTATATACTGAAGTAAGCTGTACATTTTTTAATGCAACCGTTCTTATCCAAGAAAATCTTTTTTTTTTTCATCTAAAATTTATTTAACTATGAATAATAAATTTTTTTTTTTGTTTTTGTTTTTTATTACAAACAATATAAAGATATATACTAAAATACATATTAACAATTAAAATGACGTTCAAATAAAAAATCTAGTTTAAAATCTATTCAACAAAAATGACGTTTCTGTCAGATTTTTTTTGAAAAATTATTAACTTACTTCGAGTTTTCTTTATGTTAAAATTGTTTATTTAAATAACTACAATGGTACTTCTGTTTTTTTTTTTCAATCATTAAAACAATTCAACGAAGTTGAAAAAAAAAAAAAAAAAGAATGAAAAAGCGTAAGTGATTCAAGTACACAAACACACGCGTATTAGTCATTGCGAATGAAGACACAGTCGAATCGATAAAACGCGCGTCGCGCGAGAAACAACTTGTTGCCGAAAAGCAAAGCCAACTGTGCCAAGTATTCCGTTCGTTAGCTTTATTAATAGAAAAAACTCGCGCTTGCTTATACGCGCAAACTTCCACATGGATTCGAAAACTCGTTCTCTCCCTTATTATTAATATCCGATGTTAGATTGAGACGAGGACGATAAAATTAATTATCGTTAAAATATTCGATCGATTATTTATTTATACCTTACCTGCGATCATCGAGGCGACGGCCGCTATGGCGAACGAAATAACGACGGCCGGACCGGCGATCGTTTTAGCCACCGAACCCGCCAATACGTAGACACCGACTCCGAGAGTCGAACCGATTCCCAATGCTGTGAGATCCAGCGTCGACAGACATCGCGCCAGCGACGTATCGCCCGGCGAGTCGATCTGTTTCTTACGACCGAACGCAGTGCAGAGATCTTTAAGGTGCATAGTTCGCTGTCTGTGTAGCTAAAAAATTATGATTTTTTTTTTTTTTTTTTTTTTTTTTTTTTTTTCATTTTTAAATTCGTGAGATTTATTTTTCTTTTTTTAACATACAACGTGATCGATTATTTTGCTTTATTATTATTTTTTTTTTTTTTAGATTATACATATGGCCAATCGTTATTTATACGGTTGTGTTAATCTAATATTTGTTCATGTTTTTTTTTTTTAAAGATAAAATTAAAAAATTATTATTCGTACAATAAATAGATTATTATAACATATAATAAATATGACGATTATTATATGTGTAATGTTTTTTTAAAATATCTAACGATGTAAAATGTTATTAAAAAAATTTAAACGATTCACTCGAAATTGATATGATATAAATAACGTTTATAACGCGCATCATTGTACTTTAATATGTTTTTCATACAAATAATAATAAACGGTAGGTATAATTATTTATTTTCTTGTCAACGAAAATTCAGCGTAAACCATTAACGTAATAATATGATGTGCAATAAACTTGCTCGACGGCAGTTTAGTAAGAGAAAAAAAATCCATGTTTGAATATTAAATTTCAAGATTAGTATAGTGGAATTTTTCTTCTTAGTTCTAAATTTCCTTTAACAATGCGATTTGAAATTTATAATTTATAAAGTTCTACTGGATATATATACACACACATATATATATATATATATATATATATATATATATATATATATAATTATCTAAATTAGCTTTAACTGTTAAAGATCTCGCAAACGATTAGTAATATTAAGCGATATTTTAGTATCTATTAATAATTCTAATAAGTTAATGACACTTATTAGGTGACATGTTGTATATATGTATATTTTTTTAATTATTTTATTACCAGAAAAATACTTTTTAATTAATACATATAGAATTTAGTACTAACGATTTGTACTTTACTGTGATAACATGTCAATAGAACACTACAGATTAGAAAACTGCATACTACTACCGAATAATTTGAGTAAACGTTAAATAAACTTTGACCAAGAAAATATCATTTTTTTGAAAATCTTCTTAACAAGCATATTAATAAAATTATAAAAGAATTTAAGTTTATCATGTCAATAACATTTAGTTTATTTTTTATTTAAAATTTAAAGATAAATTATTAGACTGATTTATTAGATAAGTTATGAAACAAAAACGATAAAATAATAATAACATATTTATGAATCATTAGCTTGAAATAATACAATAGTCGTTAACAATTTATTTA
The DNA here is from genome assembly GCA_949987625.1 of Chalcis sispes. Taxonomy (NCBI): domain Eukaryota; kingdom Metazoa; phylum Arthropoda; class Insecta; order Hymenoptera; family Chalcididae; genus Chalcis; species Chalcis sispes. The sequence continues at coordinate 74,957,862 of OX465094.1, forward strand.
CATTCTTGAATATTTTCTTAATGGGCAATAGTAGAAAGTGAGAATTCATTAAAGTAGCATCACATTAAATACCGTAGACAATTATGTCTTGGATAACCTCGAGCTTTTAACGCGAAGTTTTCAAACCGCAAACAATTAAAATAAAATATTTTTAACTTCCCTATTTTAATAACTTTTAATAAATAACTTATTTCGCGTAGCGGTAATACAACTTTAAATCATCTATCTCACCAATAAAAACTAGTCGGATAACTTACCGTAACAATTTTCGTCCACGTTATATCCATTTTTGTTTATAACGCGTAATTTTACGCACACTGATCGTCGAAACAATAAAATAAAAAAAAAATAAAAAATAAAAAAAACAACAAAACAAAACTAAAAGTCAGCGAAAGAAAAAAAAGAATTTTTCACGACACCGATCGTTCGATCGCCGGTCACAAACTAGTTGAACGCGATACAGCAGCGGTAAAAGTATGATGTAAAAAGATGCGTTTAATACGTCACTGCGCATAGGTGTACGGCTTTATACATATATATATATATACACGATGTCTAACGTACGATGCGCTCTTTGAACGGCCGGCAGCACGCGACTGAAAGTTGAGACTTGAGAAGGTCCCTCGCACGCGCAAACGAGCGGTAATTTAGGTGCCAAACTAGAGGGAGAGAGAGAGAGAGAGAGAGAAAGAGAAAGAAAGAGAGACAAATATATATATATATATATGCGAGAATTCTAGAGATACACTGGGACGTGTACTTGGTGCAAACGAACGAAAAAAAGGATTCCCTGCCACGCGTATACATAGCAGCTCGCTCGTACAACACTTGTAAGCTCACGCGTTTCAAGTATATAAGCGTTCGGTTAGTTCTTCAATTGAAATGAATCATCTCATCGTTTTGTTCTAGATTTGCGCGCTAGCGAGCGCGACTTCGATGGATGAGATTGATGTGTAAGGCGGCGGCTTTAATGGCGACTTGATTCTCTTCTCATGAGTAATTATTTTTGGCTGTTTGTCGTTACGCACGCGTAAATTTTTTATTAAATTTTTGAATTATAAATGATGCGAAATGTCTGAATTATAACGATAATTATTAAAAAATATTATGGATATGAAATGTTTGCATTCCAATTTAATAAATAATTTTGTCGATTATTGGTAGATAATAGATTATTATTTATGCACGTTATTATACTTGATTTCAATTAAAATAAAAAAAAAAAAAAAAAAAAAAATAAACAAAACATGATTCCATGAAAACGAGCCGACGATCGAATACTTTGATTCGCACAATTGAAATTTTTCGTAACTCCATCAATTGAGCGAATTAAAAATGGCATTGAATATAATTAAACAGTGGGAAGAAAATGTTATTTTTGATAATTAATTTTCTATGTTCATCATCTATACATTTTAAAACAACTTCGTACACGAAGCTTTTAGAAGAGAAGGAAAGTCTTCTTTCGTCATTAAATAAAGTCTTAAAGATTACTTAACAGTCAAATTTTCTTAATTACGAGTTATAAAATATGTTTGATTTTGAGAAATGATAATTTGAGTATATCAGTGTATAATTTTCATTTTACTATTGTTTATTTACTATTTTTTATTGTGTCAACCATTTTAAATAACTGTATAATAATATAATTTTAATGTTATGATTGACTATTGACTAAAATAAAATGATAAATTTTTGATATTTTATTGGTAATATTGGATTCTGCAGATATTTTTATTAATTGCAACATTCATAAGGGTAAATTTTCATATATGTAATTGTTATAGAAATTTTATGGCATAATTAACAAATGATTAATAAATTACAAATATAAAATAAAATATAAATTAATTATATATATGATAATGTTCAAATAAATAAAAATTTGCAATAATTTATGATGTAATACATTTATCTAAATCAAATCTCAAAAAATATTATAAAATCGTTTGCGAACATTGTATTTCTTTTTTCATATCGTCTTACTTTCTCTACCAATCGATCGAATTTCGATTTGACGCGAAAAACATTCATGCTTTTATTAAATTCGATTCGTACAAAACATTGTAATCGCAATTTACAACATTAAAATATTTATATACAATATTTTATGATTAAATATAAATAAACTTAACATCTGCTAATATATATTGTTAAATGAAATATTCAATTATTCTGACATAATTAATTATTTTAATAAAAACAGTATCGCTTGAAAAATAAAACTTTTATAAATTTCAATATATTATATTTGTTATTACAGATAATTTTACAATTATCCTTAACTCGAATTATCAAATTTTATAAATAAACTGCTCAATAAAAAAGGGAAAATATTGTAAAGAATAATTTAAGCTTCGTAAGTATTTTAATTTTGCACTTAAAGAAAATGAACATCGATAATCTACTTAACCCTTTACCGCCCAAAGTCTCTCTCCGCGAACGTAAACTTTAGCCCCTTCAAAATATGACTAATTCATCTGTTTTTTTTTCCGAAAAGCACCTTACCCACTATTTTTGGGTGTGTTTTTTCAGAATCTGCTATCAGAAATTCAAAAAAAAATGCACTTAAATATTATTTTTTTTTTTGATTTAACTTAAAAAATGACAATTTTTGACCTCTTTTTTTAAATAAATTCTATATTTTCTATGAATTCTAATATCTTTAAATGGAAACAATTTACATCATGAGTGATCTCAATCTCTTGCCTTTCTGATGCGACCTTCCGTTTTCAAAAAGCTGTAACGGCCGCTTCAAAATGGCCGTTTAAACAATGCAGCGTAAAATAAAACTTCGACGGTTATTTACGAGAACAGGATCAACTTAACGAAAAAATGTTACAGAATAAGAAGTACTTAGAATTAACCAAAGAATACGTGTGAATTTTTTCAAAATTTTTTGAGACATTTTTAAATTTTTGGACTTGGCGACTTTTCGAAAAATCCCAAAAATGTCTCAAAAAATTCTGAGAAAATTCACGCGTATTCTGTATTCAATTTTAAGCATTTTTTGCATCAGTAAAATTTTTTCAAGAAGTTGATTCTCCTTGAGTAAAGAGACCACAAAATCAGTTAATGACGTCACGCATACATGGCTCATAAAGTTACGCTAATATTGCTTTTCCGCCTCTGATAACTAAATTTTAACAAAATAAAATATCTATTTCTTGTTTCAATTCTGAGACTATTCGTTTTCGGGCATTTCAAATATACTACTATATCCATAGTACATATCATTTCATTTACTCTCAAGTAATCATAACTACGTGAATTTGCTAAAATTATAAAAAAGTTATAATTTTTTGTTTATCCGTATCACTATGCCTAAAAAAAAGTCGGATTCTGTCTCTGTTAGAAGAAGTGAAAGGCAAAAGTATTTAGTCAAAATCACAGAAGACGATGATTATGTTGTAATACCTAATGCTGATGATTCGGGTGAATCGGACATTTTGTGGTCTCTGTACTCGAAAAGAATCAATATTTTCAAAAATTTTTATAACACAAAAATGCTTAGAATCGATTAAATAATACGTGTGAATTTTCTCAGAATTTTTTTAGACATTTTTGGGATTTTTCGATAAGTGGCCAAGTCCAAAAATTCAAAAACGTCTCAAAAAATTTTGAAAAAATTCACACGTATTCTTTGGTTAATTCTAAGTACTTCTTATTCTGTAACATTTTTTCGTTAAGTTGATCCTGTTCTCGTAAATAACCGTCGAAGTTTTATTTAACGCTGCATTGTTTAAACGGCCATTTTGAAGCGGCCGTTACAGCTTTTTGAAAACGGAAGGTCGCATCAAAAAGACAAGAGATTGAGATCACTCATGATGTAAATTGTTTCCATTTAAAGATATTAGAATTCATAGAAAATATAGAATTTATTAAAAAAAGTGGTCAAAAATTGTCATTTTTCAAGTTAACGGGTTACCCCCACTTGCGACTTTGAAAAAATCGATTTTTTGTTAATTGCATTTTTTTGAAGTATAAGTATCTGAGAATATGACCTGAAAATTTCAAGTCGATCCGAACAAAATTGACTGAGATATGAGCGTTGAAAGAGACGAATCCGTTGTGTAAACAACCGGCTACTTTAAACTTTAAACGCGTTTTTCTCGAAATGGCATTTCTGAAGTCGGTGACCAAGATTACTCAAACACTAATGAACCGATCTTCTTGAAATTTTGCAGGCTTATTTAATACATAAAAATGTAGTCTTTAATCGTTCGATTTTTTGTTTCGAAAAAAAACGGCCGTTTTTTTTCGTTAAAATCGAACCATTAACTTTGACTGTCCGCCATTTTGTGAAAAATAAATATTTTTTTAAATCTTTTGATTAAAGACTAGTTTATACTTATATTTAACTAAATCTATCCACATTTTTTGTTTCAAATGATCCACTTCGTCGCAATGTTGGTCACTGCAAACCGTATAAATAAAAACACTATTTCATTGGCGGCCATTTGCCACTTAATACTGTAATATTTTGCAATAAAAAAATTACTGAAAGTTCTTCAAGATGTATTCTTTAAGATGATATAATAATCGTTTAAAAAAGTTTTGTAGTTTTCTTTAAAAAAATTCATGAAAAAGGCCTTTTTTGTTGAGCTACAACTGGGGGTAACCCCTTAAATAAAAAAAAAAAAAATAATATTTAAGTGCATTTTTTTGAATTTCTGATAGCAGATTCTGAAAAAACACACCCAAAAATAGTGGGTAAGGTGCTTTTCGGAAAAAAAAAACAGATGAATTAGTCATATTTTGAAGGGGCTAAGGTTTACGTTCGCGGAAAGAGACTTTGGGCGGTAAAGGGTTAAGTCATAAGAAAGTTCCTCCAAAAACACACGCGTGTTTGTCATGTGTTATTATTAATTAGTAATCAAGGAATATATAGAGATAAAATAAATAATTCAGTCGATTCAATAATTTATTGAAACACCGAAAATTTTCTCTACGCGGTTCTTATCAATGATAAAAGTTCAATAACGCTCGATTGGGATTTTAGATAGCGAAAAGATACATAAAAATTAACTATAGGTATAGGCCTACATATAATATACACATATTTCACCCGTGATGTAATTCAATAAATGAATATGATTGTTGTTGCATTGAATAATTACAACATTCTTAGAATTAAATTGTATTGTCGCAATGATGTTTCGAAAATTTTAAGCAGTCTAAATTTTTCTCTTTTTTTTTTTTTTTTATCTTATCATCAATTCTTTTACTATTTTCCTTGTGCTATAACCCAAAATAATAATTAAAAAAAAAAAAAAAAAATAAAAAAAATAAAAAAAAAAAAAAAATAGACTATTATTCAATCACCGCATCAAATAATTATAACATTCTTAGAATCAAATTTTATTGTCGCAATTATAAGTTTCGAGAATTTTAAGCAATCTAAATTTTTCTTTTTTTTTTTTATCTTATCATCAATTCTTTTACTATCTTCCTTGTGCTATAACCCAAAATAATAAAAAAGGAAAAAAGAAAAAAAAAGAAAAAAAAAAACAAAAAAAATAGACTATCAATCACCGCGTTTCAAAAAATATACCTGATGCGTTAAATGTAATAATTAAATTATGGCCGTTTGTTTTGAAAAATTTTTTTCCACATTTTTAAAAGATTTTAAAGTTCATTATTAATTTTTAGTTAGATTTTACGATCAAGGGGAATGGCAATTGAAAAAGGAATGCAAATTTTTAATTTAATTATTTATATCGAGGCTATTAATCGAATTAATATTAATTAATTAATAAAAACAAAATATCCGGCTGTTTTAATAATGCCTATGCTTTTAAGGCGTGTACTCCAATCTTATCTTTAAAGCCTGCATAAGTAAAACAATTAACTTTTAAAAGCTCGACTTATTTAAAATTTATTTACTTTTTAAATAAAAAGTATACTATCATAAAATAAATGATCGATTTGGAAAACTTTTAATAAAGCCAATAAATTAATAAAAATTTTTAAATTAAAGTCGCATCGAGTTATTAAGTTATTATAAACTTGGATTTGCTAGATTTGACTGGATTATCATCTTTGATTATTATTATCAATAATAAATCGTACAAGTATATTGTACTCTTGTTTGCGAATTGTAAGATTGTAAGAAAGCAAATAAAGGATTATTTTTTTTTTTTTTTAAATTTTCTTATCGGCGCTTGTAAATCCAGTTAAAAATCGCATTCTTTATATAAATTAATTGTTTTTTTATTTTTGTAAGATAAAATAATAATTAATGAGGATTTTTTACGATATCATAAGGTTTTTTTTATAAAATTTTTGTAAATAGTCTGTAATTTTATTACATTAATTATTAAATTAAGACTTAAGTAACTAATTTTTAATCTTTATTGTAATCTATTGATGAATCGATAATAAATTTACCGGTATATTTTTAAATAATTTTCTTAAATTTCTGTCTTTCTAAAAGATATTTTTATATATGTGTATTATTAAAATATAAAAATTCAGTATAATGTAATTTAATCAATGTAATTAAGTAATTAATTCTACTTCGATTATTTATATATTGAAACTTAATAATTTTTGCCTAATTTAAAATTTAAAATAACTTTATTTTATAGCTTGATACTTTTAAAAAGCTTAAATAAAAAAATCGAAATAATTTAATCGAAAGTAAAATAACTTACCTGTTATATTAATCGAATTTTGAATGAAAAAAAAAAAAAAAAAAAATCAAATTACACTAAACATAATCCAAAGGAAAAAAGTGAAGTGCGACACTCGTAAGTAAGATAAAACGAAACAGACATAATTGCAAACGACGGATAAATTAATAAGAAAACAGCTATATCATTTGATGCATTCCCGACAACGGTTTCGCACACTCTGCGAATATCTGAATCGGAACTGCGCTCTAAGTATATCTTACAAGTCGATGCGCCGATCCGCAATACAAATACCTGAACTATCCTTGCACGCTTATCGTTTATGTTTTTTCTCCTTTTTCAACGAGTCGTTTGCATTCCATCGATTCTGCTATTTAAAATATAATAAAAGTATAATTTATCGTTTACGACTTTTATTGTGACTTTAAAACGTTGTACGTTTTATGCGTGCATATTAAATAATTTGGGACAAAGATTAATACAGAAGATATAATTAATTCAATCCTATATTAAATGAGCTTTAAATTTCATCGATCATATGAGAGCGAGAAAATCAATAAAAGAAATTTCGCTTATCATGATTTAATAAAAAAAATTGTGTATTTATTGAGCTTTTTTTTTACACATTTATTAATATATAATAGATGATATAAAAAATGGTATAAAAAACCATTGGACGGATTTTGATAATTGTAAGCAGTTTACAATAACTATATTAGATTAAAAAAGTTATCTCTTCGTTTTACGAATAATTTTCAAAATTTAACAAAGCATTTTTATTAAGCGTATAAATTTTAGATATTCTTGCAAACGAAGAAATTACTGTACATGGTGTACATTAGGCGCTTCTTATCTTTAAAAGAGGACGAAATGAATTATTAGGTAAAAATAATTTTAAATATAAATTGTACAATTGTTAACATGACAAAAACTATAAAAATTAAAACTATCTTTTACATTTTAATATTTACAAAATTAGTCTTATTGTTTTGTTCATTTGTTTATATTAAAAAATTTAACAATATATTCTGCAGAATATCTGCTTGAAAGTGCATTATCTCTGTTTTTACAATGTTTAATCCAGTTTACCTATTATTCAATAATATCATTGATAAAAATAACGATAAATTCTTATAGATAGTAAACATTTTTTAATTAAATATTTTCTCATATTTAATTGAGATCTTAACATTATCCTATTAGAAATCTAATGCAAGGTGTTTATCTTAACATTGAATTTTTTTTAATTTGCTTTATTTTTTTAACTTTGTTGTATTTTGATTGGCAGTTATGCTCATTACAAAAATACAGTAGGCATACTGTAATAAACGAGATTTAGAAGAATTGAGATGAGTAGCTATTCTCATTTTTGAAGATCTATTTAAATTGATATTGAAACTAGATATAACTGGAGAAACTACATTATGTAGTAAGAAACATTATAAAAACAATCATAACAGTTTAATAAAAAAACGATCAATCAGAAATTTTTTTTTTTTTTAAGTAATTTAATCATAACATTGTAATTTTAATAACTTTTATTAAAAATTGAACGTTTTCTATTTTTAAATCTGCTGCTTAATTGAGTAATTTATTTTATAAATAAATGTTAAAAATTGAGATTATAAAAAATAAGTCACTACTTATGAGATTCCATAAAATACTTAATACCTAAATGTTATTTAATAAAAGTGGACAGTATTAAATAAACTTAATGGTGAAATAATAGACATTTTTACAAAATTAATAAGTATTTCACAATAAACAGTTAATTTGATTATTTAGTAAATTTAAATATTGTATACAAATTAAAAGAAAATGTTTTAAAACATTCATTTTGAATTCAAGACAATGAGGAGTAAAAATTAATAAAAAAGAATACATTAGTGAGCTCCTACGCTTTACTTTATCTTGTAAATAATTTTTTTGCTTTTTAATTTGAAAATAATTACCGAAGATAATATTATGCAGAATAAGCTTTTCAATTAATATATTGTTATATATATATATATATATATATATATATATATATATATGTATATATTTTGTTGTAAATAATAGCATAGGTTAAAATACTTAAAGTTTTTGATTAAATGTAGAAATTTCAGTAAAATTTAACTATTACTCACCATTTAAATTTACCTTTTTTTACAGACTTAACATTGCCTAGATGTTAAACATAGTTAAAATTTTATACTTCAACAAGTTTTTTCATTTCAATAGCTATTTTAGAGTAAAAATTTTAATGGTTTATCATTGCATTGTCCACATCATAAATAGTGGCAAAAATAAGGTCATCACAGCTGCTCCAACTTTGTTTGTGCCAGACTATAATTAAAGAAAAACATATAGATTAAAATATAGACACAACATGCATATATTATTATTAAATATTTTAATATGCATACATTATATAATTTATTTCATGTTATGTAAATTTTTGCATTAATACTTGTAGAAAAATCAGTTTGCATTTAATTTATTTAGTATAAATTATTGAGTTTTTAATAAAAAAATTTATTTTAAAAATCGATTGCAGTATTATTAGATACAAATTTTTAAATATTTAAATGGATAGAAAAATTGAAAATAATATGATATTAAGATTAAAAGATTTTATCTGATAGTTTATTAGTAAGTTTCTTTCGATAAAGAGAGAAATCAAAATTTCTCATTTTTTATTTAAAAACTTCTATTTCTATATGATAAACTTGTAATAAAACTTACAATAATATAATAATTACACCTATCCCCTTGACAACATTCAGAACATTTCCAATCTTGATACCAAATATGAGAACAATCAGGCATGTTGGAACGCCTAATTCGTTCACATTCTCTTTTTGTTGAACATCGTTTTGAAATATAAAATTGTTTTTTAGCACCTTGATTCCAGTAAGGTGTACCTAGAAAAAAAAATAATTTTAAAAATACTGCACTCATTATTTTATTAACTGTCTATATTGTCACAAATTGGTAGTGAAAATAAATTTTTTTCAAAAAAAAATTAATAAATATAATAAATATTAGTAATAAATTTAATAATAATTTGTATATGAACTATTTTAGAATAATTTTTATAATTTTATAAAGTATTTTACAAATAAAACAATGCATCTAAATTATTTATAAATAAAAATTAAAATGAATATGGATGAAAGTATGTTAATAATAAGATCTTTAACAAGATTAATAACGAAATTTAATCGTTTACATTTGGTAAAATTAATAAAAATTTTAGTCATTCAACCTAACCTCACTTTTATAATATAGTAAATGTCGTTAAAATAAAACTTACTGCCCCATTTAATTTCTGAAAGACAAGTATCTTCTCCTTGTTTACATGTTTTTATTGTATTTAGGCATTTTTCAATATTGCCCTCTTGATTTGTACAGACATAACATTCTAGGGCGTTGCCTAAATGAAACAGATAAACGAAATTTATATTAGTTTACTATTTAATCACCTATAAATTGATAACTCATGAAATATAAAGGTATCTGAATTCTCACTGATGGATAAAAAAAAAAATCCCAATAAGGCAAATAACAACAGCCTCATTTTGTATATATTTAAAACCGAAATATTTTGGTAAACAAGAACTTCAAAACGATGATGCATGCACGAACTGGTGGCTAAAGCGTCTTTTGAAAAGAGTGCAGACTCCCAGTTTCTATAGACTTCTCGCGTCTGCGCTCTAAGTCGCATCATTGATCGGCTAATTTGAGCGCTTCAAAATGAAAGCTTAGAAAAATACTTGTGCTTATTTTTTATATTAATTATTACATTTAATAGTTAACGTAAATTGATAATACAATTTTATGATAAGTAAAAAATTATAAAATGCTTATATTTTATGCTAAAAATATTTTTAAAATTTTTAATCATAATTTATTTACAAGTAAATTTTATTTATCTTATAATCAATTTTTTTTAATAATTTTACTTTCATATTTTTGATAAAATTTCCTCTCAAATCATTTTTTTAATAAAAAAAATATAAAAGGTGATTTTACATGCTGAAAAAAAAAAAAAATTTATTTGTAAATCAAATTATTTAAAGACTTTATTTTCATATATTGAATATTTTTCAAAAAAATATAATTAATCAAAAAATAAAAAATTTCTCATCGCAAAGAACTCAAATCTCACTTATGTAGAATGCTTTGTGTATATCGTATAAGCTTACACGTGCAGTACAAATTTGTAAGCACTAAAGTGTACACTTGTTTAATGTCGTTTGTAATCATAAATAAAGCCATGTGTAAGAGTATAAAAAATGTCTATTTTCTTCAAGTTTTTGGTCGAATGTGCTAATAAAAAAAATACACACATGTTTAAATTTTGTAGACAAAATTATGAAAGTATGGAAGTACAAAAAGGTCACTATACTTCCTTTAACGATGTAATGTACATTTCGTATCCCCTTTATTTGACAATCTAACAAACAAGAATAATATAATTTTTATACTCATATTATATTGTTATAAAACTTTTTCAAAGCTAATTTATTATGAATTCTTACACAATTAATACTTTTGCTTTTTATATGTTTAACTTTTTTTTTAATTCTTTAACTTTAATAAATATATTACTAAATATAAAACAATTATATAAGTAGAAAAATGATGATTATTAAAAAAAATGTTCAATATTCATGATCTTATATTGTTAATCAACTAGTTAATATTCTTCTTAAGTAACTTCAATATGAGGAAATAAATTATGGAATTGTTAATTGTTTTGAAAATAAATTCGTTATATCTACTGTTTATTAAGTCATTGTACATTGATAATAGTTTATTTTTTGAATAAAAAAATAAAATTTATTTTTTATACATTACACAGAATATATGACAAAAATCTTAGTCGTATAATAATTAAGCCTTTCAACGTTACTACTGTGATTAAATTTTTTCCGAGCATTGCTATTTTTCAACATAATAAAATTTTGAACTAAGTATATTTAAGATTTAATTTTCATCTAAACGAATAGATGCTAATTAGTACGACTTTTCCTTGCGCTTTTAGCCTTTACACTTAACTTTCTTTAACAAAACAATCTGAAATAGTTTATTTCAGTCTAGTTGATTTAAAAGTATACGATAGACAATTTTTGAATGCAAAAAATTAAGTCATAAATTGTTTAAATATTTTAAATAATTTTCAAGTCTCGACAGTGTAATAAAACTAAAGATACACTGTATAAAAATAAAACTTATAAAAATTTGAATTATACATATTACATTTTTTTCATAAAAGAAAAAAAAAAAAAAAAAAAAAAAATAGCCCGGAAAGCTTCAAAATTTTAATATTTAATTTAAGAACTTATAAAAAATCAAATGAATACTGATTATGTTCAAATTTTATTTAGTATTTATATATTAGGAATACAATAGCATTACTAGTACATATATTTTTAAACTTAATTTAAAATTTGCTCAGAATTAATTTTTTGTCAAAAAGTTAATTTTTATGAGAAAATAATGTGCAAGTTAATGTCTTGCTGGATTCGATAAATTCTACTTAAACTCGGTTTTGTTTTGTTTTGTTTTTTTTTTTTGTTTTTTTTTTTTTTTTTTTTAGTATTTCGCAAATATAAGAAAAGATAAATTTTTTGATAACAAAATGTAATAAAAGCATTCAAGAGAACATAAAATTTATTCAAAATAATTCAACGCAATTAGTCCGCATTTTTAATGAAAAGAATAATCCTAGTCACCGGCAATAGCGTGTCGTTCAAATCAGTAGATTGAAATAGAAAAAAAAAAAAAAAAATTGTAATTGCATATTCAGATTTTCACACGCAGCATCTCTGTGCGATAATCATCGGGCGTTATACAAACGTGCAAAATTAACACATATAAACATACATACTGTAACAGCTGACACTAGCTAGCTCGGAAATCTCAAACACATCGTGCTGCTTGTCGCGTTGCACGCAGTTGGTTGCGTAATGACAGCGTAAACGTCACGAACGAATAATTTTTATAAACGCTCCAATGCACGATTTTCTATGACTGTATATACGTGTGAACACACGAGTGATATAATTGTAACAATGTACGATTGTTATCGTTCGTTCATTGTTGCTCATCGTTTGCGCAACATTTCTTCGTTGCCTGTTTTCCTGATTGCACTTTTATCGGAAACTTTAAATTTCTTGTTGATGGTAAGGATGGACTTATGAATTTTTTGTTAGAATAAATTTTTTGATAAATTTTTAAATCGTAATTTTTCAAATGATTATGTTAAAAGTAAAATTGTTTCAATTACAACGTGAATGATAAGTAAAATGTATACAATACAAAGTAAAATTTTTATTAAGATAATACCACAAAACTCTAGGTTTCATATTATTTGTAGTGTTATTTTTCATAAATCCTATTTACAATAATTGTAAAAGCTAGGTGGAAAATAATAACGTAAACCATAATTTTACTTTACTTCGTATGTACTACAATTAGTATATTTTTTAAAAAATGACTTATCGTCTGATAACTTTTGTATCTATTAAATTTCTGTAATTATTCTTAGATTCACGATCATTTACGTAGAGAATTACGAAAATTTTTTTTTTTTTTTTTTTCATACCATTAAATATTATATTCCACACACGTGGAACCGTATATATATATTTTTTTTATCCTTACTCAGTCGCAGGCATAAAAAAAAAGCCCAAGAGTACAAGTTCTCGGTATAATACATATATTTATTACATTTCCTCACTTTCCCCCGTTTTTTCTCATAATCGCCCCAATTTCGCACTTTTGCGTGATTACGCGCGTGATAACGGCGCTGAATAGAAAAAAAAAAAAAAAAAAAAAAAAAAAAAATAAAATACTTCGCATCGAGCGAGAAATTCCTATTTTCCAGGTTTTACTATATTACGTGAATTACCATTTGCGTTTCTAATCTAAATTATCGATTTGACATGGGTATAGGTGTAATAATAACAAATTTATTATTTTAATATGAAATTTTTTTTATTATTATCATGTTATTATTATGTGTAAATCGTAATTTGGTTATTTTCGTATAAATAAGTTATTTTCTTGAGTTATAGTTTTGTTAAAAGATTTAATACGTTAAATTTGAAAATATAAAACGAAATTTATTCTTAAGAGCATAAAATTAATTATGGTTCATAAATTTTTTTAATTCATTAAGTAGATGTAACCTTATTTTAAATTATTCGTTTTTAAATTATTATTTTGAAATTTTTTATTTTTGTATTCACATTTGTAAAATATTCACTACTGACGTTTGAAAAGTAATCTCTTGAAAATAAAAAGAAAAACTAAAATCTTCCATAAAAAATGATTTAAATGTATCCTCGTTGGAATTTTATTTAAAATAATATAATCGCATTCTTTTGTCATCCAACTATTGTCATTTACTGTTATCGAATTATATTAAATTATTTTAAAATCCGCGTATCAGCGACTATCTCTTCGCGTTTAAAATGAAAAGTAATGGAAAAAGAAAAAAAAAGAAAAGAGGAAAAATAGCGAGTCACATACAGTTGACAAAAACGTGCGAGGTGCAGATATAAACAAACAGAAAAGCTCATTCTTCAAAGCAAAAACTAGGAAAAGCAAGAGAGAGAGAGAGAAACAGAGAAAAATAGTGGAGTACGTGGCCCATCTATGCGTCAGAAGCCTTTGTCCCTCTTTCGCGCCTCAATGTTACTCTCCCTCTCTCTTTTTTCTTTCTCTTTTTTTTCATTCTCCGCGCGCAAGCTCTTTTTTTTTTATCCGAGTTTCTTTTCTTTCTTTTTTCTTCTCTCTTTTTTTTTTTCTTTTTTTTTTTTTTTTTTTTTTTTTATTAAAAATAGTATAAAAGTGCTCGCTCGATCGCACGTGTATCCAAGTACACAAACCTGCAAATATATACATATATGTATGCATACGCATATGTTCGTAAACTCGTGTGTACATGTATACTTTATTGACCCAACGACACAGCGCTCGGTACAGCTTCGGTTTCATCGTCTCCATAACCATAGTCATAACTTCGGCCACGGTCTTTCCGTCTGACCGGTTTGCCATGCAGCTGTATATACGAGTACGTGTAGGATACAAATACTGGGTGTACGTCGGATTTACTTTGTGACCCCGAGTCGTTACGATTTTCCATCGCTGCTACTTTAATTTTCTTCTTTCTCTCGGCTCTTGTTTTATTTTTCTTATCACGATTCCAATTCACCCTCACTGGACGGAAAAGAGAGAGAAAGAGAGAAAGAGAGAGAGAGAGAGAGAGAGAGGGAGAGAGAGGCGCACTTGTCGGTGCGTGATTGTTGCATGTACCGATATTACACACATTTGTGGAAAAGACACGGAAAAAGAGAGAGAGAGAGAGAGAGAGAGAGAATGGAAAAACAGGCCGAAAGTTTATCTCCCTATGGAAATATATAACGCGCGCGCGTATACGATTTGATAGCTGATGCTTGCTCCCGCTCGATCCCCAAGATGCTACGTAAATAATAAACGAAGGTTTTCGTGCCCGAGCGAAGAGAATAAAAATTTGTTTGCATCGTTGTTTGAATTATGTATACTTTGCGTGCATTTAGATAGAACGTTATTGCTTTTTTCATGCTTTCAATTCATGTTATTAGTTTGCCTTTTCTTCTTCTTTTTATTTTTTTTTTTATGGTTATCGTTATTGATTTGGTTGTTGTTATTGATGTTTATTTTATAAATATTGGTTATAAGTGTGAATCGATTTTTGTTATACCTTGAATTAGAAATCGGATTTTAAGGGTTTCAATTTTTTATTAAACGCGATCACCATTAGATGTATAACTTTACACAGCATAAATGAAGTTTTTTATTTTATAAAAATGTTGCTTATATTTAAATAATTACGTTTATTTATTTAAACAAAACTGAATTTTTTTAAAAATTAAATAAGGTTTGAATATAATAAGTTAGAAGAAAAATGTTTAAATCATTGAATTTGTCTTTTTTTTTTTTTTTTTGTTGTTATAAATAAAATCTTTTGATTAATTTATTTTATAAATAATAATGATAATAATAATAAATTTTTTGTGCAAACTGAGAAAAATCTTCAATTGAAATAATGAATTTGAATCTTAAAATTTTTTAATAATATACTACGCATGAACACATTGTCAGGCATTAAAAATAATTTTTAATTTTAATTTTAATATAATGTAAAATAAATTTCATGTAAAACATTAGCAATAAAGCCATTGATTTTAACATGCAATTAAAAAATGTATAGTGGAAAATTGTGAAAATTATGTTTTATAATTTTATTATTTTTTTTTTTTTTTAAAGTAATGTTTTAACTACTTTCTTCATTAAATTGCATCATTTATTACGATTGCTCGATACAATAAAAAATATATCATTCTCAAATATTTAACCATATTTTTTTTTTTTCAACTAAATTAATATTTTCAATACTTTGATCAGATTTCTTTCATTATATGAAACGAATGCTTTTTATTCGAAGGACAATGTAAATATCAATTATTTATTTAAATGATTATGCGCGTTATGCGAAATTATTTCATATTTACTGAACAGTTCAAATTATTTGCTTAACCGGCAACATTTATACATCGCACGTTTAAGATTATCCCCCTATCAACAAAACAATTTATCGATATTGCGTAATTCTTAAAAAGTATAATCCGACAATCTACACGCAAAAGCTTCCATTCAAAAAAGCTTTCTCGAAGCTCGAACACACTCACATAAATGCCAATTTTGTAAATCCATGCACGAGTTCTCTCTCTCTTTCTCTTTTTTTTTTTTTTTTTCATCTACTTTGCCTCGCGTGTACACGTATCATCGCGACAAAAGTTTCTTTTTCCATCCGACAAAAGTATACAAGCTTTCGCGCGACTTTATTTTTTCGTTATATTCGCTGCATTAGTCAAGTTCTGAGAATGGTGCATATAACGTTGGTATGTGTACCATATATAAAGACGAAGCGTATAATAGCGTAAAGGTAAAATGAAAAAAAATAGAACGTTCCCCGCGCTTAAATTTTCGTTGATCTTTCGGTTGTAAAAACTTTCTCGCCGATTATAACACATAGAACTTCTCTCATACGATACACACATACAAATATTAATGAATAATTCGACGAGTTAACGATACATAAAGGTAAATTACGCGAGTTTAGTTTTGAATTTTTATCGTCGTAAACTGACAATTAATCGGGTTTATTATCTCATCGCATCATTTCGTAGTCGTTGCCTTCGTTTGTCGAACGCATGGATATTCATTTTTAATTGTATCGCGCTGATAGGTTTTCAATAATTGATGGCTTGACAAAAAAAATCGATGGCTGGCCGGCCGGCCGGATAATGTGCAATAGAATAAAATAGCTTTATTATAATAGGTCTTCTTGTCTTAAAATTCTTTTATTATTTAAGCTGTGGACTTATATTTGTGAGTTAAACTTTTACGCGCATAAACCTGGTTAATGATTTAATGTATTTATTTATATTTATAATAATAATAATAATAATAAATATCTTTAAATGTATTATTATAACTTATATTTTCGAAATAAGAATGATATTATAAAAATCTACATTCGATCTTATATTAAGATACGAAAAAAAATAAGAATAAAAGAATAATGCCAGTTATGCCAATCAAAAACTGAATGAAGAAAGAAAAAAAAAGCAGAATCATCGCTTCTCATAGTCTTCCGACAAAGTCATCCTGCACATGACTTCTCCACTTATGTACTAGTACGTACATACATTATTCTGGCGCGTGACAATAACGGGGAGGGAAAAAACGAAGCTGTCTCATAAACGCGTAGACGTATGTGTTGGCGTGCGCGTAAGAACGACCCTTTGTAAAAATTAATCTCCATTGCATTTATAAACGTATTTACTCACATACACACACACACACATATATTTCTCTCGGGTCGTCGTCCGAAATTTGAGTAAAAATAACATTTAGTATCCGTCGCGCAATTTCTTAGCGTTTAAGATGGCACTCAGTTAAATATTTCAGTCTCATCGACTTTGTTACAACGATACTGGAGTTGATGCACTTTTATAGTTCATCTGAACAACGTCCCGATGTTTGTATATGCGTGTTTGCGATAATCGTGCGTGGATGTAAACGATACACTAAGGAATACAAGGAAATTTAGCGTGTCTGAATATTGGTCGGTATAGTAAATAATCGGGTTAAAGTTTAATTTTCGGAAATTGCTTCGACTACTGCTTATTTTTCTTGTCGTTTGTCAACTTTACGTGAATTTAGCTCTTGTTGGATTTTGCTTCAATTTTTTTATTTTTTCTTTCTCAGAAATCGTTTCGATTTTTATTTTTTATGATGCTCCTTTTGCCGTATTGTTTGCCTTATGTTTTTCAATAATTACTATATTTTAGCAATTAAAAAAAATGTTATATTAAATGCATCCTTTGTACAAATTAAGTACTAATATTTTAAATTATTCATTTCTAAAAATAAAGTTTTACAATGCTCAGAAAATAAGCAATGCATCGAAAAATTATAAAACTCTTACTGAGTGAGATGTAGGAAGGGGTAAGTAGGCTGGACACAGATCGGTCGTTTCGTCTGAAATCCACCGACGCGCCGACTGATTGATAACGGTATCCTTGCAGTTTAGATTGATAGGGGCTCTAACGGCGAGTGAAAGATCGACGCAACGCAGACCTCCACTTGGCTCTGAGAGCTTCAGAGTCAGCTGTGTGCCGACTCCACCGTCACGCTACCACAAGAGTAAGCACCAAGATGAGAGAAATTAAAAAAAAACGGTGTGTGGAGAATCGGTCTCACACACACCTAGCTCTCTTTGAGCGTAAAAACGACGCTACTATTATACAGTATACGTCGCGATGAGCCGAAGTTCATAGAACGCTGGATGGAGGACAAATTCTCCATCTAGCCCATACCGGGTCTAGAGGTTGGCTGTATGTCAATCTCACGACGCCACCACTGCAGTAGACGCCGCGATGAGCCGAAGCTGCTCATGGGTGGATGAAGGATAACAACAGGACCTTCGTCTAGCCCTTACCGGGTCTAGAGGATAGCTTGTAAGCTATCGACTCGGTATCCGCGTCGCGATGAGATAAAAAATGCTCATTGATGAACAGTGGGTGAAAGTATTGGCCTTCACACCTACTAGAAATTAATGATGTGAACTTTCTTCACTTCGACTTACTGTAAAATTAGTTGAATATAACGCTGTCTTGAATGGCTGACATTTGACTTGTAGAAGATTGAAAAGAATCGTCGCAAATACCCTGAAAAACAATATGGACTTCAGAATGAAAAAATAAAATAAGAGCAAAGAAAGCGGGCAACAAAACTCGATCCAATCACATCTCAATCTATTTCTTTATGTCTCTTAGGAAAATTTACGAGCAAGAGAGGACCAAATCGGAGATTCCCTCGATAACCAATTAAACGTTGAAGACGGACCTCTTTATATACACTCACCCTACTTTATTACTAGAGGGTTGCAGAAAATGGGACGTTGCCGCCTAGCAATGGCCCGCGGTACTACTCGGCGGAAGCTTAAAAACCCGCGAAGATGCCGATTCTAGCTACGGGCGATATACGTATATAGACTAGCTTTGTTAAATGTTGTTACTTAACCATTTACGATTACTAATTATTCAGATTAGATTATTCAGAATTATTTGATGTTCTACTTTTAAAATGTTTAATATTATTAATATCTATATTAAATACTATACTTTTAAATTAATCCAAGAAATACATTTTTATATTCTATTTATGTCAATTAAATTTTTTACGCATTGAATGTACAAATTAATTTAACAAAGCTGTATCACACCACATAAAACTATAAGATACATATTTTTCATGGAAATATTTTTTTAAATTAGATATAAAAAAATAAATATCGAATGATTATAAAAAAATGTCATTTTCAACTTTGCGTAAGTTAAATATTTACATAATGCTAAATGTTACATCTAAAAAATCGAGATGTATTAGAAATTTGTATCTTTAATGTACATTTTTAGAGTTTAAAGATGAAGCGACAAACAAGTTATAAACGAATATACTTTGTATTTTAATTTATTATGAATTAATTCATAAAAAAAAAAAGTAAAATGTTTATACGCATAATATATAAATGTTGCCTTGTAATCATAATTAATGTTAAATATTTTATTATGTCAATTTTAAAATCTGCCTCGAAGAAAAAATATTTAAGAATTAAAGAATACTTCAAAATCTTTTTATAATCCTGATTATAATTTCATTGTCTTAATACTTCTGTTTTTTTTTTTTTTTTTTTTTTTTTTTTTTTAATTCTTCATAGTATTCGTTGGATTTGTTTTTGTTCATTTAGTATTTGCTTTGTTATCATACGTTATCATAGGTTACGTATTATGAAAACATTTAGTGTCTACATTCTCTTATAAATTAGTCATTATTATTATAATTAGTTTCACTTTATTAACTTTATTTATATTAATTATAAATATCGATAGACTTATTTTTCAAATGATAAAAAAAAAAAAAAATTGTGCTTATGCAATAAAGGTAGAAATGTTTCATAGCTGCATCGAATAATTATTTTTATTTAAATTTATAACATTGATTAATATAACTATAACTATTGAAATTTCATTCTTACAATTGGTTTCAAATATAAGTATACATTATTTTTCAATTAATTAAATATTATTTTTAATTAATTCTGAGTTATTAATTATTAACTGGAGATACGTTTATACTTTATTGACAATTTCTGAAACATTTTAGCGAATTTTTAGCATATCAGTAGTATGAGTCATGTTCGTCAAGACCCATATCTGTAAATTTTTACATTACCCATTATCTATTTACAAAAAATACACGGAAATTTTCTCATCGTCTAAATTTTTCTAAACAAAAAAACTGGTATTAAAAGCAATATCCTTTAACATTAGAACGCAGCTCGAGGATTCGCACGAATTTTCTTTTTTCACGAGCGCGCTATTCCCGATGCATCGATTTAATAAGAGATTGCGCGGAATGAATAATAATAATAACAAGAAAGGATTGAAATATTTCATCTCTCTCGCGAAAAGTCAATTTTCAAGTAGCTCTTGAAAAAAAAAAGGGAGAAAAATAGTTCATCTCTTATAAGTAGTTTCGCTCTTTCGTTCGTCCTTCACCGCTTGTTAAACGTCGCTTAAAACCTGGCTGAATTCTCCTGGAAATTGTTACGAAAAAAATGTCCCTTTCTCTCTTTTCTCTCTTTATATCAAAGAGTTCGTCGATGTCTCTCGTCCCGGAACGACCCGAAAGCTGCGCAGCAGTCGACAGGCTGATTTTCCGCGCACCACGGTTAAAAGAGAACGAGAGAAAGAAAAAGAGAAAGAGGGAGAGAAAAGGTTGAACGTGCGTCAGGTGAAGTTTGGAAAGCGGAAGCGCGCACTTCTCCCGAACGCGTATATGCTACGAGAGAGAATACGATTGGTTCTGCTTCTGCTTGTATAAATAAAAAAAGATAAAGCAAGTAAGAACGAGAGACAGAAGATAGAGGGTGGATACGGAAATAATTGAAAATCGGAGGTCGGAAGATACCGAGAAAAATGCGCATATAGAAAAATAAAATAGGGGCGAGAAAGCCGAGAGAAAAAAAAAAACAATCGTACATTTGGCTAGAAAATGAGCGAGATGATACGTAGAGAGCAGTAAAAACAGGTGGTGTAGGTTAGTATCGGACGAGGTAGGTCAAGGAGTAAAATAGAGAAAAAAGAGAGAGAGAGAGAGAGAGAGAGTCAAATAAAGAGTACGGTACAGAGAGAGAAAGGGAGAAAACAAACTGTTACAGTAGGTAAGGAGAGCAACGAGAAAGAGCGAGATGGTGAAAGATAATGAAAAAGGTGGGGATATAAACGCGACGAGGCGAGCAGACGACACGAGACAAGACTGAGAACTCGAGAGCAAGAGAGTAAGCATATCGGTCGGAGCGAGAAGCGAAGCTACCTAAGCAAAGAGACCCACTGTACACGAGTTCTCCGTAGTACAGTAGCTGGTAGGGGAAAATGATAGGAAGAGAGAAAGAGTGAAAGAGAGAGAGAGAGAGAGAGAGAGAAAGACAGGGATAGAAACAACTCTCTCCCCACTATTATTCTCCGGGTAGGCTCGGATCTCCTCTATCCCCAGGAACGCTCACAGCTCGTGCGCTCGTGCTGCGTACGTGCACGAGCCGTTTAGGCGTGTGTGCGTGGCTCGCCGGTCACGTACGGCCGAGATGTCGATATTCGAGTGCGCGGCGTTGGCTGAGCAGTGGCGCGGCTCGTCGAGGATCCGCGCAACGTAAATCGCGCATCGCGCGTATTCGTATGTATGTATATATAGATAAATATAAATATGTATGATCGTGTGCACGCGCGCGCACGCGTACACGGAGAAACGGATGGGCACACGCGGTGGTGGCTAACACAGAGCGCGCGCCGCGATTCTAAATTTATACCATTGGCCGCTTACGCGAGAAAGAAAGAGAGAGAGAGAGAGAGAGAGAGAGAGAGAGAAAGAGAGAGGCAGACCTCGAAGTGCGCGTATGTATATGTATTGTTATGTATACATGCTCGAGATAGAGAGAGAGAAAAAGAGACAGGGCAAACGAACAAATGCTTAGTTCGCGCATGTACACGAGCGAGATGACGACTCGTAGCTGCTGCATGCAGTGGGAGAGAAATACGGCCAGTAGTAACAGAAGCATTCGGTACGGCTGAAAGCGAGAGCGAGAGAGAGAGGGTACACGGTGTCGAAGCACAGCGATCAAGAGAGAGAGAGAGAGATAAGAAAAACGGTAGCAGTGGAGAGGTATGCACACGCACACACGTAAGGTGCGCAGACGATATAACAAGGCTCGAGAGATGGCAGACTGAGAGAGCGAAAGAGAGATAAAGCTAACGGCGGAGAAAGTAAGGTGAACTCGCCTCGTGCGGAAAGAGGAAGAACGCGTACGTTGGTCGGAACGAGATAGAGAGTTGTAGAGAGAAAGAGAAAAAGAGAGATAGAGTAAAGAAGAGGAGAATAGATTCGAGTGGAGAAACGGAGGGTGAGAGAAGAGCAGCTTTGGTGGGGATAAAAGCACAGCGCAGCACAAGGAGGGGAGAAGCTGCGAAGAGAGAAAGAAAGAGAGAGAGAGAGAGAGGGAGAGACAGGAGAATCGCTCGGTGAGTTTGGCCGAGAGAGCAGTACAGCTTGTGTGCCACCCGATCGCGCAGAGCACGCACACGTTCGTCTCTCGCGCTCCACTCTCTCTAGCGTGAGACGACGACAACGAGCCGACGAGGAGCTGAGTCTTTTACTCTCTCTCTCTCTCTCTCTCTCAGTCTCTCACTCTTGAGAGGAAAAATAATAAATAAAATTAGAAGTCGATAAATTTTATCAGAGTGTGTGCTTTGCGTAATATAATATTATTATTGTTGTTGTTGTCAGAAACGTCGTTTGGTGATTATTTGTGCTTTCGTTTTCAACGGCAATCCGACCCACGTTTTTCTTTTGCCACCTCTTTCACGTTAAGTTAGACAACCTAGATACATACGTACTCCTAATGTACACATTGTAAAACGTGAATTTTCAATAAAATATAAAGCTATTCGAGATTCCACATCGACTGTTTGTCGTACATTAGAACTTTTTGACATTCCGGAAGGGGGTGTTCGACTTTTGGAAAGTCGAAAAAAGATTAATTCAAAAGAAAGCAAAGCTCGTTTGTCAGTCTATAAAAAAAGAAAGAAAAAAAAAAGGAATTAGAGAAAGAGAGAGAAAGGAACCGGCAACGAGATGGCCGATAACAACGATGAAAACAATCAGGAGGACTCCCTGGGACCCGCGGACGCGACCACCGCCTTCGCGAAAAAGCTCAGGGGCCGCAAGGGTGCCCTCAAAAAGAAAAATGTCTACGTGGTGAAAAACCACAGCTTCATGCCAAGATTCTTCAGGCAGCCGACTTTCTGTAGCCACTGCAAGGATTTCATTTGGTAAGTACTATATCTTGCTTTCTTTTTTCTTTGTCGTATTTTATTTTATTTTATTCTCCCGTTACGAAAAAGATAACGTAAGCCCGATTGTTTTTAAGAAAATATCGTGGCTTTGGATAGCCACGGCACGCTGTTGAATGTTAATACGTCACTGAGGGCAACGTGCACCGTTCGATTTAGAGTTTACCCATTATTTATGTTTCCTTATCGTAGCTCTCTAATGCTTATGTTAAAGACGTTTCGAAAATCTTACGATTTTACATCAGACTGGCGACACTTCAATTTTCCTCGAAATTAAATTATCTCACGGATGCGAAATTTCATCGCGGCATTTTGCAAAGAAATAAACATCTCTTACAATTTCATGCACCAACTGTTGATTGAAATGAGCACGAACCAGATAGATAGATTAATCGAGAAAAGCGTGGAGAGCTTTTATTTTAAAATTTTTAAAAGGTTTAACCTTAAGACAAGCGTTTAAACAATAATTAAAAATAATTTAAACGTTAAAAAGAAATATATAAGAAAAATATCTTCGTCAATTTTCATTTTAACAGTTAGTATCAATTGCAACATTTTCAAGTAACTTATCAGTAAATGTTTATCTACAAGGTAGTATCACTCCCGTAAGCAAATAAACCATATTATTGAGTTGCAAACCAGAAACAAACAAAAAATTTGAATAATAGACCCATCCCACTCTCTCTCTCTCTCTTTTTCTCTCTCTCTGACACTCAACTGGCCATTTGTTAACCAGCGAGAGGGATTATTCTATAGTTGATTGCGATCATAAAAGCATAATTCTGTATTAAATTTTGTCCATTAGGCGATTATTTATAAACGACAGATATTAAGACACTTGCAACAATTAGCAACGTTGTTAATGAAATGCATTTTAATTTTTTTTTGTTATTTCCGCATTGTGGTGTATTTTTGTATAGATAATTTTCTAAATTAAATTTAATAGTTTACTTATTTTTAATACATTATAAAGAGCGTTTTAAAAACAATAAATATGACAATTATTATGCTTAATCATCGTGTACCTCATAAAGAATTATTTCCTTTTTTTTTTTTTTTTTTTTATAAAAACCTGTTTGATAATTCCAAGTGATTGAAATTGAAGCGATCGTTTATTTACTCGTGGGTAAAAAACGAGTTGTTAATTTTCACATACGTATTTTTAAATAAACTTTTATAGTTATTTCTATTGAAAATTAATTAAATCGATATTTTTATAAAACGAAAGCATTTATTTATAGATTGATTACTCTGGCATTTACATATTATTCGGTGTAAATAATTAATTTTAAATCGTTTATTCGATAAATCGAAAAGTGCCGAGAATTAACAAAAAATAATCCGAACTGCATATCGCAATCGTTAATTAGATAGCTGCCTAAGATGCCACTAATCGTTAAAATTTATGAGACGTTAATTGCATATTTTTCTTGCTTTGTCACAAAAAAATCGTATCCGAGTGTAACTTTATTTTTTCGTATAATTTATTACGATATTTGATGAAATTTAATAAATTATATTTTTACAATTTTATTGCTGTTTTATTAATATCATTAAAAACTTATCAGGGTTGATATACATAGTAGTAAAAATGTCTCATAAAATAATATTTATTACGTTATTATTATCGATTTAAATTTTTTTTTTTTTTTTTTTTTTTTAAGATTACGTTATATCGGTGGTTTGTCAATAAATGAAATTTCAAAAATAATTTTTATGTGCCATAGATAAATAGCGTTATTATTTTAAAAGTTTTATTAAGATTGTTTTTATTTTTAATAAATTTATATATAAACTATAGATTTAAGGAATGTTCGATTGGTAATACTTATTAATAAAATAAAGCGATAATCAGGAAAATGGAAGGATGTCAGTGACCAGAGTTTATTTACGTTAACGCTTGGTTCGTCTTTGTTTTCAATTGCGTACTCGAAATTTTCTTCTTCGCTTTCGATATACTTCAATTTGAATAAAGACTTTAAATAATTCATGAATGGCGTCGATGTTTATTCGAATCAAAAGCCGCGTTTATTTCGAATCGGCTATATGTGCGCTCTTTACAAACGGCGGCGCAAAATAATAATAATTAACGTGTTGAGTTTTCTGCGCGCGGTAAATGAAATATAAAGAAGCAATTATTCCAATAATTGTGCAACTTAAATGTTATTTTTTTCTTCTACTTCTTCTTCTTCTTCTTCGACGACGACGACGACAACGCGCTAACAACTAATACGAAAATTTGTTGAATTTTTCTTTCCATTATTAATATTATATACAATAATGTTGCATTATGTCACTTTTTTTTTTTTTAAATTCTGTTTACGGTATACTTTAATCGCCATTATCTCGAAAACAACTGCAATAAAATCTCTTGCTGTTTATTAATAAACGTTACGATCAATTGAATAAAAAATTATCGTAATATACACAATATTCTTTAAATTATTATAAGGCCACGAAACGCCCGCGTTGAACATGTACATCGTCAAACCAAGATTACGTCGATTTCTAAGCTTTCAAAATCTTCCCATTCCTCTTCGAGTAAACAGAGAGAAAAAAAAAGTTGCTTACCTTACCGAGCTCTCTTGCAAACAAAAGCTATAAAAGATCGAACTATAAAAAAAGATCGAAGCTATAAAAAATAACGATTAAGAGTCAGAGGTAAGTTTCGTTAATCGAGATACTCAATTTCGTTGCTTAACCCACGTACGCTTTGTGTGTACAATATGAGCGTGACACATGAAACAAGATAAAGAGAAGGAGAGAGAGAGAGAGAGAGAGAGAGAGAAAGAGAAAAAGATGCGCATAGAAAAGTTTCTTCAAGCATGCTCCACATACGTGCACACATACCTATACATTTATATAACTCTGTCTCGCTTTCGATGACCGACGCACCGTCGATCCAACGAGTCGCAGTTAAGCAGTCCGGCCTTGGACGCACGGTAGCGCACTACTTGCGGAAGCCGGTATTTCTTAAGTATCAACGTTTGGAACGTTGGTTCTCTCTCTCTCTCTCTCTTTTTTTTTTTTTTTTTTTTGAGTTTTTTTTTTTTCTTTCGAGAAACTTTATGTTTAACCACGGGTTAATGGTTTGCAAAAAAAAAAAAAAAAAAAAAAAAAAAAAAAAATAATGATTTGGCCTTTGACTTTCTTATATATATGTATATCTTAAAGAGTTCCGTAATCGAATGTTTGGAAATTATCATCATCATCATTTTTTTTTCATCTTCTTCTTCGATGGTACGCGAATGGATTTTCCATCGTCGGCGATGAATTGTTTTAGTTGTTGCATTTATTAAAAATTTCGTTCGCATTTCTCATTTACTTCAATTATAAGTTTGATTGAATTACACCTAAATATCCGGAAGTATTGGTAGTCAGAATTATTACGTATGAATTGCGCCGAGTGAAACGTTTCGCATTGTAACTCGGATTAAGTAAACATTACGGTGAAATTGTTGCGTCCCGTACCTTTTGTACGTCATTAATAACGTATCTAGTTTGATATAAATTATTAACGCAAGCAACAACGACAGTCGTTTGACAAAGCTTAGCTTTGCGCTTAATAACCTTTCAATTAATTATACAATATTGGTAAATCAAGTATATTATTTTACAAAGCTGAGATTTTCTTATCGATTGTAAGCAGTGTTTTTTTTAAATTTCAACCTTTGATAATATTATTTCGACAAGTTAATACCAAGATATTTAATAAAAGCTTTTAAAATAATATGCGAATTTTAACGATAAACTTAATTGTTTATAAAATCGTCAAATTTTGATAAAAGGTTTCGATAAAATAATATAAAAGAAAAGGTGATCTTTTTAAAGAGAAATTTATTTTTTTAATAATGAAAACAACACCAACGACTTTTTGTGTATACTTTAGCGCTGTTATTAATTCATTAAATTTAAAACGAAAATAAAGTCAATTTCACATTCGATTCTGTGGCATCTTATATTTTTAAATCTTTTGGGTGAAATAAAATAATAAAGAAAATAAATATAATAAACATACTAATATCGACAAATTTTACGAGGTAATTAAATAAATGTTGTTTGTTGTAAAAAAAAAGAAAAAAAAAAAAAAAAAAAAAACAGAAATGCCGCAAACGGATAATTTCTCGCTCATTTAATAAACATTGTGTAGCTCATGCAGAATGGAAAATAAAGCACTTGATGGTTGTTTGCCTATTAAATTTTGCATTTATGGTCGAGCTAAATTAGAGAGTTACGTGCTTGTGAAATCAACACAGAGACCTAATTAATTTTAGCGAACAAACAAATATATATTTTTGAATGGGCTTTTATTTTTATTTATCGATCAAATTATTGCATATTTTATTGTCGCGTATTCGAAGTACACGGGATAGAATTAAAATTTTTATTATTTATTGTTTAACATTTTTATTATTTAAAATTTATTGTATTTATTCTAATTGATAATGTAACGTTTAAAATATAAATTGAATTTTTTATCTTTTTTATTTTAAATATAATTTTTCTGAGACATCAGAACATAAAAATTTTGTTATTTAAAGAAGGTAAAAGAAAAAACTAAAATTTTTGATATATAATTAATCATAAAAATTCCTACATAAGGAACACGTTAAATATTTCACAAAATGAACTAAATGGTCATCCAAATTGTTTTGAAATTCCTTTTATTAAAATGACCCAATTTGCAATAAAATCGAAAAAAAACAAAAAAAAAGAATTCGCTTTTGTAATTGTTTGCGTCATTTTTTGAGTGCGAAAACCAGTTTACCAGATAATCCCAAAAATTGCGGCTTTTCAGGAAACGATCATATCGACGAGATTTGTTTACTCACATTCTATATGTATACACGAATGAGAAGGAAGATGGGCAAACTTTAGCTGCACGATTCGAGAAGATTAGATTTTTCGTTGTCGCTAGCCGAACGTTTTTAAAGACGTTTATTCTAATGTAATTGTCACACGATGTTTGAAAATTAAATCGTTGCTTTATTCTAAGTTAATTTTGAAAAATAGATTAATGTTTTACAATAACTACTGTATGTAGTTATCATTTTATTAGTCTGCGACGTAAAATAATTTTAATTGAATTTTTATGGAATTGGTGAATATTGAGGAAGTAATAGGAAATGTTTTCACAATAAATATCATAAATATTTATAATTATTTTGGTAAATCAATAAATTAAATCGTGTCTTACACCAATGACAAATTTTAAGTAGTATGCGTTGATTTTAATAATTTAAATTAACTGTGAATCAGAAATAATATTATGAATTTAAAACCTTCTTGAAGAATCAAAGAGAAAAATTAATCTTTACAAAAATATCAGAATAAAAATTGTTATCGATCAATATCTTACTCTTGTTTTATGGATAAATTATTAAACGACATTTTTTTTTTTCTACGCAAATTTCTAATTTAAAATCTAGTTTCGACAAATTTTGTTTCCATAATTTAAAAATGTCCAATGATAACTACCATTATACGAATTTATAAAATTTATTTTGCATAAGTATTTTTGGAAAGAAAAAAAAAAAAAAAGTACTTATTTAGTACCAGCTGATTTTTATAATTATATTCAACGCACATATGCGCATAGTCATAAAAAGCTTTATTATAGAACAACTCGTCGCACATACTAAATTTAAAAATTATTCAACATTGAATTGTTAATGAGTTATCTTAATTTAATCCGCATTAGCATACAAAACAAAATGCTACGAAAAAAAATATATACTTGCAAACTTGATATGGTTTGGAAATATTTTATGTCGCTTATCCGTTTTTTTTTTTTTTTTTATAAATAACTATATTAGCTTTACAAACAAATTTAACAAAGTCGTTTACGAATAAAGGAAAATTGATTTCATTAAATGAAATAAAAAGCGATTTATTTTCGAACGAGTATGCGTGTACGACGCGTATCCTTTAAATGACTACGACATTATCGCGAGTTAGCAGTAAGAACATTTTCGTCCGCGATCTGTATGGCGATTAAAAAATTCAGTCACATGTATCCCGGCTTGTAAATAGCTAAATATCCCTTTTACACTTTTATGCAAGCATGTATATAGAATAACGCGCTTACACACGTATGCACGCGTATACGCGCAAGTCACGCGGCGGCATCGAAGAGGCGGCGAAGCTTCAATACGCATACCCCACGGTAAATACCTAATTCAATTTGCCTTACAATGCGCCCACATCCACCAACACACAACGCGCGCGCGCACACACACACACACACACACACACATGCTTACAAATACGCACATACGCGAATAAAAATGCACCGCCAGTTTATGGTACGATAAGTGCGCGCGCGCGCGGATTTTTTTTCTCTTTCGTAAATTTGCACGTATTGATATATAAACGAAACAGCGCGTAAAATTTTATCAGCTTTGGTTTACGATTAGTCGCCCGTAAAATATCCCGTATACATACTTACATATATATTATTACTTACATATACACGTGTATAAGTTATGCTTACCCAACGCACAGAGCGCGAATCAACAGGCCCGTGAACGTTTAAAAATGAAGCTCGTTAGTATATGTGCACGTGCGTGTGTGCATAAAGATACGCGTGTGTATGAAAATTATGTACAAATATCCGCGTGCGTGTGATTTGCTTTTGCATTATATTATGTGTATATATGTATACGTATACACGCGCGCGGGCGCGTAGTGCAATTAAACGATTGTACAACATCGTACGTCTGTATATATATATATATATATCTTCACAGCGAGCGACCGAGGGCTTTTTCTCATCTCGTTATGAATTATCGCATTTGCCGAGCGGTTGCTTTGTACTGTATAAGCGCTTTGCTTTTTTAATTTACTTAGTTATCGAAAATATTTACAAGCGAAATTACCGAGTTATTTTTTAATGTATATATACGCGTGGTTTTACGTGTTATCTGCTTTTGATATTGTTTGTACTTTTTCTTTTTTATTCTACTTTTTGTTTTATGTTAAAGTTTTGTTATTTTTCTGAATTACAAACGATTGTAATCTGTTAGTGTGAAATTTCGTTTTTTTGATGCGAATTTGTTTGCTCAATTTAATATTTTTTAGAGTGAAAAATTTTAAGTATTTGAGAATAAGTTTTATTTTTATTTATGATGCGTTTTATTTGGAAAAAAAAAAAAAATTTATTACAATTGTTATAACTATTAAGTGATTAATCATAACGTTTTAAAATCTATTACTTTCAGTAAAACTCGTTGAATTAAAAAAAAAAATTGTTTTATTAAAAGAAGATTAAACGGATAAATAATTAATTTATAATGAATTCCAGAGACTTTTTCTTGCAATAAATATTATTAAAGGTATCTCTAAAATTAGAATTTTCCAAAATCAATAAACAGTTAGTCGTGTATTAAAATAAAAAGATTAGTAACACATAATCCAATGAAGTTTATGGATTATTTTAAATGAAAACTTATTCCATTTCGATAAATGCAATTCGATCGTGTAAACGATGAAGATTCAATCGAATATAGTATTACGTATGAATTTTCACTTTGGAAAGTTGCTTCTAAAATTGCACAAATTGCATTTCTGTATATTTAAATAGTCTCAACTAATTTAATAGCCATATGCATAAATAAAGATTAAAGTTATCGTTCTATTTTAATTTACATGATTTATAAAAAAAAAAAAAAAAAAAAAAAAAAAAAAAAAAAAAATTGCATAAATTAAAACGTCGATTAACAAGCGTTTGATTTTTAATTGTCGGCAGCTTCGGCATTCTTTAAAACCCGATGCATAAAATTCAAAGAATCGCAATAAAGTTTGCACGAATTCTAAAAATAACGGCTACTTCAAAATACAAGGTGGTCTCAACATCGGCAGATTGCAACTTTGCAACGAAAGATAACTAACGTCGCATCGACTTTATACACACACACACGCACACACGCGCGCGCACACACACACACACACACACATACACACACACACACACAGAGGACGTATCGCAAGAAACGAGCGCTCAAAAGCTTCGTCATCAAGTGTATAAAATACCGTTTCCTTCCTCGGTCCAAGTAGCATTTCTAGCTGAAAAATAGGAAAGAGCGCGAGATAGAGAGGAAACGGATCGACTTAGATTTTACGCGCCAAGAGAAGAACTAAAGAAAAACGCGGACGTCCAGGGTTATCGTGCACTTGTGTTGTCGAACGCTTTTATTCCTTCGTATATTTTATACGTCAATTGGACTGTTTTACGGTCATGATTAAGTTTTTATGTGTTGAGCGATAATAATCGAAATGAATTTTTTAACGTTTAATTTTTTTTTTGTACCCCTTGCAAAAACACATCTATTTCATTTTATATCCCAGCAATTTTTATGACGATGAAATGCGTCATTAAAGTCGAGCTTTTTATGGAATATCATTTTCTTCGATTTGAATTTTTTTAAATAAATTTTAAAAAATTGCTTTAAAATTGGCGATAAAGATAAAAATTTAAGATAATAGTGTGTGCATAAATCTATATATATCTTTAAATATCGCGTTAAAAGAAATTATATGGATAATTTCATTCTCTTTCGTACACAATACTATAAAGACTTACGCGTTTGACAAATGTGCGATGGACTTTAATATTTTATTAGGGAGTCGTTAAGTGTTGTGTAATTAATGAAAGAAAAACTCAATTATACAATGAGAGTCCGGCCAGTCTCTCTTCTTTCTCAAAAGGAGTAAGAAAGAGAGAGATAGATAGAGAGAGAGATAGAGAGAGAGAGAGAGAGAGAGGACAGAGAACAGTAAGACTACTTAATTTACTGAAGCTAAAAATTTCTCGTCCTCACGGCTGACATTAACTTAATCTCTTCTTTTCAAAGGACTCAAACTTTCGTTATTTTTTCGAGAGTACGTGACACGAATAGCAGACCGGAGAGAAAAAGACAAGGCCGTAGGCTTAAAAATTCGATACGATATACGTCGGTTGTAGCGATGCTCATTCGACAGATTTTTTTTTTTTTTGTTTTTTTTTTTGTTTTTTTTTTTTTTTTTTTCGTTACTTTTCTATAAACACGCGTAGTTATACGCGTGTTTTTTTTGCGTGACACATTTTTTTTTGTTTTTTTTTTTTTTTTTTTAATTATATTTACGGGTATTTGGTTCGTATTCGCGCTTCGTTATCGTCGAGTGGCAATTGCAGTTTCGATAGTTTTGAGACTTTTGGAAATGGAACGATTCGAATTCTCTTTTATTTGGTTGAATTTCGATTGAAAGGGGAATTAAAATTCCCGTGAATGAAAAGAGCTTTTTTTTTGACAAGTCCTTTTTTCTTTGACGATTGAAATAATACACGGGATTATTTTTGTGTGACTATTGATTTTTCTTTTCGAAAGCGGAGTTATTGATAATTAAATTTTGAATCTTTGAGATATTGATTCTTTATAGATTTTAATTGTTTTAAAAAAAATTACTTTATTTTTTTATTTCGAAGATTACATTGATTTGAAATTATAAAAACAAATTGATAAATATTAAATTAAGTAATTTGTTGAAATGAATATTTTCTCTTATGAAATAAATCGCTACATGTATAATGCACAATAAATTATTACTCCAGAAATATTTCTCTTTATATTAACGTTGCTGTAATATTAATAATTAAAAAAATAAATAAATAAATAAATAATAAGTATGAAGAAAATTATCAACGTCAATAAAGCAATGCGACATTTCGCAAAACGATCACAAAAAAAGAAACTGCATTTTATATCGGACATAACAAGTTCGAAACTCAACTTCATCTTTGAGAGTACAAGAAAACACCTTTCGGAGTTTCGTCAAAAACCTTGACCTGAAGTCTGTGCATTCTCCTTCTTCGAGTGGAGCAACAGAGAAAGCCAGTGCTTATAACCTCATTTGTTTTGTCTCCGTACCGTATAAACTTTGCTTCTCGATCAAAAGTAATTTTGAATGTTCCGCGTTTAAAGTTGCGCCGATGGCTCGTATAATTATTATAATATAAGATTCGCTCATGCGAGAATATTATGTTAAATTTCAAAGTTTTCGATAAAATAAGGTTATTTGATAAAATAACTCGTTTATTACGTCACAGTTGAATTTTTTTTTTTTTTCTAAACTTTGCGAGTTATTATTTAATTTTTAAAATCATTACTAAAAATTATCGATCAGCTTTTCGTTAATTTACACAAATCATGGAAATTCAACGGAGTTTATACTTGTTTGAAGACGTCACGCGAATTCAACGAAGATTCTAGATGGATTTTATGATTTTCACAGGAATAATACTGTGTACGCATGCATTTAATAATATTTTCATATCCTTCAACATTTTGGAATTTTCAATAAACATACGCGACAAACGCAAAGAAAATCATAAATATGTACACGTTACTCTTACACCGATCGAATTCATCTCATAATTTTAATTTCGCGAAATAGCCTATATAAATACCCCGTAATCGCGGCCTATGCTAACAACGAATTTTAGCATTTTATTGAATAAAAAAATAAAAAAAAAAAAAAAAAAAACATGTTTATGCATAAATGCGCGCACGGGAAGTTTAAGACACGCGGCCGTAGATTGGATAACCGCGTGCGGATGTCTCTCCCTCCGTATTCGCGTGGGCTTCTTCCTCGAGTGTTTGATCCACGTGCCCGAGTTACGCGCGATCCATTTGCCCTGGAAATTATATTACCCTCGTGTTCAAGGTTTCACTCTCTCTCTCTCTCTCTCTCTCTAACGATGGGTATAGGTGATAAAATGTTAAAAGAGAGAGAAAGAGAGAGATACAGCGAGAGTGATAAAGAGAGAGACGAGCGATAATTGTTTTAAATGCAGTGGTAGTATTGTTCTTGTTTGAAATATACAGGTTGGATTATGCTTTGGTTAATAATCTTATCGGATTCTTTCCTGCGAAACTAGAATCAATGAAAAGAAAAGGATTTTTTTTTCGTGGTTAGAACGTGAGATGCAAATTTATTGTATATGCGAATTTAGATATTATCATTTTATATAAGATTATATAGAGGATAGGTAAATATATTATTTATTTTTTTGTTATTGGAAAATTTTCGAATTGATTGAAATTCTAATACGAGCATATATAATCACTTCTTGTCGTGTATAATGTTATATTAAACAAAAATGTAAAGATATTTTTTCTATAACGCAAATTTAAAAACGCGATTTTTCTTACTTTATGAAACATAAAAAAAAAGAAATAATACAATTTTTAATTATTAACTATAAGACCTGTCTTGTAAAACTACCTTTGGAAAAAATTTGTTTTCATATTTTATGAAGAAGAAAAAAAATTCGTACGATTTTAAATAAAATATAATTTTAATAAAAATTGCAGCATTACGTAGACAAAAATTTTAAAGATAAAATTTTAAATTAATTTTTCAAAGACGAATTTAAACGAGCTCAAAACGTGTCGGAAACAACAATAAATTATTGTTTATCAACAAACGTTTCGCTTAGCATATGCATAATCCATAAACGATGGTTTACTCGCGCATATGCGATTCGTTAAATTTTGAAAAGCGAGCGCATTCCAAAGCAACGTAGATTTAAACAACGTTGTCGTAAATTACCGTGTGAGCTATGTTTATAGCGAGTCGTTTACTAGGCACTGGAAAACTTTAAAAGCCAGCGAAAGTTTGTAAGAATAGTATAAAGAAGGCGTACACGCTGTGCCGCGAATAATTTATATGTAAAATCGTTGCCTTCCATCTTGTTTAGAATTCGTTAAAAATACGGTGAATTAATGCAAAAAGAAAAATAGAGATAATTCAGACGGTTGTGTGTGTGTGTGTGTGTGTGTGTTTGTGTGTGTGTGTGTGTGTAAAAAAATAGAAAAAGTTCGCAAATTGCGCGTATGTATATACTCTTAAACTTCGCATAAGCTCGCGCTAAAGGCATAATTAGTTTATCTTGTTTAATTATTTCCTTATATTAAGTATTATTAACCTTTAGTTAAGCTTGTCACTAACTTTTTTGACGTAATTCGGTCAAGCTTTGAAGCGCATAGTTTACATATACATAACGTTATGAAATTATGAAAGACCGTACGTACTTTTTATGTGCGAAATTTTTATGCAATTATAAATGTTATATACGATAAAAAAGTTTCATTTTCACAATTAGTTTCGAATATCTAATCGAATATCGTATTTAGGTGTAGTATTATGAAATAAACCAACATACACTCCTATTTATTTTTCATTTTACATCTTAAGCAATAGCCGCGATTATCTTCCTCCACATCGTCGTAACGTTAAACACGTGAAAGATGATGTACAATACCAAGGCGTCGAGTCAATTAAACGCCTCGAAACATAACACCGCGAGCCGCTTATTTCTCTTTCTCGCTCGAGCGTGAAAAAAAAAAGAAAAAAAAGAAAAAAAAAAAATAAATAAATAAATAAAAGGCGCTTTAGTTACGCAACCGTGTAATATTTTAAAATCATAGACCAGCGTGCGTTTTATTAGCGAACTTTCGTGGTTGAACTTGGCCGCGAGTATCGTTGGAAATTTAAAATAGAAATTCTCGTAATTTCGTGAAAATGACGGTAATATCGCGGGCATTAGTTTCCCGTTCGAGTCTCGTATCATTTTTTCTATATAAACGAAATAAAACGTTAAGTGCGGTACATCCTTCTTGTCTTCGTTAGAGTGCTTCTGTCCGGTGATCGTTACAGTTTTATCGGGAAGAGACGGAACTTATAAGTTTTCCATTTTAAAGGTTGCCTTACTTTTATCGAGCGTTTAAGGAAGGAAAAGGGAAGAGGGGTATATAACGTTGTTTTATAATTTAAAAAAATATCAATATATACTAGTTTGGAAATAAATATTTAATTGCTTAAATAACGAACGATCGTTTTAAAAATACATCGGTCATTATAGGATTAACGAGAATGGTACGCGGATAATATACTTAGCAACTGAATCAAACTCTTCTTGGCAGTAACTTCTTTTCTTTGCGCGCATATATTCGTAACTTTGTATTAAAGCCAGAAGAGAAACCATTTGTCTAAATATAATTTAATAAGATCTAAATACGTAACGTGTTAATGAGACCAATTGCGATTCTTGCTAAAATAATCATATTAATCAACGATTTTTTTAATAGATTTTTCTTACCCGTTTATTCTGTAACGTAAGTTAACAAATCAATTAAGTATCGTTATTATGTAAAATATTTGATAGTAGATTGATTAAATGAAAATATGGAATGTAGGTCCATTTTTTATATAAATCGAACTCATTTTCTTTTTAACGCTTGAAAAATTCGCTTGATTATATAAATCCGATCGACTCTAAAAGCTTTTAATATTTCATAAGATTACGTTTATCTTGAACGCGACTCAACGATGTTTAACTCGCAAATCATATTTAATTAGCGTAATAATTCAAGATCGTTCCACTGAAATAACTTTAAATATACATTCGAAATTAATTAACCGTCCGGGTTGGGTAAAAATTTTACAAAAAAGACGGAGGATTTAAAATAACGAAAATATATATATATATATAGTTCGTTAAATTGGTATTGTCGCTTAATGTCCTCGAATTTTTCGGTAATTATTATTATAGCACAAAACCGCGTGAAAAAAGAATAAGTAAGAATGCTTACGGCACACTAGGCGTACTTTATAATCTCGCTGAAAATTTTCTCAACGTTATATCTCTCAGCCGCGCTCGTAATTGTAAAGTCGTTATACTCGTAAGAGCGAAGACGCGGCTGAAACGTTCTCCTCTTTTTCTTTTTTTCTTTTTCCTGAAATTTAATCACAATAAATATACAGGGCGAGAGAGGGCGCACTGCTTATACATATACGAGTGTACATCGCGTGCGGTATTTACTTGTTGCGATGTTTTGTGCATCGAGAAGCTGTTTTTAATGCTTTTGACGAGATAACGAAGTGTCAAACGAAATTGACTTTTAGTATAATTTTTGGGCTATCCTTTATTCTTCGTTTATTATTTATTAATTTTTTTTTTTTAATGAGACTTATTGGATCATTATCGTTTATTGTTTTTTTTTTATCTCTCCTACTATACATTTAACGAAATTATTTTTAAATCAAAGTTCGTTCGATTATTTAGGCGTTAAAGACGATATTTATTTATTTATTATTTTCTTTTTCTTTTTTTTTTTTTTTTTTTTTTTTTTTTTATAAGGCAATTAATTTCCATGATATTGTGTAAAATTTGAATTAATATTTGGATTATGTAGCATCTAATAAAATTATTGTTATTGACCTCAATTTTTTTTTAACGGATCGATATCGTAATCTATTTATGTACGTCTTTTTGAAATCTTTGTTTATAATTTGAATTTACTTTATATTGCATAATAATAATTTAAAAAAGCTAGGATCACGAAGTTAAATAAAAAAATGTTTAAAAGCCGCTCGAAAGCCGCGAATTTATTAATCGATATATACCTTTCATGCTATAAACTTCAATAACTCCGGTTTATCGCAATAATTACAGACTATATAGCGAAACTACGAGAGTATGCGGCTTTTTAAAAATCTCCGTACTCCTTGAACATAAAAAAAGAAAGTAAAAAAAAAAAAAATCATCACTCGAAGGTTCGGGTCACGCGCGCTTGCGCACAGTGGCTTTTTAATCGCGACTGATCTCAAAAAGTGCCTATATCTAAAAAAAGAAAACGTAGAAAAAAAAAGAAGGAGAAGAAAAAAAAAAAGAATAAAGGGTCGGCAAAAAAGAGTCGCATATACAGAGACTAAAGCAAAACACAGAGAGAGAGAGAGAGAGAGAGAGAGAGAGAGAAAGTGCGCGAGTGTCTGTGTGAGAGTCGACGGAGTATAAGCTACGTACAAAGCACACCAGCGCCCTCATATACCCCGTCGACGATGGAAAATCCAATAGACCGCATTACTATATCCAGTAAGTTTAATCGGATTAGCGCGATAGAATTCGCTCTCTCTCTCTCTCTCTCTCTCTCTTGGAGAATCCGCGCGTATTTTGTTTCATATCTCGCGAAGGGATGTATGGGAATGGGAGGGGGGAGGTGAAGTAATCGATATTTATAGGATATTTCATTCCCTTCGAGATTAACCGCCGCTATACAACCGATCATGGTGTGCAGACACACGCGCGAGAGTAATTCATAACGGCGCACACAGCGCGAAAAGAGCGAATCCAAAATATCCAAAGAGCGCCGAGAAAGAGGCTATAACGCCGTGCGCTCGGATGAATCTTCGATGTGTATGGGATGCGGAGCTTAATGTTTATACATACGGTATTATCCGAAACCGATAGCTGTATACTAATATATAAACATGTGTACGTACATACGTACATACATAATTGGTGATCGATAATTGAGAAATATTCTCGGTCCCGACGTCGTGTGTACGCATGAATAATGCGCGCGCGCGCGCACACACACACACACGCACACACACACGTTGAAAAATTAAGCTTGAGCGAATAAAAAATTTTCGTGTATATTATGGATGAAATCGCGATTGCGTTAAACTAACAAAGTATATTCCAAAACGTTGATGTGGATGACACGCTGATTTCTTAAATTTATCTTATCCTTTTAAAACTGCGAAGCTACCGTTTCCTGTTATTGGTGCATCTGTTAATCGATATTAAGTAGTTTTTCGTATACGTTCGAGAGAAAAGTTTAATTCGCTTTGTTGAAAATTGTGTCAAGATATGAAAATAAAAGTAACGATTTGTTTTTTTTTTTTTTTTTTTTTTTTTGTAATTTAAATTAACTCTTAAAGTTTTCGATGAACTCTTTCAATTTTGTAAACATCTTCTTCACTTGTTTAGCCATTTAAAAATTGTGCTGCAATTAATTATAAATTATGAATTATTATTCTTTTTTTAATCAAACATAACTTTTAATTGAATTTAACTAGAAACTGCTTCGAGCTCTTTAAATAGTCTTTAGCTTCTATTCTGCAAGTTGTACATGAATGTTTAAAACTTTTGATACTTCGGGTAAATTGCATCAAACAATTTCTATGTTTAATAAATATTATATAACTTGCACAGCGCAATTAGATTGTAAAATTAAGATTGAAATATTTAAAAAATCGTTAATGTTATGGAGAGCTTTATATATTTACTTTTTACGACATTAATAAGATGTAGTATTAGAAAGGTAAAACTAACCGAGAAAATGACATATTTATGAATTTTTTCATTCAATCAAAGAGATTAAAGGTGATTTGTTTAGATTTCATCAAGAAAAATAATCAACTATATAATGACACGTTTGCATTGAATAGAATGATTCTCGAATATAATCTAATACATAAAACCTTTTAAAATAATATAAAATTTATTCAATTAAAAAAGAAGATTATCTAACGCTATTATATATTGTTTCATTTGAGTCAAGGTTTTTTTATAAAAAAAAAACGAAACAAAAAAAAAAAAAAATGTAGAACAAAAACGGCTATCGGATTTCGGTCACTTTATCGATTAAAAAGTTTCGTTAATTAAGTTGCTCTTAGTTACGATAATTTGCTGAAAATGCAAATTTTTTTTTTTCACACTATCGTAAAACAATGTGTTTTAATAAATTTAATATAAAAATTTAATGTACGTTAACTTAAATATTTCAACAAGTCCTTAGCTGAGTAAGATAAATAAAATAAAAGAAGTATTACTAAATCTTTAAAAATAACTTTTCAAAAGTACTAAAATATTCTAAATAAAGGAATACTTTCACGTTTTTAATTTCTCATGTAATCAATCAAATTACGAGTATTTCTCTAATTGTATAACGAAACACAGGCATTCGTAACTCACTAATAAATCCTCGGCGTTCTTCATTCCTCGTAACTTTTTTACTCCAAACGTAAAACACAAACAAATTCCTAAGCTCCGAGTTCCCTTTGATCATAAATAAACACCTATAACCTTGCGTTTACATACATATACGCACTCAACTTACCCACACAACACACAAACACACACACACATATTATACAATCACGCAGACAAAACGTTAACTCATTAGTTTCGCATTCTCACTTATGATGCGATTCGTTTTCGCGCTCGAATTTCCCGACACGAGTTTATCGCGAGAACGTAGAAGTCGAGAAGGAGACCCGAGAACGATAAAGACCTCGTGGAGTCATGTAACTCTTTGATGATAAACTGACAAAAAACAAATAACTTGTGTGTATATACATACATAATATCGCTATAGATGTAGGTTATATTCGACGAATTTTGCACGAAGTGACGAAATACAGATTTCTCACGTACGCATATATAACTTTTTTTTTTTTTTTTTTTTTTTTTCTTTTTGCAGCGTTACTCGTCATTTATAAGCTTTAGCGAAATGAAAATATATGTATATATGAGAAAGACGTAAAGCTCATTTTGCATTTGCGTTAACGGTCGACGTTTTTACGAGACACGTATACGATTAGCTGACCGTTTCGCGAGCTCGATACTTTCTTGTCGAATATTTCGTTGAATGCGCGTGATTTACGCGGTTTTAGTTAAATGCCAATCGCTCGACTGTTTTATTTACATGTTTTTTAATGAAGAAGGAAATGAAATTTATAAATTTTTCGTAAATATTAATAATTTATTTTAGTTTAAATAAACGACGTACTTATTTTTAAAAATAAATACAATCCAAAAGAATATATGTAAAAAAAAAAAAAAAAATACTTAACGCTGAATTATTTAGAGATCGTAGATTTACCTAGCTGAAATGAGTATAAAGTAAGATGACGTTTGTTACGACATAATAGACGAGTATTTTCATCGAGATGCCAATGCGTGCACGTGTGCCTGTAAAAAAATCTCTTATTCGTATATAATAATCATCGCGACCTATGGAATTCGCCATCGTCGATCGCGCGCGATACGTGACGCAATGCTAGTAGCTGAAAAAAAAAAAAAACGCGTTCCTTCATTTCTTGATATAATATTTCGTACGGAAAAGCTATTAATTTCATTTATGGCCGATTTAACATATAAAATTTTTTTTTATTCAATTCTTTATTTATAAACGAATGTAAATAAAAATTTTTGTCAAAATATTTTATCGATGTAGTAAGTAGCAGAGATTATTTTTTATACATTAAAAAAAAAAAAAAAAATTTATTTTTAAATTAGAAAGTTCATTTTCAGTTATTTTCGATATTATTATTATTATTATTATTATTATTATTATTTTTTTTTTTTTCATGATTCATTTACAATTTATTACACTTTCATTCATTCGGTATTTTTCAATATAAATATAAATTCTTTTTTTACACATCCGTATATTATGATTTTGATATTATTTTCACATTTCAATTTATGATATCCCATTTGAAAAATTATTTTTTCTTAGATTTATGGTTCTATCTTCGCTGAGTGGAAAAGTAGCGTAAACTTGATGCGTTTTAAATTAAATAAAATTTAATAAAAAATGAAAAAAATCATATATATATATATATATATATATATGTTTAATGGCCCAAAATATATAATGATCGACGCATCACCATCGCGTACGCGAATCAACTCACATCATCGTAAACAAAAAATACACTTTATGTAAAATGACTCGTGAATTCTTCGCGCCTGACAAATTGATTGGCGGAGGAAACGAGGTACGACGACGATGACGACGATGACGACGTTTTCACTAAATTAAATCAAAGCGCGAAACCTTGCATATGTATAAACACACTTCTACAAACGCGCACGCACGTACGATTTAAAATGTCGCGCTGAGAAACTCAATCGTAAACAATATTCGACTAATCGAGGTGAAGAACCGAAATCTGGCATACATCCAAAAAGTCGCTCTCGCTTGATTGTTCGACACAGCGCGTACACAGCTCGTGACGTTCTCTTTGCACACGTGGAAGAAAATTAAGGTAAAACAAGCGCCATAACGAAAAGCGTACTTCTCATCGATCAAATGTGATTGACTTTCCGACGACGTGTGTATGTGCAGGATAATTGAAAATCTCAAGTCGTGCAAGGTGCGCGTAGTTTACTGAAAATTTCGAATTTTATGGATGCAGCTTAATGTTTCATGCTGATAACGCAAATAAATTTATCGTTGAAACTTTCATATGTATAAGCGTACAGTAAAAGTAAAGTTTAATCTTAATTATATTGAAGTTGTTTACATCATTTACTTAAAATAATATAATATTGAGAGAGAGAGAGAGAGAGAGAAAGAGAGAAACAAGAAAAATATAATCAATGCATGCATATTTGTTGTACGCGGTCTGAGCAGACCTTGACCTTTTTTCTACTTGTTATGTTAACTTTGTCTGTATATTATTTTAACTTTAAAATAAAAAGTTTCGTTTGCGTGGTTTAATTTTTTCTGATTGATAAACTCGCAATAAAATTTACGAATTATTTTTTTCTTTTTTTTTTTTTAATAGATCGATTTATTAAAATTTAATTAAAATATTTTATGACTAAAAATATTTATTGCATAAATTGTTTGCCGCTGTAAAATATATTGTTTCATAAATTTTTAATTAAATTCGAAGCGGATTATATATATATATTTTTTTTTTTTTTCCTAGAAAACGTTAGTATCAAGATCTTTATTTTGCTCTGACTAACGATAAAAAAGTTTGGAAATATTTTCAAAAAAAAAAAGTTTTCTTATCTCAATCAGATAAACAATAAATCCCTAAATCTCTCATTCTTGCAGCGGTATTAGTGTACTTTGAAAGCGCAACTTCTGAATTCGTTTAATACTATACATATCCACATATTTTTGTTCGATTCTTTCCAATATAGTAAATCTTTTAAATTTTTCGCCCTTTCTAACATATCGCGCACACGATAAAATCGCGCGGTGGTAATCGTGGCACGTCTTCCTTTATCGTTTCATCGCCTATAAAATGAAACGACCGTTGAATGACGTAACTAACATAAGTAATAGTTATTAAAAGCGCGATGAACATATCGCCCGTCATTACGAACAATTATCCGGTTAATAACGTTTCTCGTATCTCTACCGTTCATTTCGTTTTTATCATCGCGATCGTTCGCGAGAATTTCAAGTTCCTCGACAAATGACGACGACAGATCGCGTAGAGAAGAGCG
Source organism: Chalcis sispes (assembly GCA_949987625.1). Lineage (NCBI taxonomy): Eukaryota > Metazoa > Arthropoda > Insecta > Hymenoptera > Chalcididae > Chalcis > Chalcis sispes. The sequence continues at coordinate 75,001,589 of OX465094.1, forward strand.
AGCTCGGTGTCTCGTATATTATCGCAATATTTAACTCGTCCGTGATTATTTCTTTTTTTCTTTTTTTTTTTTTTTCCAGTTGTGCGCCGTGTGTGCGATGGATGTATAAAATTTCAATGGGATAAAGTACGGTTCGAAATAAAGTTCGTATTCACGTGTGACATAAAGTTCGCATCCGCTAATGTTTATGCATAAGTGAACACGAATTTTCCCCGAAATTTGCTTGTTCAGCGGTGTCAGCTGGGTTTTCGACTATGACCGCGCAACGTTGCTGTAAAGTTGTATCGTTGTCGCGTGGGAGCTTCAAAAACATTCTCGATATTTGAAAACGTGCGTTTTTTTTCTCCTTTCGTATTTTTTTTTTTTTTTTTTTTTTTTTTTTTTTTTTTTTTTTTTTTTTTTTTTTTTTTTTATTTTGTGTGCATTGTATCGTAGCGATATATTGACAAAAAATTCCGATTGAATATATTTTTATTAATTTTTTTTTGTTTTGAAAGGTTTTTGGCCAATAAATTATTATTTTTTTTTTTTTTTCTTTTACACGTTTGCTCGCGTAAATAACCATTTTTATGAACATTCAAAAATTTAACGACGAACAATAATTATTTGAATATGTTCAATATTCTTGAAATATATATATTTTATGAGATTTGAATAATTGCATCGATACAACGAATAACGATGAGTTTTTTAACGAAAAAATAATTAATCTAAAAAAATGTTTACATATGTTAAATAACTTTATTATTTAAAAATCGATAAGAGACATGTATTTTAAATTAAAATTCAATTACGTAAAATAATTTTAGTTTTATTTTAAAAACAGTTTTACATTAAAAATAACTCGCAAATTTTAACAGAGAGACGGCGTATTTATATAAAAAATTCTCGAGTTCGTGAATTTTTAAAACGAGGACCGTGTCCCGACGGTACATAAAAGATATTTTCCTCTGGGGAAGACGAATGGTACATAAACCTTACCGAAATATCTACAATGGAAAATTGAAAAATAATAATATGTCAACTGCGTTAAGCTCGTAAAATGTTTACGTCAAATTATTCACCTTTTAAAACTTCATATTGTTGATAAACGAGAAGAAAAACTTGACAGTTTTTTTTTTTTTGCAAGAAACTCTAAAAATGTTGACTAAGGTGCATTTTAAAAGTGTGCTCTTATTTCCAAAGAATTTAGTTTATTCTAGTTTAGTATTTTATAAGCATTTTATTCGATGGAAAAAGTGTCTTTCAAGATCTTGTTTATTATTGATATTAAAAGAAAATTTATTAAACTAGCAGTAACGATACGCGTTCTTTATACTTTTCTATTTTAAATAATATGATACGAAAAATTCCATAAATTAAACGGTAATATTGCAAGTTGCTATTATTAATAAATTTTGTATTACCTACATTTTGTGTATATATATATAGAAAGCATTTACAATATTAGCGAAATAAATTACGGTTTAAAAAGCTTAGAAGCTGATACATAAAAAATAAAGTCAAGAATAAAATACAAAGTATCTATTTTAAAAAGAAATGGTAAATAAAAAGAAAAAAAAAAAAAGAAAGAAAAAAGTGACGGGGAGAAGAAGCAAGGCAGACCACCTCGCGTTAACGTGTTGCATTGAAGGTCCAAGAGCGAGCAAGAGAGCGCGCGTGAGAGAGAGAGAGAGAGAGACATAGAGAGATAGAGAAAGTAAGAGAGGAAAAGAGAGAATTAGAGGGAGATGGTAAAATCGTAGAGCGTAGTCGTGCTATTTTCAGCCCCCCGAGTTTGGTTCTCTCGCGTTAGTAGAGAAGCTTTTTCCCAACCCCGATTTCCATCGATTTCGCCTACTCTCTTTCTCTCTCTCTCTCTCTCTCTCTCTCACTCTCTTTCTCCGTCGCTTTACAGAAACTCGCGCGCGCGCATCGTTCTCCCTCTCTTTTTCTCTCTCTCTCTCTTTCTGTTTTACTCTTTTATTCATACATAGATAGATGTGCACCATACCGACGCGTGTACTTACAGGCCAGTGCAGTTAGGCCTTGTTCTTTCTCTCTCTCTCTCTCTCTCGTCTCTCTTTTTTCCTTTTACTCGCTCATCTCGCTCGAGGTGTAGGGATCGTTTAAAACAAACAATCGTCCTTCAAAAGATGACGACTACTCATCCTTCTCCTACTCTCTCATTCTTAACATCTTTTTATGCATCGCGTTAATATTAACAGAAGTTGAAAAATCAGGTGCGCTAATATTTTATTTTCCACGCGTGTAAATTTGAGCCGTTAAAAAAAAAAAAAGAAAAAAAGAAGAAGAAGAAAAAGAATAGAGGAGAGGGTGAAGCTGAGCTTTTCGCCCTGAAACCGTTGCATTCGATATATCATAAGGTTGCGGTTACCATCAGCCGTACTTTTTTCCCCGTGGATAAACGCGAGGTGCACGCGATGCAGCAGGCAGTGCTTTTAACGCGCGACGGTCACGCTTTTTCGTTATATTCGCGTTCATTTTTTACATTTTATTATTGTATTTTTTTTTTCGATGTCTATGTATATACGTTATTTCTCGTGAACAGCTCGTACTTCTTGCGTTTTTTTATTTTATTCTTTCAATCGAGAATTCGTTCGAACGAAACTAAGGTGAGCTTTATTTTTTCGTGGAAGAAAAAAAAAGTTTTTTCTTTTTTTTTTCTTTTTTTTTTTTTTTTCTTCAAGCGTCGAGAGAAGCAATCGAGCGGAATGGGTGGTGTACCACTACATACTTTTGAGTCGGTGAGGTTTCTTTGAATTGTTCGGTTGAATTATTCGGTAGTTTATAAATTGATAAAATGGTTTTTTTTTTTTTTTTTTTTTTTTTTTTTTTTTTTTTTTTTCGGCGATCGAGCGATACGAGCATATTTTTCTATTATTTTCTCCGTTTAGTCCGGAGAACAATTACATTTTTGATATCGCGTTGAATTTTTGTTGATTTTGTACAATATTAGATAAGTAAACAAAAGAGCAAGCGTTTACATTGTTTAATTATATTTGAGGACGATTCCAAAATTAGCCTACGGATGAAAGCTCTTAAAGCGCTGACCTTTTTTTAGCTCATCAAAGAGCGAAAAACATATTTATGTTACTAAAAGCTAAATTTTATAGAAATGTTCACAAATTTTATCATCAATTTTAATAATATTTAATTAAAATAAAGATAAATAAATAAATGAAAATTTGCACGTATAATAAGCGAACGTAAAACTTTCCGACGTAAAATTAAAAGAGTAAGTAAATTAATAACGTCGACAAAATCTCTCAACGTACGAAAATTTTCTGCCGTATGCTCCTTTCAACTTTAAATTAGCTCGACAATGAGATTAATAAATTCTCCCTCTTACCTTTTTTTATTTTTCAAAAGCGCTCACGACCCACATAAATCGAGGTGTCCTTATACACAAAAGAAACAAAGAAGGATGGAAAGAGTCACTCGGCGTGAATAATTTAATTTACACGTCATAAATCTCGAGGAAGAAAAAAAAAAAGAATAATGAAAAAACGGGACAAAACGATCGAGGTTTTATTTATAGGGCGTTTGCATACCAGGGCTAATTTGTCTTTCGATTGAAATCGACATCGTAGACCGCTCGCGCGCCGCGCATTTTCATCAATCTCGATCACGTAAATGCACAAAGACACGCTTCATATACGTAACATATATACATATATGCGCGTGTACATCTTAATCGATCGATAACACGTGCTCTCGTGTTATTATGCCGAGTCGCTCGATTATTCTTTAACAATCGTCCGTGTCCCTACGATTCTCGCACGCGAGAGCGTTTTCTCTCTCTCTCTTTCTCTCTCTCTTTCTCTCCCTCTCCTATACATTTCGCGCTCGAGGTATATTTATAATTAAAAGCAACAACGAAGATGGTACACAACGGGAAATTAATTAAACGAAATTGTTTACACGTGAAAAGCAACGTGGTTTATAGGCTTTAGCGGACGCGTTTTGTATTTTAAGCCGCGAAAGCGGGTTTAATAATAGACCGACGACTTGGAGGCTCGAACGATGTACGAGAGAGGTTAACCTGCTCTGCGTGTTTTTTTATCCTCCTACTCTCCGTCTTCTTTTTTTTTTTTTTTTTTTTTTTTTTGCCAAAGATGTGTAAATTAATTTAACGTAGTTTTAATGCAAGCGTCGAAGTTACGGATAACAGATTTGTATATGCGATTGATTTAAATGCTTATGGCTTTCGCTTGAATTCATCTCAAATTCAATTAATCTCGGTTCACTCGGTGGTGGTGCGTGACGCCGAAAGGATCCCAACTGCGACGCGATGGTGAAGGAAGCTTTTAAGTAAATAGTATTCTTAATTGAAAGGTTGTAAGTCTAAAGGGTCTAAGTGCCAAAAAATCCAAAGTTAAGATTTTTAAGAAAATACGATCTAAGTGCCAAGGCTAATAATATATCCAAATGGATCCAAGTGCATTATTTTTTTGAAATTTGGATATGTGTTCAATTGAATTAAGTAAAAATAAATAATTATTTCATTGAGTTGTTTATTTTATAATGTTTTTCTGTTATATCTCTAAATAATAAAATTGGTACTTAGTTAGACCCTTTAGACTTACAACCCTTCAATTGACGCGATTTTAACGTGGCGCCTTTGAGGAAACGGGTGGAAGTTAATATTAAATCCTTATATATATATACGCTACCGCTTTAATGCAAAAATATAAAGTGCTTCACACGTATGTAATTTGATTTTAATACCGGATTTCGCTATCGCGTTTTAAGTTAAGTATATCAGATGATGTTAAAATTGTTTTAATTAGGATATTTTTTATTTTGTTTAAAAATATGTAGATACACGTAAAATGTGTATTTGAATTCTGCATCATTTAAAATAAATGTTTTGTTTAAAAATTTAACATAAATATACAGGATGAAAATTTCAGATTTACTTTTCAAATTTAACAAAATTCGTGGAAAAAATATCCGACGTGCTTTTAATGAGAATTTAATTTTATATTTATATTTCAAGTATTCGTTTTTTGTCTACTTTTTAAATTATACTAATTAGTATTTAATTAGCATTTTAAGAGTACGAAAAAAAAAATATATGTATACATTTTTGCCTCTAATCGTTTAGCTAAATGAAATAAACATAAATATAATAATGCATATTGATTAAATAGGTTTTTCCAAATATAACGTGAGATTTTTTTACTATTTTCTTAAGAAAAAAAAAAAAAAAAAAATTACTTTAAGATAATTATAAAAAATAAAATAGAAAATTATATTTATTAATAAAGAAAAAATATTGTAAAAAATACAATAAAAATATAAATTATGTAAAAAATAAATTTGTTTGAACTTTAAAATAATAATGTATATTTATAATTAAAAATATATTAATTGTGCGAAGTTCATTGAAGTTAATTGAATATTTCTGTTCAAAGAAGTATCGCATTTTTAATTTAATTTCTTGGGAACAAAATTTTATTCCAGTTAATATTTAAAATGAAAGCTCGGAATTATTATACAAATATAAAATTGTTTATTTTATTACATGTTTACCCTTTAAATAAACTTTCTATTCATCAACAAAGAGAATAAAATAGTTTAAATAATTTCGAATATAACAATTGCACCGAAAGCTTATAAAAATTTTCGAACCAAATAAATTTTTCACGATAGCATCTTCAATCATTCAAAAAAAAAAATCGCGGCAACGTTTCAAGTATACGTCCGCAGTTAATCGTTCGAAATCGTCGCACAAAATCAGTTCTTCCTCTCGTCCTTCCAAATTTATTTACCTGTTGCTGTAGTAGTAAAACAACTTCAAAGTTGAGATTGATATTTCCATTATAAGAGTACAATACGTCTAGAGTACATTAAGCTACAATTCGATCGCCGAACTTTTTTTTTCTTTAAAGATAAAACATCTTTTTCGTTTTAAAGTTTACATAAAAATTTTATTCTTTTCTTTTTATAAAAAATTGTCGCGAACGACGAAATAAAATTTATTCAATTTTTCAATTTCAACTTCAAAAATAAGTAATTTATTCCCGATGCGTAGCATTTGAGACGCGTGCGCAACATGTACGATTAGCTATCCAATGTTTTTTCGCGTATAAACGCGCGCACATACACACACACACACACACACAAACATACACATACACACAGATCGTTTGACTGAAAACTTTTACGATTTTTAGTATTTTACTTTATTGAAACCTTCAGCGTTCGAGAGCTCTTACATTATTTTTCTCTCTCTCTTTTTTTTTTTTTTTTTTTTTAAGGCAAGAAATATTAATCCAGTCGTAGCTCGACGAACGAATAGCATGAACTTGATTGATTGTTGGAACAGAAATTAAGATAGATGTACGAACGTACAAGTGTTGGGGAATGAATCGACCTTACGTATTAAAAGTATTATGTGTGTGCTTAGATTAATGCACTAGTAAATGACGTTAAAATTTATGGACGCTCTGGTCTACTTTCATTTTTTATTTTTTTGATTTTCATAACGTCATTAACATATAAAGCATAATTAATAAAGTAAAATGAATTAACTTTTTAAAACTAAAACTGTCGAATATTAAACAAATTCCAACGTTTAATTAAATAAGTTTACTTTATTAAAAAAAAAAAATTATTTTATTCGTCCTAAATATGTATATATATATATATGCTTAACCTTGAACAGCAGAAAAAAAAAGAAAAGAAAAGAAAATTCAATTGTTGTAGGAAAAAGTCAATAAATTCACACAAAAGTATATAACCTGAGGTAACGCTAGCGATAGTAGCTCTCGAATTCGTCGCAGTTTGTCGCTATTTATTCTCCGCGTACCCCATATTCTCCATAAAAAATCAAAGTCTATCGTCGGTATACAACATCACTTTATCTCTCTCTCTCTTTCTCTCTCTCTCTCTCTCTCTCTCGCTTATTCTATAAATTCAAGTTCAACGGGAGCCCTAGATACCCATATAAACATATATAATTCACGAGCCGATGGACGCGTGCAATCGCGCGCTCTTCTTTCTCCATCCCGTTTATATATACCCGCACACACACACACACACACACACACACACACACATACACACACACACAGCGATCGTTTGTTACCTCGCACAGCGCATCGTCGCACGGTTACACGTACATATATATCTACAGTTAGCAGTATACTCCATACAAGTATATGCATACAAAGAGAGAGAGAGAGAGAGAGTATACGTATCACCCCGCGCGCGCGTCTTGCGCTAGGCTCCAGAGGCGCGAATGCAATTATCGATTAACTGACCGTCGTCGACGCTTGGTAGCCGCTACTTCATCGCCTCTCTCTCTCTCTCTCTCTCTCTTTGTCCTGTTGGTTTACTTGCATATATATGTATATATACGAGAGAGACCGTATACGTATGTACCGCATGTATATGCATGCGCTGTACGAGCGAGAGAAGGTGAGGACGCGTGCATGTATATTTATGGCGTAGATCGAGTTGACGCCGAGAGCGATGAAAAGCTCCGCCGAGGCGTATATATACGTACGCGACCGGGCACAGATGTACTATTCTCTGTGTATACGTATACATATGTATATATATATATACATACATACTTTATACACATATGTATATACAATCGAAACGAAAGTACAAATGCAAATACGTAAACACATTCGAGCTCGCATGTATATACGTAAACATGCTCGAGTTCAGTTGTACCTATTAACACGTGCACGTTATTGTGGTTTAGGGAAGTATTGAATTTAAGTATTTTTTTTTTTTTTTTTTTTTTCTTTAAATAAATAGAAAATAATTGCTAGTAAATCATTGTAATTTACGGGTCGAAAGAAAATTTTTTAAGTATATACGCACACCTTTGGAATTCGTTTTACTTATATCATTAATATATTATATCTCGGTAACAATATAAAGGTCGCGTTTAATTTAGTTAAATTTTTTCATCTCCTTTGTTTCGAGAAACTTGAAGATTTATAATTTTTTTTTTTTTTTTTCTGTTTTTAATACATATATGCAAGCATGAATAAAAGCATGTTTGCATATGCGTACGTAAATGAAGTAACATTATACGACCCTAAGGCATCTTTACTGGTATACATTTATACACGAGGCAACTTAATTAACTGAAATTTTCATTTAATACAGGATTAATTAACGAATTTACTTACATTTTATACAAAAAATTTGTTACTTTATTTTATCCCGGTCGTATCTAAGTTTATTCTTATAATATCGACATGAAAAAATTGCTTTATCTTTTAAAATCGAAGAAATAAAAAAGAAAAAAGAAAAAAAAAAAAAAAAAGAAACTGTAGTTGTCAACTTGATTTATCACAAGTTCACAATTACCTTGCGTGCACGAAATAACGCAAGCCCGATCTCAAAAGCGCTACAAATTCGAATTTGTCGAATTTATCTTGAGCCATTAATCAGTTAAATAATTTGTGCAATTGTCCGATCCTCTTCGGTATAGTTGTATATACGAGTTAAGTTCTGCGCAACGAATCGTTCATGTAGAATATTTAACAACTTGATTGCTCATATCTCGAAGTCCGATTGAGTTATCAACGAATTTCGAAAATTCGCCGTCTCTCTGCTTCGTTCGGAGAATCTTCTTTTCGCGTTCGATTATTGTTTTCGTTGATCCTTTTTTTTTTTTTTTTTTTCTTTTTGTTTATTTTTTTAATTCGAAATATATATAGATAAAAATATACATAGTTTTAAATTAACATTCCAACTTTCGTTATTCTTTTATTCTTGAACGCGTAACGGTTATGTAGTTTATTATTATTATATTGATATTTAATCATTAAATTTTCCATTTTTCAACTTAGTATCGCCCAATGAATTCAAGCTAAAATAACGTATCGAAGGACAAACAAAGCTTTCAATTTATCATAAAAGTGAAAAAAGAAAATACGTATATATGTATGTACATATATATATATATATATATATATATATATATATAAATAAAAGACGATCCCTTAAAAAAATGTTGCCCCGAGGACGCGCGCTATACACGTGCCGCAATACGCCGTGGAAGCATCACCGGTGTGGACTTGAGAAAAGAGCGATAAAGAGAAAATACGAGAGGGATAGAAAGAGAGTGAAGCGAAGGCCACACAGCGAGATGACGACAACGCTAATGTAGAACGACGTATTTATGTATATATATATATATATATATATATATATATATTTACATTCGCATACACAGCGCAATATGTATATGCACCGGGAGCAGTGCCGCAGCTGTTATATGTACATACACTACTATACGCAACGAGAGAGAGCTACTCTCGTCGTCGCGACGAGAGATCGCTTAATAAGCGCTACGAGGATGAATGCAAAACGAGAAGGGAAGAGACAGAGAGAGAGAGAGAGAGAGAGAGAGAGAGAGTTAGAGAGAGAAAGAGAGAATACGGCGTTTATATATACAGCATGCGTTGCTCGTGTGCATTACGTTCGTCTAATCGAGTCTGTCGTGTACTACATCCAGGGACTTGGTTTACCTGGTCAGGTTTACTCGAGTCTATTATATATATATATATATATATACATATATACATATATATACATACTCGGCTTTAATGCCCATTAATAATTACGAGGACGAGGCTGCACTTGACGTTATTGTACGATATGCCCGATCGTAAATTTCGTGATTTATTTAATTGAACGATCGAGGGATTTGCGTATGGGGCGACGATGGAAGAAGATATATTGAAAGCTGTTGTCGCGCGCGATTATTACCTCCTCGTGACCTATTTTTTTTTTTTTTTTTTTTTTTTTTAAATATGCGAACAAAAATAATCGATGGGGAATTATGTTTTGATTCGAATTGAGCATAAAGATAATTGAGCGTAATTCAGCAAGGGATCGAGCAAGTTTTGTTTAGTAGTTAGTATACTTTGTTTATTAACCTCTTAACGCACAGTTTTTTTGAAAGCCTGTTTAGCGCGCTCGAATTAACTCGAGCGTACAAATTAAGGGGTTAATAAAAGTTATTGAAAATTCTAAGTAAGATTTACTTTATCCGTCAAGTGATATTTACTCGACCCGACAAAATAAATTTAACTCAAGGCTTTCGAGTAAATTTTGAATATAAAAATCATCTTTTGCGATTTTTCTTATTTAAAACCACGCGATTGAATTTTTCTATCGCGAGCAAAAAAAAAAAAAAAAAAAAAAACTGCAATAAAACAAAAGTTAAAGCACAATTTATTGTTTTGTTCATGAGAAAAAAAAAAAAAAAATTATTTATTGACACGATATTATGCGCTAGGTTATTTATTTATGAAAATTGAAAGAAAATGCCTAAGTGAATTGAATTGAAACTGATTTCATTGTTAACAACCTGCGATTGTACATTTATTTTATAATACCGCAGCAACGCAACAACCGAAATGATATTCATTCAAATGTGCATATTGTGGCTGTTTATTTTTGAATCTGTTAAAGCTTTTCATTAAAGTAACTATAAAAAATTTTAACTAGCTTTTAATTCTTATTCTAATTGAATTAAAATAAAAATTATTCGAATGTTTATTGAAATTGTTATTCATTTTGTATTAAAAAGTTTAATAAATCGTTTATGATTTTTAATAGAGAAATCTATATAATTTTCAAAATATTTTTTAACATTTCAAGCATTTATTCAATATATATATATATATATATGCGCGTTGAAGCGAACTTTAGTTATTGGTCATTGATCTGAGTACTGCGTCATACATTTCGCGTTCTGATTATATTCGCAATGTTCTGAGTATTGATTGGTAAAGTTGCAATGCTTGTATATGTAAAAGTGTCGTTTTTCAATACAAAAAAAAAAAAAAAGAAAAAAGAAAGAAAAAAAATTGTTTTACTCCACGCGCAATTTATTGAAGCATTTTTATTTTTATATTAATTACCGATATAAATTATTATTTTTAATTAATTTTCAAATATACTCTCGATCAGCGATGATTTAACTAAATGAAAGTATGAAAATACATTTATTTATTTAATAAAATTTTGAGTTTCAGTCGTTAATACCTCGTATCATTTTTTAAAAAAATTCAATTTCAATTTAAAATAAAAGTAACACTTGTATTTAAATAAAATTTATAAAAATTAGCACAAATTTAATTTCGTATTTCTATAAGTAAATTTAATAAAACGAACAAAAGTCGAGAAGAACAAAAGAATGAACAACAATGTTCGTTCGAAAAGAGTAAATAAATAATTAAAAGATTCGCCAGTCCATTATCTCTGGTAAAATTTTATCCATTTACACGTCTTACAGCAACGCGTCGTCAAATTCTTTTCCATATACACGCTTACCCACACATACACACATATTTTTGTTTTTTGTCGTTACATATCGTCATTGAGAGAGACAGAGAGAGAGAGAGCACGTAGTCGGCGTCGAGAAGTGATGTTAAGGAAATCCGCTTACGTAAAGGAAGCTTAGGAATCTCAGCCGACGACGTGCGCGAGTGAGTAATAATCTCTCCTCGTATCTATCGGTAGCCGCGAGAAATTTCAACGTTCCTCGTTCGTTTCTCTCCTCGTCGTTCTCGTTACTTCGCTCTCTATCCGCTTTTTTTTTATTTTTCTCCTTTTCTTCGTGTTCTCTCTCTCTCTCTCTCTCTCTTTCTCTTTCTCTCTCTCTCGACTCATTATATGCAAGAGCCGTGCGCGTCCCTGATCGAGCTACTGAATTATGTGTTTAATGTCCCCGAGACGACGACGATGGAAAACGACTCCAGAACGGAAGTTGTTGCATTTCCGTGAGAATTTTTAATTCTTTTATTTTACTAGATGTGCTTCATTGTCGATTGAATCGGAAGGAATGTGTTCTTACTTTATTTCGTTATAGGATTATTTGTTTGATTACGGAATAATCCATTGTGTCGATGTTACTTTGTTTTTCGTACTTGATTATTGAAAACTTATAAGTTGAAAATGACAATATTTTTAAAGAGATCCTTTACGATTTTCATAATCAACAATATATTATATTTAATTTTCATGTAAGATGTTATTATATTTGTATTTTTTTAATTAGTTTTATGCGTTTACAGAAAATATTAAATATTATAATAAATTTTCTTATTATACATATTATATCATAAAACTATTTTTACATTTATTATATTCCATAGATTTATACGAAATGTAAAAGAGAAAGCATTCGAAATATTACAATTTTAATGAAGAAAAGTATTTTTAATTTTGTTGGTTACTGGTAGTATGAGGACAATATATTTTTGTAATTTTACAAAATTAAACCTATTAAACCTTGAGTTATCCAAACTAAACTTTAAAATTAGTAAAAATTAACAATGCCTACTTAATAATAATTTTGAAATATATTTTTTATTAAAAAATTCTACGATTCGTTACGTTCGGACAGATAATTAATGAATTCTTTAATCTCGTTTTCTTTCTCAAAGAGAGAATTCTATGTTACAAAATATTTCGTAATCGTACCATTAGTCATGCTGTCTTACAAACGACAACTTTTCCGTTAAATCGTAAAATCTAACATAAAATTAATGGAATATGGATTAATAAAGCTTGTTTATTTAGTACGAAAGAAAAAAGTTTTTATCGCCAAGTTAACGTTAATGGACTACCTACTTCTTGTGACGCACTTTTTTATTTTTAAAAAATAATTATTCAAAATTTTTTCTTTTTGATCCAAAGATTTTTTGAGATGATAAATTTAATTTGATAAATATTTCATCATTTAAAAATACATTTTATAGTAACATATATATAAATAAAAATGATGTTCGTTTTAAGTCGATATTTACATAAAAATTTCTCGACGTTGCTCAAAGTTGATAATTCAATAATTTCTTTTCATTATTATATTATAATAAATAAATAAATAAATAAATAAATAAATAAATATATATATATATACATGAGAAAGTTTTTTTCGAAAAAATTAACGGTAAAAATAGTACAACTCTAAATAGTGTCATTAAATTACTTTACGCACTGCACATTATTTATCAAGAGCGTTGCACAATATAATTTTATCGTAACGAGAATAACTAAGACTCATCATCGGCTTCTCAATGCAAACCAGCGAGCACGAATAACACATACAACACAACGACGAGTCTCCTGCGCGATTCCGTCGAAATTCTCATCCTTCGATTCCCTTCCAGCGGTGCGTCTTGATCGTACACGGTTGCGCAGCAAACGCGAGCTTATGCGTAACACAGAGCCCTTTGATTTGCTGCGCGTATGTACGTCTAGAATAGATACTTACATGCATACACTCTTGTACGTATATATACGTATATGATAATGTGAGAAAGAGCTTCGCACAAGGTTTCCGAGAAAACACGTAACTGCTACACCTATTCTACCTTGTTTGTGCCTTCTTTCTTTGTCTTAGTTTCACCTGAGTATTTCCATCTCTCTCTCTCTCTCTTTCTCTCTGCACGAATGTATCTTCGTTTAATCTCGGATGTCGTTTGCAGACTTAACTATCCGTTTGTTACAGCGCGATGTAACGTGTAATTCGTTTTGAATTACTACATAATTATTCAGGAAAACTTAAAGTTATTTGCATTGTGAATTATGTGATAATAATTACTCGAAATCGATTGGATATTAGATAAATGCAGTCTTCATCTACGATGTAATTTTGTTTTTTTGTTGTACATTTTCTTCGATGATATCAATATCGCTATTGTTATTCCGTAAATTATTTCTGTGATTTTCAATTGAATATATAATTTAAATTTTCTTGATCCAATACGTTAATTATAACTTTGTTGGAAAACCATGTTAGATAATACATACATGTAAAATAATTTTCATTAGAATTATTAAGTCTTATTATAGTACATCATAGTAGATATGTAGTATTGTCTATAACTTTTAAAATAGATTGATTTTTTTTACTATTTTTATTCAATATAAAATATAAAATCTTACAAGTTAAAACTTAACAATTGCCCGATGATATAATAGAAACGACTACTCAGTTACTATAATGTACGATGAAATATTAAATAATTTTTCTATTTTATAGATGATGGATATTTGTGATCCATCGCAGGATTAGTTTTTTAAATTCCGTTCTTCAAATTATCCATCTTTACAACGAAGCGAAAAATTGAGTTTAGGATAGACCGACCAAAAAAAAAAAAAAAAAAAAAAAAAAAAAAACCAATTTTTTCTTCACTTTACATTAACGGAAATCATCGATGGAATAAAAAAAAGTTCGATTTCATTCAAAAAATTTATATTCAAATCCATCCTTTCTTTAAAAATTCGCAAAAATTTCCGGCTTAACTTACACGCGATAAAGTCGCTTGTAACGTACTATACATACTCGCGGAACGTTGGGGAAACCGTAAAATCACGCGTAAGCGCACAAGAACGAGCCAAGGTGATTCTTTCGCTCGAGGGGCGACGAATCACTAGAAATCAAGAGCTATACACCGCTCTCGGATACGAGACCGTTCTTCTGCTTTTACAAAAGGGTTTCCTCCTACTACTTCCCCTCCTCCTCCTCCTCCTCCTCCTTCTACTACCTACCTATACCAGGCATAAACGACCGAGACTCAAACGTGCTCGCGACCACGTTTTCCTTCTCTTTTCAATCTTTAGTCGCAGATCACGAATTTTCCCGTGCTCGACGTTTGGATTTCCATAAATTGTATAGTACATTATCGAAGGGCGTGTCGCTCTTTGTTGCATTAGGTTTAAAAGGGCCGAGGGTAGGGTGAGGGGTGAGGGGTGGGGGGGGGGGGGGGGGGTAGGGTGAAAAGATAGGGGATAAAACACGGAGATTGGGATCTTATCGGCGCTGGGTCAAGGTCTATTATTCGAGCGTTTCTCTCTCGTTGCAGCATTGCCGCGTTGTCGCGTGGGCGGAGAATTTGAGAGAGCGAACGTGTCGGACGGAAAGGAAAGCACAGGAGAGATAAGCGACGTTGGAGAAAACGACCGTGAGAATTTTATTAATGCGTCACGTTGATGTTTGTACGCGACGCTTGTTGCTTATATCGTATAATTAAACTCTCCTTTTTTTTTCTACGATCGTCGCGTACCATAATTTATGCGTAACGTGTACATATGTAACGTTGAGTTTCCAGCGATTAAAATAAAAAATGAAAATTAAAAAAAAAAAAAAAAAAATGTTTAATATGGAATCGTTGTACGGTAAAGCATTTATATTCGGCGCTTGTTTTCATTATCTCTCGACTATAAGGACAATCATATTCACCGTTCTTTGTTAATCATTACTTTGTTAATCGCACATAATTAATTTTGAATAGATTAATCCGGAGCTGATTCTAATACTAATATTAAAGAACCTTATAGTCTTTAATAACTTGGTAACAGCTACTACAATACAGTAAATACATATTCTTACAAACTACATAAAAATTACAGAAAAGACAAAGCGATAATAACTACGTGGACACACTGCACAAGTTCATTAAGCATCGGGACATAATAGTCAAGAGCGACCGTGTAAGCACTGCTGAGGGACTTGTAAGAGTATATATATAGAAGATAACAAGTTGCTTTACAGAATCTAGTGTGCGCGTGTGTGCGTATACAATAGAGATTCGCAGACGAGCAAGAATCCAGAGTCAAAGATAGAGCGAGAGAGAGAGAGAGAGAGATATATATAGAGGAGGAGAGACAGTTAGAAGCGAGGGTTAATGTGTCAGTGGAAGCTATAGAGAGATAGCGATTATCTTACGTGTTAATCGTCCGGCTCGTCAATCATTTCGGATTTCCCTTTACAAATGGCGGAGTTCAGAGGTGCATACAGGAGAACGCATTGCGGTGCGATAATTAGTCAATTAGACACCTCCGCATCCTTCCTACCTTTACCTCTTCTCTCTCTCTCTCTCTCTCTCTCTCTTTCTCTCTCTCTCTCTCTCTCTGTCTCTCGATTTAGCGGAGTACACGTATATATCCTCGAAAAAGGGAAAAAGAAGAGAAAAAAAAAAAAAGTAAAGAGGATAAAATACTCGCGTGCTTTTATTCCACGTAAGTTCCTCGATTAACGGGCCGGCACATCCCCGTTGTGTTTGCACAGCATGCGCGATGTAGCTTGGCTTTCCCAGCGCACATGTGCATAAGTTACGAGATTTACACGGGGATATGCACGATGGATTTAAATCTTTCGGAATTTTGGCAATTTTTAAGAGTTGAATTTTCGGATTAGTCGAGGAAAAAGATAAATTATTTTATCGGGATGCGGCAACAGTTACGACGTTGGATTTTACACGAATGTTTGTTTTTTTTTCTTGTCTGTTGGCCAATTATAATTGTTTATTAAAAATAATGTTTGCGTAACCTACATTTGTATTAATATTTAAAAAAAATAAATAAATAAAATTTTAAAGATTTACGTCCTGTTCTGAATTGTAAAATAGTCATTTATCTTACAAAAAAATATTTTTCTTTGTTATAAATTGCATCTCGTAAGCTGAAAAAAAAAATTAAATTATTTACTCCTTACACATGTTCATAACGTTAAAGTTCAAACTTATTTTTATAATTAAAATTTTTTATATTTATATAAGGTATTAAAAATAATAATTACGTTACCATTATAATAAATTAAAATTATATTTCTGGAAAGTTTGCATTAAGAACGAAAATAAACTCTACTTTATTATATCCAACGTGATTTTATATATAGATAAGATTAGACAAAATCATCATAATAATCGCCCCTTTGCTTTATAGCTTCTGAATTAATTCAACGAGTATTACTTACAATAATCAGTGGTTCAATTGATGAAAATTCATTGGGTGTGTTTATTCATAACACTATTAATTATGTTTTCCTCTGTATTAGTTACGTTGATTACGTATTAAAACTTGATAATGCAAGCGCATATCCTTATTTAATCGCTTTGCTTGTAATGATACATCGATAATCCAAAAATGTATCGATGTCCCATTTTATATGTAAAAGTCGACCGGGTAATCTCGTATTTCGATACACGAAATTGAAAAATACGCGTAAACACATCTAATATCTCTTGTATAATATTAAAATCCACTACTAATTTGCGTCGGTGTACACTTCAAGCACGAATGCTCATGGGCGAATCAAAGGTTGCTTCGCGATAATTCCCTCTCAATCTAACGTGTTTCAGTCCGAGTGCGAATTTTAATCCTTGAATGGATAACCCAATTGCGTGAGATGCGCGAGTTGTTTTTGTTACGAGACTTACGCTCTCGGATAAGACGAAGGAAATTGAATTGCTATGAAGTTACCGTAAGTTAATTTCAACAAGTTTCAGAATCAATTTAGTCGGATGTGTCGCGCATACACATACGTACATATAGTTTTTTTTCTTCGTTGTTTTTATTTTTAAATATTATACAATGACAATTATGAAATAGCGATGTATTACATTGAGATTAATTATTTAAAAGCAATCAAATCAACCTTATCTTATTGTTCATCAATTATTTAATCGTCGAATTGAATTTTCCTAATTTTATAACAATTAGATATTTTTAAAACACAAATTATGATTTGTCAAATTTTTATTCGTTATAAGTTTTTATATACAAAACGCACTTGCATACGCATACGTTTAATACGACGCTCGATCGAAGCAGGCGAACCGTCATAGCGTTCTCTTTTACAAATCGTTTTCAAATCATTGGCTCTATGTCTTTCCCCTTCGATTCTTGGATATTTTCTTCCACTTGGTTTGATGTTATACGATCAATGATATTTCTTTCTTTCTTTCTTCTTTTTTTTTTTGTTTTTTTTTTGTTTTTATGATAACCTTCTTTAAACGGAGTTGATGGTTTTTCCGAAGTATTTTTTAAAAATAGCTCTCTTTGTGTTTACTGTAGAATATTTTCTTTTAACTAATAACGCTTATTTATTTGCTGCTTCGTGTAAATACTTAGTCATTATTTGGTGAATCGTACTTGAGTATACGAAATGTTATGAATAAAAGATTGTAGAAAAATTAGTAGTTAGTAGATTGCAGATTGCATTATCCTTAACCCGTAATTTTTTAATATATATATATATTTTTTTTTGTTTCGTTCTTACATTTAAAAAATTAAATTCATTTACGAATTACAATTCATCATCTGCTTAATGGCTAGCGCTTTTGAGCATCAAAATCATCTAAAAATAATCTAATAATAATTAAAAAACTAAAACAAAAAGCTTTCAAATATTTAATCAAAATCACTCTACTAAGATCGGTTCGTATACACCATGAAACGAGTTTTCGAAAAATTCGCTCGAGTACTTATCCTCCTTTCGTATTTTCCTATAAGAGAAAGAAGATCAGAATCGAAATGCCATCGAGGGGCCGCTTCAACGAGCCGTAAAACCGGAAACTGTAACGACGTTACAGGATAGCAATTGTCGTTCCGTTTCATTTTCTCTGATAAAACACTCGTCTTTCCGAAAGAAGTTCATCTTTCCAATATCGTCGTGTATTTTTTTCTTTTTTTTTTTTTTTTTCTTATAGCCATCACTTCTTCCTCGTTTCCGTTGTATTTTCCGTTCGCTTGAAGTAGGGAACAAAACAACGACTCTTGTTTTTACACACGAGTTCTCGGAAAATTGCCATTAGCAAAGCCATCAAGGGATTATTATTCGTGGGAGTAGTTGTCGAGGGAGCCGTCATATTCGGACGGTGACCAAATTTTTTGAAAAAAATTGGACAAGGTTTGGCTGTATTTGGCTGTGTAAACGTAATCAAATAAATTTGTCATAAATCGATACTTAAAGTCACAAAAATATGCCAAACAAAACAAAAATAATTCTTCTTAAGACGTTTTTAAGAAAGATCCATTTTATTTTTAACCAATGCATTCATAAATCACGATTTTTTGTTATTTTCAAACGGACTTTATTATTCTCTCGAAAATCAAAAAAATTCGAAGATAAATTATATTTTTCATACTTCGCATTTTCATTAAAAAGGAATTTCTTTGTTATGCGCGTTTTCGCATACTTAACGAGAGCGAGAACGCACCCGAAGAAAAAGAAGATAAGAAAAAAAAAAAAAAAAAAAAAAAAAAAAAAAAAAAAAAAGCGCATAAATACACGTTGATAAATCGTCGTTCTAAAAATGGAAAAAATTAGCTGGATCGTTGACGTAAACGTTGGCGACGTTGGGATAATTTACGGGAACAACGGAGAAAAAAGAGGACGAGACCGGCGTACATAAAACTATACTCGGCCATGTATGTGTATGGAAACCTATAGAATTGGATGAAAGTTGAATTGCGTTTTCTTGGAAGAAAAACTAAATTGTCCGAGCACAATTATTTAGAGGCGAACTTTGGGATAAAAAAGGAGCATTCGAATAATGGGAGAATAATTTGGAGCAATAGTATGAGTAATAAGATGGCGCAATTAAAAAGATAATAGAAATTAAACGTCGATGAGAATCTCGGCTAATCTTTGTTAATCTAGGTATTTGTAGTAAATTGTTTTTTTTATTGAAAATATAGTGGTTTTTTTATTTTTTATATTATTATTTTTTTTTAATAAATAGTTGAAATGTATATAAAACAATTTCAATTAATTTAGTAGTAGGGTATTGAAAATAACAACCGTGTACAATTAAATTTATCATTCAAATTTATGCAAATATTTATTTTTCAACGATGACTCTAATATATTTATATCAAAATGAAATGATATTGCATAAAAACTTGAGGTTTCAAAATTAGCAAAAATTTTCTTTTATAAGTTACATCGGCTCGACAGACAATCGAAAACGAAAAGAAAACGCAATTGTTCTTGGTTATATCAGGAAACGTTGTTGCGTGCATTTTTCGAATCCTCGCCTAACACGTGTTTGTCTGTGCATAAGCGCGTGTATAGACTCGAGATATCGAATTCCCGTCGTGAATCTAAATCCGTGCTTACAAAGATTTCTTATTTCTCTCTTTCTTTCCCTTTAGTCACTGGGAGAAAAAATATGAAAGCGAATAAATGAGGAAGTATTCAAAAAACGTTTTTAGTAATGGTTTTATGGCTTCCGTTTTCTTTACCTTTCATTTTCGTCAAAAGTAAGGCATTAAATTGAGCGTTCTTCATTTTGTTACGTAAAATTTTATGGACAATATTTATTGAAATGATAAAGCTCTTGCGATTTACCTTGAATAAAAAATTCACGAGAAATTTTATGAGTGTACAAAATTACAGGCGTTTTTCATTTTGACTTTAATATCTCCCTGAGTCTATTAGATTTGAAAAAGTCGTTTTGCTTTGACGCGTTATTGATACTTATTTACATTTTTGAAGCCTTTTCATTGAGAAATAAATAAAAAAGAACTGCTGATTTTGTATAACGTTTCGTATGATTTTTCAAATTACCATATGAATGAACAATCGTGAATTATTTATAAACATGTATAAAAGGTCTTATTCGTAGATTTTAATTTGACATTTAAAAAGCAAGGTGACGAAAGCAGCAGCAGAATTTTTCTATCAACGTAAGTATATGAAAAAAATAGAGCTTTAGCGATTATCTAAAGAAAAAAAGATGCTTTTCGAATGTATATTATAAGTCTGAAATATCAACATCGTTTATGAACCTTGATCGATTGAAATTATTATAAATATAGATTTTCCAGATACACTAGCATTAAAAAGATAATAAACTTCATTTTATAAAAGTTCTAGATAAAAATTTCGAATCTGTATCGAGTATACGAGTAAAGAAAGGAGAGTTTTATGTGATGCATTACGCGCGAGAGGTATCACAAGAGAATAAGCTTTGCGCACTTCGTCGTCACGTCACAGCCTCTTTATAATCGTTTTACTCGCGTTGTGCGCGACACCGCTGCGCTTTAGAGAGAAAACGATAGCGCGCTAGCAAAAGTGAAAAAGAGAGAGAGAGAGAGAGAGGCGAGAGAGCGACGAAAAGAGAGCGAGAGAGCAAAAGAGAGAGAGGCGAGAGAGAAACTAAAATTGACAGCACTTCCGATAATGTTGTTAACGCCTTGGGCGGGTAACACTACCTCTCTCTTCTTTCGCCATTGTTACGCCCTTTTCTCTCTCTCTCTCTCTCTTTCTCTCTTTCTGTCGCTTTTTTCGGAAAGAGCGAGTGTCGTTGCTCTATCGCCAAGAACAATGGATGATTGCCATCGCAGTCGTCGTCGTCTGGTATGTTCTTCGTCCTCCTCGCGTTATAATGCAAACTCGCGAGGTTTTTCCATTTCTTATTCGACTAATATATATATATATATATATATATATATATAGATTCGCTTTTACAGTGGCTATAAGGACGGTGTCTTTTCCTTTTCTCGATTCTCAATAAATATAAAATGTAATCTAGTTTCCATTAGAATTTATTTAGAATTTCAATTTTCATCGCACGGCCGTTTCATTGATAAAGGAATGGAATTTTTCAATTTTTTTTTTTTCTTCTAAAATTACGATGTTTACGCACACGCTGAAAATTTTATTTTATTATTTTTACGTAATATCGAATTAATTAGGTGTGAAACGACTTTTAATGTCTTTTCAATCTAGATACCGAATCGAATAAAATAATTGCGTCCTTTTTTTCTTCAATTTCGACCTGCAAAAGCTTTTTAAGATAATTAATATTCTAATTTTGTTTTTATTCGAACAGATTTATTATTATATTTTTTAATTACTAAAGCGATGAATTTAATTTCGCAAAAATTATTTTTAAACAAATCAAATTTTTAGCCCTAAATGACGAAACCCTACAAATTATTTCTTTTATTTCACTTTTGGCGTTTTAATATTTATAAATAAAAATACAAAGCCTTTAAATTTATATTTAGAAAAAAAAAAAAAAAATTATAGAAGAGTATCCGTGTCAGCATTTAACTTTTGTTAATTGTTCCGACATTTTTAAATATGCGTTGTGACAAGATTGACCTTCATTTTATATTTCATAATTCTAATCTATGCACTTGATATTCTAATAGACGTATATAAAAGCCACTATGTTAATTTTCTATTTTTAATTCCAGAAAATACCCTGTATTATTTTAAGCCCATCAAGTGTTGAAAACGTTTCGAGAACAAGAACATAATAATCGGTTTGATTATTTAATTCAATTTAATGATTCAAAATTTATTTACATTACAGTAGTTTGTTTCATTGCTAAAAAACGTTAGAATTTTTAAATAAAAATTTATGTTTACACAAGAACTTTATTCTGAAATTTGTTCATACAATGGGTTTACTTTTATTTTATTTTGTTAGGCAAATTATGATTACGTATTTTATATTTAATTTATAAGTCACAAAATTTTCAAGCTTTGACCACTAAGGAATTAATTTTAAAAACAAATTCGAGTAAAGGTAGCCGCAAAACTTGCAAACTCTCTAACAAAATCATTACCGCGGAAATCAAGTTATCCATCTTTCTTGCTGAAATTCAATGGCAGGAGGTTTTGTAAAACAACTGACCAAGCAACATTTAACAAGTTCGCAGCGCTGAATGAAACAAGAGTGCAGATAGAGACCCAAAGAAAAATAGCGCGCGTGTCATCGATCGAGCTAGTAAAAATATCCAAAACACGCATATAACCCATCGAATATAAAAATACGTTCCGCTTTGTGTATCGTCACGTCTCTGTAAAGCAAATTGAAAAATCGTCCTTCCTCGCGACTCATCGATTAATACACGAAGGAGAAAAATGAGAAGCCGCTAATAAATAACGGTCTTGGTAAAAGCACGACGTTCGCTTCCGAACGAACGAGAGATAGAGAAAAAGAGTGAGGCTTGCACCCGTTTTCTTTCTCTCTCTCTCTCTCTCTCTCTCTCTCTCTCTCTCTCTCTTTCTACTTCAGCCCACATATCGACCACCATCGATAAATAATGAATCCGAGCGATAAGTGCGATTGCTTCTTACAAGGTGGACTTATGTACGCGCGGCTTTCCGTGATAAATCACACCTCGAGGTGATCTCTCCCCCTTCTCCCTCGTGCGCAAGGATTTTCAATGTAACGAATATACTTATACACACGGTTTCACCTTATGTATATATATATATATATATATATGAATGCTGCGTGTGGCGGCCGTTTGATGTAGTCGCGGTTTTGGCCATACGCCAGACGCTTTGGTAAAGCCATTATATGCAGAAATAATTTGTAAAGTTCTCTCTCTCTCTCTCTCTCTCTCTCTATTTTGGATTTAATGCGCGCATACATATACGAATACCTGAGTACTTCGAAGGTGGAAAACGCTTTATGTTCGATTAAACTTAATGTTTTTCGCGCTTTTAACGATCGAACGTATTTCTCTCTCACCAAGTTTTTGCGGAAGTTTTCGTGCGTCGTCGATTAAAAATTTTTCATTAGTTTTTCTATTTTGTTTCGTTTTATTTTTTTATTTTTTTATTTTTTTGAAAAATATTACGTGCTTTTCGATTTAACGAAAATAACAGTTTTATTATTTTTAAATTGAAGGGTCATTTTTAGCTCGTTTGTTTGGTATGATGGTGTTTAATTCACAAGAGAGTCAAAGTTAGATTGTTTATTAGATAAATAAAAGATAAGTAGGACAGAGCTTTATTAGATTTTTCAAAAGTACTTTAACAGCAATTATTGAGAAAACTCATAAATTTTATACTATTTATATAAATTTTAACATAAATTTAAACAAATAAATAAAATTTTCTCCGTACAGCCGAACTGTTATCTTACACTTACGCCTCCGCGTTTAATATTTCAAGAGTAAACGGGAAAAATATTTAAATTTTTAACGAATGTAGGCACACTTCCGCTTTTGACGTAAATCCATTACCAAAAATTTGCACATTCTCCATATTAACGTCGCACTTGCTGTTTTATTTTAATCATAATACAAAGAAGGATGCCCTCGGCTGTCGTTTTAATCAGTCCACAGCGTCTTGTCTTTCTTACATTATTCTCGTTCGCTTTGCAACTCGATGCGCGTAGGAGTAACATTTGCGAGCGAGTTAACGATGCTTATGTTTACGTTAAAAATAATGTCGACGATGTTAATTGATGTTATGTTAAAAAATGTTAATAATTTTGTTAAGACGTTGATAAAAATTAATTGGATGTTGTTTATAATTACGTTTTTAAATTAGAAAATATAGAGCATTTATAAAGCATAAAAGTATTTTTTTATATACTTGTTTTAAATAAAACTGAGACGTAAATAATTCAATTTTTTTTATGAACATCCTTCCCATTTTTCATGTATATCATTACATTTTATAATATCATAAATAATGGAATAAAAAAAAAAATCATGTAAAAGACTTTAATAATTTCAATGTTTAAGTAGAAAAGTTACGTGTGTGGTAAGACCGACATAATTATTTATCTCTCTCGTTATTTCATTAAAAAAATCCTTTGTCAGTTTCATAACCACGAGCAAAATATAAATGAAAATAAAGAAAATGAATAAATAAATAAAGTATTACAAATAAAAAAAAAAAAAAAAAAAAAAAACAATAACCGAGAAAAAGATATTTTTATAAACAACAACGTGACCGAGTAGCGAGAAGTACACGATACACACCGCGACACGTTCGACATCCTCTACTCGAGCGAGTATCGAGTGAGCTCCTTCTGTTCGCTCAAACAATCACAACCTCACGTACGGGTGTATAATAAAAAGAGAGAGAGAGAGAGAGAATGCAGCTGGAGCTATGTTACCCTCAGGCGTGCAAAGTCTACATACACGGAGTTTCCTTTTCTTTTTCTTTCTCTCCGCGGGCTTGACAACCAATCCAGTTTCTAACGATATTCGAAGATGAAACGTTTCTTAAAAAATCTGTAAGATGATGTAAAATAGAAAAAGGAAGAGGAAAAAAGATTGAATTTTTCTTTACCTCTCGTTGTTAGTTCTAAAACGCGTATAACATACGCGACTGTATATCGTTACACGCATCTTTTCCCCCATTCGCAGTCACGATTCGACTTTCCAACTTTTATTTTCTTCTTCCGCGGTTAACGGACGGCGAAAATAATGGAGGATCGATCCTCTCGCGTATACACAACGTCCCGTATTCTTCCGCTCGGGTAATTTCACTCCGGTCACGTCGAGCGACGAGCTTCTTCTCGTTCGGGTAAGATGAGTCCGAGACTACTTACGATTACCTTGGATTTTTTATTCAAAAATTGGTTAATTTGTTGAAAATCGAGCACGAATTGCTTCGACTTTCTTTTTTTTTTTTTTTCCTTCGCATTGAGAGCTTAGAGTTCGAGAGTTAAATGGGGTATTTCAGTTCATGAAAATGGCGAATATTAAGTTTTGTTGATGAAGGTTTTCATTTTTTTTTAGTTATTATTTTAAAAATGAAAATCGAATAATGTCTTTAGTATAATAATGTTCTTTCGATGTTGCACAATTTTATATTTGAAAAAACGTTGCATATTTTTTTTTCAAAAGTTTTTATAATCGAGTTTATACGCAACGGTATTATGCAACGGCTATTTTATGCAAATAATGAAGCAGTAGTTTGTAGTTTTTATTTTAGAACGGACATTATAAATTTACATCTTCGTTTCATCTCAACATACTAAAGCAACATCGAATTTTTTTGCACGTGCAACTTTTTATGTCGTACATGAATTTCATATCACGTTTGATAAAATAATCTGTCTTCGAAATTTCTTTTTATCTAAGAACGTTTTCAGTACTAATTAAATATTATCTATTTTATTCTTGACTTACAATTTAAATAACATTTACGTAATTTAGTTGTTGTACGTAATAAAACTGTTTGTAATGTTCAAAATAAAATACTAACAAAAAAAAAAAAAAAAAAAAAAAACATTATAATTTTAGAATTTTTTTTGTTTGGTTAAAAAATATTTCGCATCGTCGTTTATATTTTTAAAACAATTTATAATTCATCGAAAGCAACGTTCTCCTTGTTACAAAAATTTTTTTTTCATTCCGCTCAAGTAAAATAAACTCAACTCGTCAATTTACGAAAGTCAAAAGTTTATAAGAAAATTATTTTGACAGGCTCAGAAGCGGCATAAAGCGGCCATTAACCCAATGCAGTCGTATTCTGGTGCTATTTTCCGTTCGATCCGAACGAGAGAAAAAAAGTGCGCCGATAACATTTTTACGATCGGCGGGGCGGCGCCCAAAAGGTCGAAAAAGATCGATGGAAGAAAAACGAGCGAAAGCCAGAGCTAGATAGACTCGTCGCCTACGGTACAAAGGATTGTGAAAAGAATACGCGTATGTTCTACGTGTACCTATGCATATAGGTTAACGCGAAAGCCATTTTTTTTTTTTTTTTTTTTCATGAATTCGCGATAATTCACAAGTATTCTCGCTTTCGTAGATCGTTTTCCCGCTCTTTAACCTCGTCTATTCATTCTCCGTCATTATTCAGATTTTCTCCTCGATATTAATCCGTCCACGAGGGACGAATCGTGTCGGTGTTCTTGCAAAGGCTTCGATGTACGTGCAGCCGCGCGACACCAGTAGTAAATACCGTCTCGAAATCATACGTCAAATTCAGAAGAGCGCGGTCGCGACGCGTCTCGATGCCTCGTCCTGAAAACGTCCGATGCAATAAACGTTTTCCTTGTCGACGTACGCGGAACGTTATCGCATTCATACGTTTAAACGAGTTTAAAATACCGACGTTTGTCGGATTGTTTTTTTTTTTTTTTTTTTTTTTTTCATGATAATGCATTTTCTATGTTATTGTTACACAATTTTTGTATATATGAGAGAAATATTTGTAGTCGTATATTATTTTTCAATTAATTGCTTTTTGTTGAATTCATGGGTAAGGCAATTTGTAAATCCGCACGTTTAAAATTATTATAACCGCGAAAATCACGTTGTACTTTGATTGTTTTAATTAATAAAAAAAAAAAAAAAAAAAAAATCATAATAATTATATAGTGAAAAAATATGTTGCGATGTACTTTATAATTCAAGAATAAGTATATATATATTTTTTAATACAATATATTATTGTAATAAAATAAAATAAAACACTATTTATTTTTTCAAATACATTTACTTATTTTTACGAACTAATTTATTTTTAGTAAATTCTTCATTTTTGATAAAACGTTAATTAACAAAATCTCGTACGCGAAATAACAAATCTAACCCTTAAACACAAATATCAAATTACAAAGCAGAGCGCAAGACCTTTATCACTTCAGAGAATCACTTCGTACATTGGGTTAACGAAACGTCCATTCCTTAGCGAACATAATACAGAGCTAGGGCAAGAGATAGAGAGAAAGAGAGAGAGCTTAGACGATATATATACATAATAAGCGAGGTAGAGCAGAATCAGCAATGCGGTAAACGAACGACTGCGCGTCGTTTCATCATCTCGTCAGCGGCAGTTTGCCACTGCTTACGAAAATACGTAGGTGTAGAGATATCCAATACATACGTAATATGTACGGCGAATCGATAGTTATACGAGCTCGTTCCGAATGCGTTGGCGGTTCTACGCATACCAGCGGCCCATCGTATACTAATTGACCGAAGATTACGGAACGTGGCTGGTTTAACGCGTGGATTTTAACGTCGCGCTGATTTTCTTCTTCTTCTTCTTTTTTTTTTTTTTTTTTTTTTTTTTATTATTCTATCCGTTATACCACGATTTTGATTGATGAATCGTTAACGTTTTCGATGATATAGGCCTCGCGGATGTTGTTTAATGTGTGGGGTTCTTCTTTTTTTTTGGATTGTAATTGATTGATTAGGTGTCGATTATTCACTTGTTCGAATTGATTGCGCGTTAAGAACGTGACGAGGTTATGAAATTTTTGAATAATGGCGGGTTTTGATAATTCATAACTTTAAAATCACTGTAGCTTCATAATCATATATAAAAATATATATTTCATGATTAAATTAAATAATAGTAACGATTATAAATATTCATTCTATTTATCACGATTTAATCAACCGTAAAATCAAAATCATCGATAAAATCTTCAAAAGGCTCGATTCGATAAAAATAGATTCATCGAGAAAAATGTTATTCACCGCTTTTACTAACGAGCTTTAAAAAGCATTTTTCACAAACGAAATCGGAAAAATAAAAACGAGCATTTACACATCACACATACACATATATATATATATATATATATACAAGTGCGCGTAAAGATTGGACGATTCATAGATGAAACGTCTGGCAGAGTTCCACGCGTCAATGAAGAATCTCTGTAATCGTTTTCTTCGAGGTTATATATGTATAAGAGCGATTGTCTCTCGACTATTCTCTCTCTCTCTCTCTCTCTTGTTCGAAAAACGACTTTGTCGAGAGCGATTCTTTACGCGTCACATTCTACTAGGCAATTGATTTCCGACCCCCTCGCGGAATTTCCAACGACAATGATGATTATTTTCAACGTGGACGACATTTACACGACTCGCGTGTTCTTGTCTGGTGCTTCGTTTGAACGATCGTTTCAAGGCCTATATGCCGTTTAAATTTTCGCGCATTCGATGGAAGTTCTCCGAATATTTCTACTCTTTGGATACTACTAATGGAGATCGTTAATTTTCAATACGGCGTTCTTGAAGTTTATGTAATGGAAAGTTTTTACTCGTCGCGACGATCGAGTATCATAAAAATGCAATTAATATTTAATAGTGAATCTTAATAGGTTCGGTTATAGTGTATTTTTTATAATTTTAAAATTAAGTTTCAAGACATTTTTAAATATAATGAAATTTTTAGTAAAATAATTTTAATAATTAATTTTCTTTTATTTTTGTTACAGGTGAGTGCATTTATTTCAAGATGCTAATATCATTAAGCCTCGTGTAACGTAAGTATGAAATGGTAAATAAAAATCGAACGAATATTTTTTATAAATACTTTACAATAATCTTATTTTATCGATATAGCGATAAATTTTAAAATGAAAACATTAATTATTTACTAGAAATTTTTTATTTTTTGTCTTTCAAATAAAGAACGATAATAAGACATTATCGCGATATAATCTCTACAGTGTAAGCTTATGAAACGAAGTAGATTATTTAGTGGATTTTATCAGAGTTTGACGAAGAAGTTGAAGTTTGTCTTGGATCATGAGAAACTTTTTTTTTTTTTTTTTTTTTTTTTTTTATTGTGTCGATTGAAGGAGCATTCAATTTAGAAAAACGAGCACCGAAAAGCATCTTATTGAAAGCTTTACTCTGTTGTTTTAATTTATGGTCTACTTATTATCTTAATTTTATTTTAAAACATTATCTGTATATTTGCGCATATATATTTTTTATATTATTGTTTGAAATTTCAAACAATTAATTGATATGATTCATTTTTATAATTTTTTTTTTTTTTTTTTTTTTATTGTTTAATAAATTAATGAATTTTTATTTTTAACTTTTATTTTTAATTTTGTTGCATCAATATCTCTTAAAAATGTTATTTAACACATCGTTATTATATGTAAATCTTTCTTCGTTTTAAGTCTCGTTACTAAATTACCAACCATGTAAAATAAAGCCTTACATCGTGACAATCCGCGATAATTAACTGACCCTCCGTACAATTAATAAAGATTCCTTATTTCCCGTAAACTTGTCGCTCTAGCGACGCACATGTATGTATCTACGTGTTATCACACGAGACAAATATCGCATTACGAGATATAAAAAAAAAAAAATAAGCCTAAAACCGATCGGAATTCGGCGTTTTACAACGGACTATTCTCATTATCACATGATAGAGAAGCAAACAACGATCGATCGAGAATCAACGAATAGACGCAAAGTACTTACATTCTCGCGTAGGTATCTGTGTATCAACATTATACGCACTGCGTACAAAAGGTGTCTCTCGGCTACAGGCTCGGCTACTTACAAATTTAAGAGCTATCGCGTAACGGCCATAATTTTACCGCGGAATGTTTGTTGTACGGTATACACATGGTTTACACACGGAGCGGATGGAGAATTAAAGCGACGACACAATGTATGTAACGACGCTGGGCCAATTGTGTGTACACATACACATACATACATATATATATATATATATATATATATATATATATATATATATATACATATATACAGCTATATGTATAACCGAGAGCTTGCAAGCTTTTCCGGTACAACGATAGAACACGATGCTCGGCACGTATACTTTATTGTGTTGTGCTGTTGAAAGAAAGGGAGAACGAGAGCTTTTTAGCCGAGTCTCATTATTCTATACTTCATCGCCTTTACTTCCATTTCTACCATTCAGTTAGTTTCGTTTGTTTGCAATATGCTCGCCCTATTTTTACTGTTTGCGTATATACACGGAAATTTTCTTATCTTTTATTTCTTTATTTTACATTTTAATACGATTTCAATGTTTTTTTTTTTTTTTTTTATTCTCATGAGTTCAGCACAATTTTGTGTTTTAGGATTTTTGCATTTTTAAATATATTATTGAACGATAATTAATTTGATATATTGGGTGACATATATTGAGAAAAATTAGTATATGAAAATTTATTAAACTAATGGTTATTTTATAAAAAATCGAAAAATATCACGCAGTTATGAATTTTTGTCATAAAAATAGATTTATTGACATTTTTCTAATAATTTAAATCATATTAAGCTTCATAAAAAAGAAGATCTACTCTTATAAATTCTACTTTATTATTATTATTATTATTATTATTATTATTATTTTTTTTTTTTTTTTTTTTTTTTTTTTTTTTTAAATATGCTAATAAAATTTCAGTGAGATGATAAAATCAATATGAAATGAAATTCATTTTATACAAATGCGAATTTTATTTTTGGATCGATAAAAATATTTTAAAATAAAAGACATTCAAAAATGAAGATTTTTATTTTTCTACATTAATCGCTATATCAAAAATAAATTATAAAATTAAATTTTATTAAAACAGTATCTTTATGAAATAAAAGTAAATAAAGATATTTAGTTTGCCGAGCATTTATAATGAATTTTAACGATTATTATCGATGTTATCTTTTACTGTTCAAATAAAATTCAATATTAAAGTATCTGATTTAATTATCTTGGCTCTAATAATTTTTCATCGAATAAATTTACCATTTTTATATAATAAGTACACTATTCTCGAAGTTTAAATCCACCTTCTATAAATTTCTTTGAAAATCTTATCTTTATCGTTTCTTTTACAAGTAGCCGAGAGAGAAAGAAAGAGACACTCGAGCACTCGGAAATAAACATAAGTGCAGCGAAGAAGAAATGAAGCAGGAAGACATTAGAATTAAGAGAAAAGCCAGATGGAAAGAGAAGAGAAAGAGAGAGAGAGAGAGAGGGGGGGGGGAGGGAAAGAGAGATATATAACGCACAAAGTCGAGAGTAGAAGGAATAAGGTGTCGGATAATTACGAGCGGTCTGGCTTAAGGCCAACTGCGACCGCCTGTTGGACCCATTCTAGCGCCATTTACCAAATCGTGCACACGCCGTCGACGGCCGAAGCGTAAGTCGCGTTCTTAGTCGCCTACTGGGCCATTAAGGATATATATATATATCGCATTTGGACCGTCTTTTTACCTCCTCGGTGAATAGGTACTGAAGGTACACCGGATACCCTTTCACTATGTTTCTTTTGCAGCACTTGGTCTACGAATCGATTAAGCGATTATCGTACAATTATTTTGCGTTTACGGGGATTTCGTTTACTTATTCGATAACGAATATTACTCCTCGTTCTGAATGTCTACGAATGGGAGCGACGCTTTCTGTTATTTTTTAGATTTGAAAGATTAGTTTTTTTAATAACTTCGATGATTGTCATACAATAAAGATTATTTTAAATTTAATCATTATTTACTTTATAAACAATACGATACGTTATTTTAACAATTTAATTTTTGTTGAAAAAAAAAAAAAAAAAAAAAAAAAAACCCATTTCAAAGAGTTATCTCAGCAATACGAGATATTTCATTTTCAAAGTTTAGAACTACCTTAAGCATGATTTTGATCTTTTATGTATCGTATATTTATTCTGTAATGAAATAAAATGAAAAGTACATATGCCACCGAATGTTTTCTTTTAATGCTTCTGTTTTTACGGTATGCAGATCGAAGAAATAATATTTCACCGAAAACGTGCCAAAAAAAACTTTCTGCTTCGAGAAAACGTCTTTCCGGCGAATTGATTTTAGCTTATCGAATAATGTGGTCTTGATGTTTTCAATTTAACTTATTATTCAGTTATTCAGTTATAAATTTTATAAAATTTTTATTATTAGTTTAAATCTTATAAGTTTTCATATTTAAAATATAAATTTCCATACCTTATTTACATTCAAGCTTTCTAATTGACAAAAAAAAAAAAAAAAAAAAAAAAAAAAAAATATTTTATGATCTAATAAATTACAGGTTCGTCTTCCTTTTCAATACAATTTTTAAAACGCGTGTGTGTTCATCCGCTGAATAGGATTATTAGATTTATTACAGTTATTTTTAAGATCCGTCATTCATATAAGATTCGAATTGATTACTTAATTCGTACTACTGCATCAAAAGTCGTTCGAACAACTTTCTTTGACCTACGGAATTAGTTTTCCTAGTTCGCGAATAGCTTTTGATGTAGAAATGAACGCGCGAGCTTGCGCGGAGCTTAATCAACGCTCGATGTGCACAAGCTCGATTACTATAAAGTTACGACGCGTATATACGTATACTCGCGAGTCGCTCTAATAAGTCGCGTGACGAAAATTTTGTATGCAAATGAAGCTTTGAGATTGTAAATGTCGTTTTCATTCGTTTAGTTAATTTCTGATGAGAAATTTATCGCTAGAGTCACTTAGAATTTATGGTTTCGAATTATATTCTTAACGTTGCTTTTATAATTTAAATAATCTAGTGAAATTGTGAAGAGAAAATCATAAAAGCACGGATTCTAAGATACCCTAACTTTTTTCTACTACACATTTATAAAAAGTATTATAAGTAAAATATATTTGGCAAAATATTCTTGACAAACTAATCTTTTATTTTTCTACTCATAACTTTTTATACAATTTTGAAAATTCAAAACGAGTGTCTTCAAATTTACTCGTACGTTAAAATTCCTAGGCACGTAAACGCATTATCTTACGTCGAAACTAAAATCGCGGATAATTTTCCACTCGGAAAATAAAATTTTCCGTAAAACGAAAATAACAAACAAATGAAGAAAGAAACGCTCTTGGGGGAAAAAAAAAGCAGCCGAGCCATCGCAGCTTTCTATGTCTTCAAGTGCTTCGCACCTCAGCAACGACGATTCGATATTCGAAAAATATAGAAAGCCGAGCGACGGTGACGGGCGCTTTATGTAAGCTAGAAACTCAATTTTCCAAGTTTCTTTCGCACGTTCGGAATGATGGTTAAGTACTCGTAGCGTAGGCACGTTCTCGTGTTGTTCGGTTCGCGGCGACGCTGACTAAGTCGGAATCGATGGAAACTAGGCTAATCCAATTAGTTCAGACAAAGCCTTTTCGTTTTCTCATGCGTGCCTATAAATATAGATAGTATTGTATAGGCGTCTATTTTACTCGTTTTCTTAATCTATCTTTCGGTTTATTTTTCTCATTTTCATTTTTATTTTTTACATGCGCGAACGAATTTCGTACGCTGTAATTTTCTTACATTATGCACGGAATGAAAATCTACTGGATAAAACGGGCAAGGATTAGAAATAGCTGAGGCTAAACATAGACATTTTTCTTTCTCTCGCTCTAATCGCTTTGTCTATATTATATCGATTGATATTCCCGCATCTTCTCCGCGTGGCCGAGCGCGGAGGTCGTCTCGCGTATCCGCAAACTTGGTTATATGTCGTTGCGCACAGTAGCCCGGAGTTTCCTCGGATTAATTATTTTGGCTGGTTGTGCACGGCATTAACTTTGTTCGGAAATTTTAGTTGGATTAAATGCTGGAACGAAGGCGTGTTGGTGAGTTAGGTATTAGCGCATGCGCGAATCCTTCAGTACGTTGATTCAGGAGGTAATATTGCTGTTGCTACTCTGCTACTGATAATAAGCAAATATTCTTTACGAACGGCAAACTGTATGAGCGAACCTGTATTTATTGCCGAATGTCATTATTCTGTTGTTTGGGTTCAATTGTTGTTAATTTCATTATACTGATTGATAACTTTATTATTTTAATAATAAGAATAACGAATAATGAAAATTTAATTTTCGATGACAAATTTTATTCATAATCCTAGTAATTTAAACATTTAAATAATTTTTTTTTATGATAATTATATGTATTGATTATGATACGAAATATTTAATTCCATCTATAATCGTTCAAAAATTGCTTTTAAATATTGTACAAGAATAAATATTTGGCAACAAATAATTTATGAATGTTCTTAATAATTGAAAATTGAATTTCAAATTTTAATCAGACATAAAATAATGAAAAGTGGCGTTTGCGAATCATTATGTCAAAATTTCCGATACTACTCGCTTTCGATTTAAAATTGTTTTTCAAACTTCTGCGTTAAATTATTCCCTTTCTACTTATTGCTTTTACGAGCTTATATATATATATATATATATATATATATATATATATATATATATATTTACTCACACACCATTAAGAAAGTAAAAAAACTTAATTCTTGGCACGTTAACAGCTTAAAATCGTTTGAACTTCTTTAAAAGTACTTTTTACACGTTGGCGGCTTACGAGGCTTAATGATTTTTATGCGCCGTCAGGTCTTAGCGGCGAGTGCATTGTAATTGAAAGATTATTTTATTGAGATTCAACA
Source organism: Chalcis sispes (assembly GCA_949987625.1). Taxonomy (NCBI): domain Eukaryota; kingdom Metazoa; phylum Arthropoda; class Insecta; order Hymenoptera; family Chalcididae; genus Chalcis; species Chalcis sispes. Next base: position 75,036,310 of record OX465094.1, read on the forward strand.
AGTTTTCGTGACATTAATATGTAGTCTTCTAACGTTGAAGTATAAATACTTTGTGTATATGTAGAAATAAATTATTACGCTGAATAATCATTGTTTTCAATTAAAAATGATCTCGAATATTGCCTAAATTATTCCTCTTGAAAGTAAACTTTTTTTCTCACAAATTAGAAACAGTAAACAGAAAATTATTTCATAATTAAATTTTTGTTTTTTAATTCAAGCTGGAGTCGCAATATAAAATGATAAAATTCAAACAATTTTTGAATAAGCTTATTAAAATAATGTATAAATGTCAATTGTGATTTTTAAATAAAAGTTGCATGATTAATTATGTGCGTGAATAAGTTAAAAATTGGCAAAAATCTGTGCGGCAATTTCAATAAAACTAAAAAGTAATTACGCGCTTATAAGGGCAAAAAAAAAAAGAGAAATACAGAAACGTCAACGTCGCGTAATTAAAATTTACCTCTCAGTACATACACACGCCTCAAGCAATCAGAACAAGCAAACTTTGAACTCGAGTTACCGAGGATTTACCACGTTCTAACTATACATAAGTTTTTGCTCTTCACTCTCACTCTCTTTCTCTCTCTCTCTCTCTCCTTCTGTCTCTTTCATTTTCCGATTCCGTCTCTCAGTCTTTATCCGGAACAAGATTTACTTTGTAGAGGATCATTGGACACGAGAGAGAGAGAGAGACAGAGAATACGTATCGAATTTTCTAAGTAAGAAACGACTCGAAGACGAGTTATCTCTCGTGAGAGTTTCGATGGTAACGATCGTTCCGTTTGCCGCCGATACTACTGATCGTTTCTCATTGCTATCGATGTATGTATATTGATGGTATATGTTGCCGCGAAATGGAACAGTTTGTATCAATGGTACGACCGAACTATGATTACCGAATCGAATTTCAACTTATGTTCGCTTTTATCGTTGAAACTTTTTGTTAAAATTATTTGTTTTGTTTAAACGATAAAGTTTATGCTGTTTAATTTTTAGATATCCGCGCGAATAAATATTTAAGACGGTGACGCTGATCCATGATTTAGTTTTGAGTGGAATACTTATGTCAAGTCAAAGTGAAAGAAAGCTCTTTTAGTTGAACCTTTTAAATTATGACAATTAAACAAGAGAAAATGTTTTCATAAAAAAAAAAAAAAAAATTCCATTGCCGACGGAGCTTTTACAATTTATAACCGAGATAATTGCGTAATTATTTAAAAAAAGTCACTTTCGAGTTAAATGCATTATAACGATATTTTGTCATACGTAGAAAAAAGGAAATCTCACAAAATATCGTCGAAAAATGTACTCGCGATGAATTTTTATTTAACCGCATACTGTATAAAAGAAAAATAATATCTCGTCTCGCTACCTGCGCCCGTGCAGATACTAAGCGACATAATGCACGCACCGAGTCATAAATTCACCGAATAAGTCTTACGATAACTCTCGTCATTCGTGCAGCATTAATTCGCGTTTGCGGCTGCCGGTGTGAATATACCGCTGCGAAATAAAGCATCGCTCGCGTATATGTATACCATCGATATATTTCGTTTCTTTATCTCTCTCTTCTTCTTCTTCTTCTTCTTCCATTTGAATTTTCTTCGACTTTTTTTCTACTCTCTTAGCGATTATACGAACGATGATAGAAACGCAATCGGAGTCACATCGACGGATAGCGGAAGATTAAATTTCCTGCCCGCGGCGACGGTTCGTTAGAGGCTCTCGAGAAGAGAGAAGCTTCGAATCGATGACGTTTGGATTCGCTTGACTTTCGATTGGATTATGCAAGCTGCTACTATTTCCAGTCGTCGCCTCGCTTCGCTTATCTTCACCGGGAGTTTCCCTAAGGCTTTCTCCTCGCCGTTAACCCATTGTTACGTGCCGCTTCCATGGCTGGTTAAGCGAATGGATGAATTCATGGATGCTGCTTCGTTTATAACGCATGCGGAGCGCTACCCAGAATTGCATTGAATTGTTCTCACGGCGACTTATTTATGTTATTTATTTTTTATTTTTTTTCGAAATACGTAGATTGTGGAGATTCAAACGTGCAATTTAAGACGTGGAAAGTAATTTTTTAAATTATGCTCAGATTTAGATCGATGCAACGAACGGTTGGATGTAATGATTGAAAATTTTTTAAATTGGATGAATATTTTATTAAGGGCCGTCGGTTTAACAAAGGATCGTATTGTTACAAAAGTTACATAGGCCGCATAGTTATACTTTTGGACAAGTTGCAGTAAAAGTTATAACTAAATTATATAACAGTTGGCTTGAATATGTAATAATTTTAATCTAAATATAAATTTTAATTTAAAACTTTTCAATGAACAAGTAATGAAAATTATTATACCTTTTTAATTTCAACTAGTAGAGACAATAGACAATGGTTGACTAATTAACAATGGTTATTCCTATATGTATTTAATTTATTTGATATTTATTTTACTATATTTTAATTTTTGTAGTTTTCATTAGCATAAATTTTTTTTTTTTTTTTTTTTTTTTTTTTTTTTTTTTTTTTTTTTTTTTTTTTTTTAACTCTGCAAAATGGCTACGAATTGTGAAAAAATCTTTAGTAATTATTTCCTTGATAAGCAAAAGTTTATAAACTGTTAATTGCTGTAGCGATTACTAATTAAAAATAAAAACTCTTTCTATTAATAAAATTCTTGTATTTTATAACGAGAAAAGTTCGTACTGTGTAAAATTTCTATACAAAATATACTTATTATATAAATATTTCGAATTCAACGTCGCAAAAACTCGCAACAGTTATGGACGTAAAATAAGGAAAATATATTTAAATAAAATCGATAATCTTAAACGAAGCTTAAATAAAGTAAGCAGCTCAATCGGAAAAAGGAAATTTACCGACGGTTAAACCAATATGGCAGGGTATATTTGCGTATATACAATCTTTGCCGCGTAAGTGTAAACATCGAAAGAACTCGCATATATATATATATATGTATGAGAAGATCGTCGTCGATTGGAGGGAATCAGCTTTGGCTGCAGTTTTTTCTTAAAAAAATTGAAAAGTAGGAGAATGGAAAACGAAAATTATTATACAACGCTTTAAATTTTTTCAATATATTTTTATTCAATAATTTTCACAATTTAAAATTATCTTTATACAATATTTTCACATTTAAATCTTCAATTTGAATTATCTTTTAAACACAAATTTGATTAAAAAGCAAAGTAGCATTGAACATTTGTTATTAATATAATTTATCGTTATAAAAGCTATAAAATATATTTTATCTAATGTTCGTGAACATTCTTAAAGTTATTTAAGTAATGGATTTTGCATTGAATTTTCGTTTTTATATTTGATTTGAATTTCCGTTTTTTTGTCAAAGAATTTATTTTATTTTAAAATTCTTCGATATCTAGTCTTGCATATATAGAATTTGAGTTTCTTTACCAAATTCAATATACAAATTGGATAGAGAAAATGCAAAAGAGAAATAGAAAAATACTTTTTTAGAAAATTTCTTGTCTGACTAAATGAATTTTTGTACTACTTATTATTGTCGAGGATTTAAATTTCTTTTATGTGATCGTTGATATTATATAATTAAAACAACAGATTCATATGTTAATTTAGTTTTTTATTCATTTTTAATTTTTATCTTTAAGAAAAAAATAAATAAATAAATAAATAAAATAAAATAAAACAAAATACTGCATTTAGTATATATTAAACATGTCTAATTAAAAATTATATTTTTTTTTCATACATAATAGTAAAAAAATAATAGTAACTTTTAAGTTAATAACATTTTAATATTTGAAGTATTTTACTAATTAAAAATTAAAAATTCACGTAGAAGTTAAATTTTAATAAATGAATTTACAGGTCCAATAAAATTTTATATCAAGCGTGGCGGTTTAATCAATTTACAAATAAATTATTTCGTCGCTTTAAAACGCGAAAACATTTATTATTTACATTCTGAATACATAAATTTATTTAAATGTCAAATATAACCGTACGAGCAATAAAGTAAAAGTAAATTACTCTGCTAACCGAAAAAGTTTTCGCTTCCCATATTGATCGCGTAGTTTTAAAATCATCGACTCCATATAAAATTGACACGCGAACGCATCGTAAAAAAAAATCCATCTCCGCAAATATATCCTTCCTCACTTAACGATTAATATTATTTACAATTATATCTCGCGGAGTTTTTCGTCTCGCTTCTTCGTCGACGCTCGCGAAAAAAATAAGGAAAAAAAAATCCCACTAGCAATCGTATCGCGAGGAAGGAAACAAAATTAATAATTAAGAACGGCGAGGGTATATATACATGCAATAGCCGTCGCGCGATATAAAGCGAAGAAAATCAACTCGCTTTTAATAATGCCTCGAGAATTGGCGCTACGGCGTCGCGTCTGAATTAATCGGACGAGGGATTTCTTACGCCAGCAGCTGTGAGCGCGATAAAAGCTAAGCGAAAGTTTTTATTCAATTATATATATATATATATATATATATATATATATATATATATATATCGAGCGAGCGTCAACGCGAGAGAGTAGCGAAGAAACTTGCGGCTTTTTCGTTTGTTAACGATAATAGACGAAAATAGAGTTGAGGAGGAAATAAACGTACGTGGAAATTGTGGGAGTTGGCGGGAAGAGAAAGAGAAAGTGAAAGGATTTTATAATTCTGCGACTCAGTAACCGCGTTAAAATGTTAATAATCGTTTCGGTGTTATTATTTAAAGTCGTCGTTCCTTGGTAAAGATTTAGTTTTAATAATAAAAAAAGTTTATAAAAAAATATTGTTAATTTTATTATGTGATTATGTTTATTCTCTCGCAATCTTCAAATGTTATTCAATAATTGCATTAATTTACGATTGTATAAACAAGCGTCATTCAGTTTTTTCGTCTACTTATCTGCAATTCCGTATCCCGCTGCACAATTTAATTTTACAAAAGCAAGATTTTTTCTACATCAACGTTAAACTACGTTGCGAGATAATCAAGGGCCAAAACGACACAACGAATTAAAATTAAACGCTGAAAAGAGAAAAATGAGGAAACGAGACGAGACATCAGCGTTTACTCTATGTACGAAAGCGCATAAGGGAAACGTGGAAAATCATGCAGGAGTCAGCTAAGTTGGGTAAACTTTCGAAATAAGCTCGAGACTTTACGTACGATGTAGGCTAATCACCGATTTACAAATGTCACAACCACTCGCTGCGCTCTCGAATCTCTCTCATTTTTTTTTTTTTTTACTTTTCACTCCTCTCCATTTCTCGCGCGCTTTTCATCTTTTCACGAGCAGTTATTTCACGCAGTTCTTCGATAAGGTTTTTCTTCGACAATGCATTTTCAAAGCGCGACGGAATTTCAAAAATTCTTTCATATTTTGGACGGGGAATTGAATTTTTCGGTAAAGCGATGCTTTTTGTTGATATTTTATTGCGTTCGACGGTTTCTTTTTCGTACACGTTTGTGCTTTGTGTTTATACTTTATATGAACATTTTAAGATGCGTATCAAGCGAGTTGGAACTTTTTTAAATCGTATTAAATTACGAAAATTTATGAATTTCTTTGAAAAAAAAAAGAAGCGATGTAAAAAAGTTGAAAGCTATATTTATCGTTATCCTTTTAAATTTTATATTAAAAAAGTAAAATTTTTATCGAATTTTTTTATTACCCGTTATCCTAGTTTCATCGGTTTTTATATTCATATGGTAAATTTGGCTTCGTTTTGAAATATGTTTCGCATTATTGAAAGTATACCGAATGAAAAATATAGAAATACAGTAAAAGAAATAATCGTTAAAAGTATTTGAACGCGCTATCATGCAAAAAGGATAATATAAATATTTATGGAAAAATAAGATGCATTTCAAAGGTAAAAATATAAGAAAAAGTGAATTAAGTATAAAATATGTTGCAGCAAGTATTTATTATTATTTACTATCGAAAAATTTTTATGAAATCAATCAAAACATTAATAAAAATGTTTTAGAAATTATCTTTAAAGCGTTGACTTTTTATGGAGCTGAAAATTTTTTTCTTTCAATTACAGATAAAAAATTTTCTCGAACAAACTTTATTATAAATAACTTTGAAGCGAATTCTTCATATTGCATTAACGATTTATTAATGTAACGTTATATAGTAAATACTTACATCTACACTACTATATTTATTAGAAGCGATCCATTAAGATACGTATCGAGCAATCAAAAGAAAAATCAACGGACAGTTCACGAAACATCCACTCGAGGTTATACATTTACCTATAAGTTTCTAGCGTCCGATGGTAGCATCTCGCTTGTCTTATGTGGAACATAAGGAACCAAAATGAGCAGAGGTGGACCATAAAGAAGAAAAGTGATTCGAGACGAGAAAGGAAGGAAAAATGAGAAAAGTAAGAAGAAAATAAGAGAGAGAGAGAGAGAGAGAGAGAGAAGATAGATAAGACGACAAACGTGTCGTTATTTTTTCTCGTTCAACTCCCCGAGTCCCATTGTACTACTTCCAGCTCCAAAAGTCGATATCGAGCCATTGTTGCCTCTCTCTCTCTCTTTCTCTCTCTCTCTTTCGCTCTTACTCTCCTTTTTTTTCTTTTTATTGTTGGATTGCTTCGACTCCACATTTATTCGTGTATAGATTATTCTACGCCAATTGAGCAAGGTGCAAGGAAAAAGTTTTTTTTTTTTTTTTTTTTTAATTTTTTAATATTTTTAATATTTGCGAGGGAGAAAATTCTATGTGCGATATGAAAAGTTGTTCGAATAATGAATGTTTATTTATTTGTAATGTTTATAAAATATTATAAATTTAATGTTAATTATTCTTTTTTCATTAAATTTTATTTTTGTCATGAGATTGAAATGTCAAAAAAAAAAAAAAAAAACATTAAAAAACTTAGATGACATCGAAGTACCAATTTCAATTTAAAGGAAATAGAATTTTCACAAAAAACTTTGACATTCGTCAAAACTATCTTTGGCTAAAATTGCAAAAAAAAAAAAAAAAAAAAAACAAGTATTTTAATTTCTCTTTGAACAAAATAACTTATTCCATCTTCGACGTATCTCCCATCGAATAAAACATGACGATATATTTATTTCGCTCCACGAATCGACAGTAATCATCAAGGGTCATCTCTCTCGGGAGAATAGCTCAACGTAACAGCGCTTATTACAACTATTGCTCTTGCGAGCATCACTATCGATACTTTTCGTTAAGATTTATAAAGAGTGTGAGCTTGGATTAATTCTCTCCTTCGTTTGTACTCTCATTTTATTTCTTTCCTTGTTATAATATCTCAAGGTGTTTATTTTTCTTGTGCGAAGAAAGATTCGGTGAATCTGCAAACGCCCTTCGAATGTACCATAGACGAGAAATCAGTTCTTTATTTCCGTTTGTTTTGATTACCTCGTAATTCTACGCCACAGATATTCGGACGAGATTTTAAGTGAATATGAATTCGTATTTAATGTATAATAAAAATAATCTTTGCTTTTCTAAATGGTAATGTTTTACATTTACGAAAATTGAAATTTTTGTTGGGTTTTTAACCGATGCCATATGTAAAAAATACAGTTTTATTTTTAATTTTAATATGCATTTTTAATAATGCGAAAAATGTGTTTTAAATGTATCGTGGGAATAAAAACGCATTTTTATAGTTGCAAAAGAGAAATAACGCGCTTGTATCATTTAAAATACAAAAACAAAAGGATGTAGGATGATAAAATCTTCATAATTTAAGTACCTGGAAAAGATTAATGGTATGTTATTTCTTTTCTTTTCTTTTCTTTTTTTTTTTTTTTTTTTGTTTTTCAAATTGAATCAATAAAATTAATTAAAATAAAATACTTTTTACATTTGAATAATAGGCACATTTTGTCAAATAGTAACCTCTTTTCGTTAAAAAATAAAGCGAAAATGAAAATCTTAAAAACTAGTTGTAATCTCATAACACTCTGTTTCCCTTCGTTTAACCTACTTTTTATAATGTTCTCTTTATTCTGCTTATGCTAATGTCAAATTTTTATTTGCACATTTACATTGCTAAATTTTCAAATTTATATTTTTAAAATTAAATAAAAATTTTTATTATTATTTTCAATGTACTTTTAGATAAAATATAAAGAATATTTAAAGTTTGTTTGAGCGTAACAAAATTACTTTTAGTTGTAATTTTACATCGATAGTCGGACTCCAGGAAAAATAAAATAATATTCTTCATGTAAATATAATAAGATTTTATGTTTACTGAATTTTCATTTTATAAATTGTATAAGCGAATTAATGAACATGACGCAATCGCCTACTATTTATAGGATAAACAGCTATTATTTATTTATTTACTATCTAAGAATAACTTATTCTAAAACTAGTGAATTGAGCTACATAAAATTTATTTAAAATTTTATGAACGTTAAAACTGTATTAATTTTTCTTTTTCTTTTTCTTGATTTACTTGTTACGAAAGTCTTTCAAAAATTTAGTTATGAATACGAGTGAAGAGATTACGTTAGAAAATGAAAATAATTAACACGTATTTTTTAGTCCGATAATGTTAATGTTAAAAGTTTTTTTGTTTATTACAACTGTAGATTTTTCGCATAAAAAGTCACAAGTATAATTTTTTTTTTTTTTTTAATAAAGAAAAAAACAAAAATAGAAATATAATAAGTAGTATAACACTGATATGGTAAGACACACAAAATGATATTAAAATAAAAATAAAGATATTATGTATTATAAATTTTAATGTTAAACATTTTCGTACTCTTTTAAATTCGATGACGCGACAGATATTATTTTTCAAAATTATGGTACTCGAGAACTCCATTTTATTTGAAATTCGATAATGAAATTTAATCTTAACTATATTAATTACAGTGTCCGCTATGAACAAAGTCAAGCGATAATTAAAAATCTACGCTTGGTTAATTTTTTTTTTCTTCTTTTTCGCCGTATCGTTCGACAAACACACACCGATGCTTAATGTAATTACTTTTTCAAATATAACCGTTGAAATAAATTTCAAAGCATCGGGTTAATTAATTTACATAAATCCTTATTTCACTTTGATTAATTAATCTCTGTCTCTGACAACAATTACGTCAAATTACTAAGTAATAGAGTAAAATAGGCGGGTATAATGGCATTATAGTATGCTTTGGTCTTTATTTAGTAAAATTTTTTTTAAATTTGTTATTACGAAAAATTTTTAGTAAATGGTAAAACATACGCAAAGATATAAAAAATATTTTAAAAAATTTTGCTATAAATTAAAATACTCTATTAAATTGAATTAAATTAAAATAGCAATCTTTCAAAGGTTCAATAGTATATCTTCTTTTAAAAATAAATGAAAAACCATTGAAAACAATAACAATTATTTAATTTTTAAGATAAGATTTTAATTTTGTCTTATAATTCGAAATAAAATACAATTCACAAATGCTTTCCGTGATAACTATTTCTATAAATATTTCATTTCATGTATAATCGATCTGACATTTTCATAATCACAATTTATGTATACTATGAAATATACTCACGTATTTTTAAATTTGAACAATATAAAATATTTCTACAGACTTTTTATTTTCAAAGATTACTTTCAATACAACGAAATACGACACGAACATCAAGCGGAAAAAACTCGCTGCAAATTTGAAACAAAACAAATCCAACGTAGCTAAATCTCGGTCGTATTCTGAGATTTTAATAAAAAAAAAAAAAAAAAAAAAAAAAAAAAATGTCTCCACGCGACTCAAAGTCTTTTTTGTATTACTGTATGCATTAAAGCTTTTTCCAGATTTTTCCGATGATAGGACGCGTAAAGCCACGTAGACAAATGCATCTAAAATTATACCATCGTATATTTTTATACATAAAGCGTATTTGTCAAATGAAATAGTAAATATTGTAGAGGAGCAACATTATACGAATGTAAAATTAGAGATAATGATAATGTGACAAAAGAAGGAAACGTTTAAAAATGTACACTTAAAAACAAACTTGAAATGAATGCGTTTAACTTAGCTTGAAAAAAATCAAAAATCAAAAAAACTTTCAATATGGATTTTCAAATTGTTTATTGAAAATTTTGTATGAAAATTTTTTTGTTTGTTTAATCGTTGTTTAAAAACAAAAAAAAAAGTCAAAGATCAAATATAGAAAATCTTTTTAGAAATTATTCGTAACTAATAAGAATTTGAACGATACGAAGGAATAAAATGAAATATCAACTGTTTTATTTACAAAACGAGATTAATCTCAAATTAATACTTGGGTTAATTTAATAAGCTAAACCGTATTAAAACAATTTTCTCGCGAATTTGATTAGACTCAGCTCATAAGTAAGTAAATCGAACGAAGAAACAGAGCGTAACGAGGAGAGAATTATCGAAATTCGCGAGCAAGCGAGCGAAGCGCGCGATGAAAGGAAAAAATGAGAGAGAGAGAGAGAGAGAGAGAGAGAGAGAGAGAGAGAAAGAGAGCGTCAAAGAGCTCGGCAAAGAACGAAATAAAGATAAAAAAAGAAAGGGTTAAGAGCAAAATAGCCTCGCTGCACATACGTGTTTTAAAAAAGACAGAGCGAGCAAACTGGAAAGAGAAAGAGAGAGAGAGAGAGAGAGTTTTGCGGGACAAGAAGGTATAGGCAAGGGAAATTGATAAACCTTGAAATATCGATTTGTTCGTTCAGGCTTATTTAATTGGCGAGAGTATATAACCCTCCCCTTTCCTCTTTCTTTCCCTCCGCGCTCGGAGCGGTGTTATCGAGAAAAGCCGCGCGTTAGCCGCTGGCGCGCATAAACAAAGGACAACGGGGACAGGGAGGAAGGGAGGAATAGTGAGGTGGACGCGCGAATACGGCGCAGAAACGGCTGACCCGGGTATATCTCGGGTCGGCTCAAAGGGGGATAAGTTGAAAATGCACCTTCGGCTTTGTTGCTCTCGTTTACGTACGAGTATATATATATATATATATATATATATATATATATATATATATATATATAAACGTTTTGCCCTAGAATTTTTGCGCGCTCCTCTCTCGCTATTCGCGCGAGTATACACACACCTTATGTGCAAGTATTTTTCTCTTCTCTTGCTTTTGAATTTTCCCTCGAGTCGGAAATAAACGCGCGCGAAATGCGCAGGAAGGAGAAAGAGAGAGAGAGAGATGAAGAAAGCAAAAGAGAGAGATTTTTAGTCCGACAGTTTAGATCGACTACTCGGTTTATTTCTCTTTCTATATGTATATATACGGGTGCGCGCACGACGAGTTATACCGGCTGAGCAAGCTTTCTCCTCCTTGTCGCGTTCTGCTTTTCTCTTATCTTCTTCCTACCAGAGAACTGTTGGAGCTTCTTATTCGTAAAATTCCGTTCTGCATTAAATTAAAACATGAAAATTCCCGTGCGCTCAAAGAGAGTAAGGAAAATTCAAAGCGAGACGTACGCATAACGTCTTTTTAACAAGAGTGAAGAAATTTTGTTTTTAAATGGCAACTCGCGTACGCTTCTTTTAATTATTTTTATTCAATTTATATTTGTATATGAAATGTTTTTAAATTTTTAATGCTGCTAATGGACAATCAACGATTAAATTATCAAGAATACGTAAAATGAAAAAAAATAAATAAATAAATAAATAAAAAGTAATAAAATATGTTAAACGTGAATTTAAATTTAATTATCATATTTGTTTTAATATAAATGTATTTGTAAACTTTTATAAAAAAAACCATTAACCAAGATCTTCAATGATAGGTGTTATGTAATTTTAACAGGGATAAAAATAAATCATGTAAAATTTTGTATTCACTTTTATACTTTATTGCTTATGGTATTCGAATTTTGATCAAAATTAAATTGACGTTTTATAACCAATAAAATAAAAATGATAATATACTAAAAATATAATATGAAAAGATTAATTTAATATATTTTCTTTCCTTTTTTTCTTATTTTTTTTTAATAAAACACATTTAAACGTGTATCCGCAATTTTAGAAACGCAAGCAAATTTTATATGACCTAATTACTTATCGATTTTAAACGGATTTTTAACTGCGCACGCTTTTATAATATCGTTTTATAAAAATATTTAATAATACCAATAATGCGCGTATTTCGTTAAACTGTAAAAAAAAAAAAAAAATTATCATTACGGTAAAATAAATTTTACCAAAATAATCGAGCTTATTTAGGATGAAAGCAAAATTAGAAATAAATTAATAAAGATATTCGAAATATTTCGCCTCGAAAATTATCACTCCTGTTATTAGCCTATAAAATATCCGCCATTCTCGAATTTTATCGATAATCTTGATTACAGCCTTATGTGCGTCAACAAGAAAACTTACAAAACTCGTTATATTTAAAAAGTGCTCTACCGTGAATCGTTACGTTTCTGCGTTGCTTTTCGTAGTTAAGCCGTGTTGTGTGATAGTGTAGGAGCGTCTTATCGGTTAACATAATACAACGGCTTTAGTTCGTCTATGGTATAGTTCCTTTTGTATGATGAGCAAATAATGCTCGGTATCTTACTGTAATCCCGAGATTTCTGATTCTTGGGCTTTCGCTAAGGGACAAGATTAAAAGTTTTGCGAAATCTTTTACCAAAAGATTCGACTGTATTATTATCAAGGGTAACGATCATTATTTAAAGATGGTTTGATTATCGTTTGATCTTAAGTTTAATTATAATGGTGTTATTTCGATAATATGGTTATATTTTTATAATTATTATTTTCGTACAAGTATATCGACGCAAATTTCGCAATATGCTTGAAACAAAAAAAAAAAAAAAATAATTTTTTTAAAAAATCGCTTCACCACACCACCTTTATTCGCTTCCGAAGCATCGCGCCGTTAAAATACAAAACATCTTGGAAGAGAAAACGAGAGAGAAAATGGAAGCTAAAAAGAGAGAGAGAGAGAGAGAAAAAAAGGCCAAAAGAGAATAAAGAAGCTCTTTTTCTTTATTGCTTCCTGACGCTGCATGTTTTCATTACGCGGCGCGGCTGCGGATGCGAAATCGATAGCCGCCGGCGTCGTGAGCGACGTTAACGCTTGGAGTTTCAACCGATGTTGCATACGTCGTGCGAGTTTTAACAATGACGGACTGATTTATTAAGTAAAAAATCGCTCCGCGACGATGATGCTACTTTCTTCTTTCGCTATCTTTCCATATCTGTCATTGTTATAATGAATTAATGAAATAATAAAAAGGATAAGAGAAAGGAAAAAATGAAAAAGATTCGGTCGGTAGTAAAAGAGTTTGGATAGATCTTGGTTGTCGGTAATGTTTAACAATTATAGTCGAGTATTTCTCAAGGTCGTGAACGCGTTATGTTAAAGCGGTAAAACGGATAATTTCATTTTCTTGAATCAATGGAAAATGAGATTTTTTTATTAATGCAATTTTCTCTTTGTTTGTGTACAAGTTATTTGTTTAAATATTCGTTAAATTAATCATTGTTTTGATAACAATAATAAAGGTGAATTTTCACCTCGCGAAATTTTCATGTTAATAATCGTTTATGAATAATCGATAATTTCAGAATATTACATTAGTATTATGTTCTATAGCATAAAATTATATCTACCTAAATGACGAAAATATTTATAATTTTGTTAAAGTAAAACATGATTGTTTCTATAAATTTACAAATTGTTGTTTGCATTCTTTTGTTAAATTTACAAACAATGCTATGTAATTTGAAGATTAAAAATTTCAGTTTAATAACATTTTGATTAAATTTATCGTTATGTTTATCTTAAGGATTTAACAAAGTCAAGCCACGTATAAACGCAACGAATTACACGTTGTATTTTTAGTCAAATTTGAAATTTTAACAAAATAAATTAAACTCGAGTACGGGCTTAACATTTTTTACCATCCAAGTTCCACCTATATATTTCTCATTCGTAAAAGTCCCTTAAAAAATGATGTATACAAAAACACACACACACGCACACACATACCGACGTTATACACAAGAAAGTGCAATCTAAAAGCGGACTTTTTCTTTCTGTTACAGGGGCTTTGGAAAGCAGGGTTATCAGTGCCAAGGTAAGAGCCCGAATGAGGTGTCCTTGAAATAAAAAAGAACGCGGAAAAAGAGAGAAAGAGGATAAAGAGTGTGTGTGTGAGAGAGAGAGGGAAAAGAAAAAGATGAAGAAGAAAAAGCGCGTGTAACGTTTGTATATACGTGTATACACATGTACGTGTTAGGCAAGGAGTAAAAAGTAGGCATTCGTACAGGTGTAAACACATATACTCACAAACGTAGCAGCAAGGATTTACGAACGTTAATTTATTTCTCGCGTTTTCCATCTTATGTCTTTCTGTGTTACAGTATGCAGCTTCGTCGTGCACAAGCGATGCCACGAGTATGTATCGTTCACGTGTCCCGGAGTCGACAAAGGCGCCGATTCCGACGTGAGTCTCAATTCTCATTTATTCGACGATAATAAATAACGTTTATAATCTACGTACATCTATATATCTATATTTACATTAAAGCACAGCTCCACGGCCCATTCCACTTAACTTTAACGCCGATCCTTACGAGCCAGATATTGGATGCTGTTTTTGTAAAATTAGTTGCGTGGCATTAGTACTTGTCTTTCTTTCTTAAACGATTCAATTGTATTTCTTTTGCGAAAAATATTCATTTTTTAAATCGTCGGTAAGATTCACGATTAAATGATAAAACGCTAACCTATTTTTATGAAAGTTTTTCGATAAAAAAAAATTCAATCATCACTTATATCAATCTTACCTTTATCGATATTTTTATAACGTACAAATGAACACGCAATATCGATCCACAAAAACATTATAACAGTTTGCAACGTATTTCTCAGCTTTTCTCCTTATTTGCTTTTTCTTTTTTTTTTTTTATTTTCGATACTTTTTCGAAGAGTCGGAAAATTCTTTTTATCAATCTCTCTCCCCCTTTCTTTACTATCTCGTTGAAAAGGGCTTGAGAGAGGAGCGCGCATTTTTCCGGAACAAAGTTACCGATGAGGACGCGACAAGTTATTAAAGTTGAAAACTATAACCCCTGTGTCAAAGTTTTTCTCCGGTGACGCGCATATCGCAAAAGAATTTTTTAAGTAGATTTTGCTTGAATATTATTTTTTTCTTCGAGGCTATAATCGCCTTTGGGAAATCGATAAATGATTGATTAAAAGCTTGACTCGAAATATTATTTTCCATGTGTTTTTGCAATATTTATCGATATTTCGATGCTTAATTTCTTTTTTTTTTTTTTCCTTTTCTTTCCAAACTAAATACCTCAAATAGAATTTATGAAATTGTTCATTATAAATAAAAAATCTCTAAGTCGAATTTTTATTAAAAAGGAAACTCCTCGATACTTTGAAAGTATCCTTCAACTCTTGCAAAAAATTTAAAAAGTTGTCATTTTATAAAAATATATAATTCAAGCTATAAAAATATCGACACTTGTGCAAATATTTATTTTGTACGGCATCATTTTTTCCAAGTCGTCGTGTTTTCTCAAAATTTAATAGTTGTATTAAATACAATATTTTTACATCAATAATATTGATAGTAATTAATCATTAGTTTTAAATAAAATTAAATCAATTGGAATTTTACTTGAATTTTAATGTTTGGAATCCTTTTAAGATAATAGAAATTTTAATCGATAATAAAATTTTTATAAAAGTTTTAAACTCTATGTATAAAAATGATTAATACTTGAAAAACTATTTTTATCTATCGAGCGAAATTGAAATCTTAATAAGAATATTTTCATTTTATTTTCTTCCAATATAATTGCATTTCCCAACACTCGGAAATAATTTTTCATCGTCGAATATCAATCGATACAGACACGGACATTATTAATTTTACATACAATAAAACATTTTTTTATTCTTTTTTTTTTTTTTTTTTTTTACCTCGCACAATACGATATTTCACAAAAGGTCTTTTCGTAAAATCATAAAATACGTAACAATACCGAGAAGCCGAGGGTATCTTAAAAAGTTTCATCATGATACAGAAAAATCAAAGAAAAAAAAAAAAAAAAAAAAAAAAAAAGCGCGCCAAGGTTACCGTATTGAAAAAGAACGAGACCGCAAACCGCGCGATTCGTTCGTTTAGAGAATGAGAAAATGAAATGACACGGAAATAATAAAAATGAAAGATATGAAAGAAAAAAGGCAAAGATGTTGAAAAGAAATTTATAAATAAAAAATAAAGTAAGACAAAAGCGCTATCCGACTGGCCCGTTAGGGTGAGGCTAAAGCTAAATCTTCTATCTCTTCTTCGTCAATAGCATCGCCGTTGTCGCAGGATGAAAATTATTTTTAAATAATGAGATAAATTGAAAAAAATATAACAGTTTTATTTATTTATTTATTTATTATTGTTTGCGAATATGTATACAATAATGATAACTCAAAAGAAAAGAGAAGAAGAATAATTTTCAACCAGTGGCAGCGTGAATTCACGAATATAAATATTACCCATCCATCTCTCTTATTTTCTATCTCGGCACCAGCGCGCACACACATACATACACACATACACACATACACACACATACGCGAAAGAATAATATTATTAAATCATTTTTACGCTTCGTTTATATACATATATATATATATATATATATATATATATATATATATATATATATATCACTGTAAGAATTTTTTTATATATGTTGATAAAATGTTGAAAGAGAAAGAATACGACTGATACGAATACGTGAAAATTAACGAAATAAAAAATACGACGCATATCTATTATCTGCGATCGTTGTAAAAAAAAAACGGTAATTTCACGATTTTTATAGAATATTATTCATTTTACGAGTCAAACAGATACGCAAAATGACTTAAATTTAACTTAAGTTTTTACATATGTTTACAACGATAGTAACTTTTCTGTTTACGTAAGGTTGTAATTCTCGCGTAATCATACGAAAAAAAATCTACAAAATGATCTTATTTATTAAAAGGCTACCATTACGCTTCATCAGACTTTAACAAATCCGATATCGCTTCCTTATTTACAAGCGACGATATCATCATCTAATACTCGAACCATTGAGCCGACGCAAAGTCGAAAAAAATTACAACCCCGTGTTTACGACGCTAAGACGATAAGTCGATACCTTATTTTTAACAAGTTTCACTTCTCGGATAAACGCCGTTAAAATAAAGAAACGATATCGTCGGAATTTCCATGGATAAAAAAAAAAAAAAAAAAAAAAAAAAAAAAAGAAAAGTAAGAAAGGTAAAATAAAACCGAAGTAAAGTGAAAAGAAAGAGTCATGATATCGGTCCGTATCAGTCGTATGCATCTCTTTTTCTATAAAAAAAAAAAAAAAAAAAAAAAAAAAAAAAAAAAACACATACGAGCCTGAAGTACACGACGAAAAGCACGTGAAACGTTGATTGTCACGTTTGCGTGCCGTAACTTTACGGTCTCGTTGCGCGTGCGTTGTCTAAGTAACTCGTTATACGTGTATAAAAACGAACAGCTTGCGAGATGGATGAAAAAATAATGGGTCGAGGTGAATTATACGGGAGGATGGTTACTTTGTGTATACGTATATACGTAAGTAGCGCGCCTGCGTTTTATTTTCTTCGATTTACGCGCGCACGCGCGCGCGCCGAGGGTCGACTTTTGGTTTTTTTTTTTTTTTTTTTTTTTTTTTTTTTTTTTTTTTTTTTAACTACGTATTTTATCTCCCTTAGTCTGTTTGTTGTTTACTTTTATCTTATTTTTTCCCCTCTCTTTACATTTGGTTCGATGAATTTTTTCTTTTCGGCAGCTTAAATTATTTCCTTTTTTTGTGGGTGAATTTTTTTAAATGAATCTTTTTTTTTTCGTGAATATCGGTACGATATTTTCTTTGAATGCTGTGGGTAAAATAAATAAAATAAAAGTTTTAATTTACGCTATTGGAGAAATTAATTTATATCGGATAGAACGTGCAATATATATATATATATATATTTTTTTTTTTCACGACGAACGTTTACACGATTATTTTTTCACGCTCTCTCGATACACGTCTCGTTGAAATTTCACTTATAAAACGAACCCATTCAATGTATTAAATCGTGAATGACATATGAGGAGGTTAACAATTCACGTTATTAAGTGCAGTTTCTATCGATCTCGAGCTCGATCGAGTGTGAAACAAAAATTGTTGATAATATCCTGCTACGTGTAGTACTTGCGATTTATTGTAATTTATAATTTATTTTTAAATTAAAAAAATTAATTACAGTATACAAAGAAACAACGTTCTAAGCCTTGGGTAAAAATACTTTTTTTTTATTTCAAAAACAAATCATAACAAATCATACCGTTTTTTATTCCACACTTATATAATAACTAGTACCTATTAAAAAATGAAATGGGTTGGTTTATATAAGAATAGTTTGGTTAAAATTTAAGAAGAAAATTGCCCGGTTTATCTAGAATTATTTTTGGAATTCGGTAAAAAAATTGTATTCACGTAACAAAAGCTTACGTATACGTTACGTCATTTGATGGATTATTTTTTTTTTTTTTTTTTTTTTTTTTAAACATCGTCCAAAAGTTAATTACAAACTTTCCAAGTAATAAAAAAGTTAATTTTAAATAAAACTCTAAATCAAGTTAAATATTGCTCCATAAAAGTAAAACAATCTGCAATTTGAATGAACTAGCTCATGTAACCATTTTCGATACAAGTAAATTAAACAGAGGGTTGTAAAAGTTATTGTTTCATTAAGAAAAAAAAAAGTTGAGCTTCACCAGTGCTAAACTACTCGAGAAAACTGTTTATAAAATAAACTTTTATTCTCGTAGCTTTATTCAAGTAATGTATGTATATCTATACGATTCATAAGTAAACATTGAACATTTTTCCTTTCTTCGAGAGATGCTCAAAGCATTTTCTTAACCAGTGCAATTTTCTCATCTCGGTGCGCGTTTATCCTTCTTATTATTCTTTTTTCTCTCTTATTGTTTTTTTTTTTTTTTTTTTTTTTTTTACTTTTGTTATTTCGACAACCTTAGTTTTTTTTTTTTTTTTTTTTTTTTTTGCGTTCCTTTCTCTCGATTACTTTGAAAAACGCACTTTCAACCGTCGTAATTTTATGTTGAATCGAAGGAGTAAACCGCAAACTCGAACTACGATGTAAGAAAGGATTATTTTTTTTTCTTTTTACAATTGATTTATGGAAATACTTTTTTTACCCTTAACCACGAATTTTTACGACGTATTGAATGTTAATAAGCGATCCCTTTTGTTTTCTTTTTACGTTTATGGAATATTTGTCTTTTTGTGCGCAATTTCTTTTTTTTTCTTTTTAATAAAAAGTATGATTATGAATGATCATCAAGAAAATATTAATTTCAATTGATGATTACGAAAAAAAAAAAAAAAAAAAAAAAAAAACGAGGCGATTCTCGTTATTTTAAATGTATATATCATTTTACTGCCGCGATGATTGCCGTATGAATGAGAACGAAATAAGTGTGACGAATAAATTTTTTTTTCCCATTCGCGCAGTGGGTCGCGAGAACGTGCGAGTACCGAGTTTGAATAAGCGTATGAAATAAAGTATAGCGGTTTAAATGTTTGGTGTTAAATTTGTCAGCGTTCAATTATTGAATGTTTCGCTTTTCCCTTCCCACTAGATTTCCATGATCCCCGATCATAAAAGAGGACGAACATCCCTCCGATGTCGTATTATTTTTTCAAGATTATCTCTGTCTTGGGAACTTTTTTTTAGAGACGTGTAAAGTATTTTTTTTTTTTTTTTTTTTTTTTTTTATCGGTAAATTTAGTTTTTATTAATATAAATGAAATTAATTATATTGCGATTCTTCATTTATATTTCTCATCATTTTTTTAATATATATATATATACATTTAATGATATTCTTTTCATGACAATAATATTTCTTAGAACGATATTTTAATAAATA
The DNA here is from genome assembly GCA_949987625.1 of Chalcis sispes. NCBI lineage: Eukaryota > Metazoa > Arthropoda > Insecta > Hymenoptera > Chalcididae > Chalcis > Chalcis sispes. Next base: position 75,056,310 of record OX465094.1, read on the forward strand.
TTAAATTTTACTGACATAATATTAAGAAAAAAAAAAAGAAAAAAAAAAAAAGGGAAAAATTTAGTTTCTTACCCGTACGGTTAAAATCAATTTATAAAAGAAACTTTGCGCTACTCTTTTTTAATACGCAAGGGAACTTTATGCTTAACAAGACGTACATCGGTGTAATTTAAAAAAGCTTTTATCGTATAATTTATAAAATAATATATACATATATCTATTCGGTACATTCATTTAAAATAATAAGATGCTTTCAAGATTACTCTTTTGTAATGGAATATTTTTTTATACCAGTAATGATTACAATTACGAGTAACTAATTTTTTATAAAGTTATTATACTGTAATTAAAATGTCAATAATTTATTTTCATGAAAAATGTAAAAAAAAAACAAAAACTAAAAAATATTAAACTGTAGAAATTTAACGTTTTAGGATCAGTACTTTAAATTAGAGCTTAGAGGGTAAAATTGCCGATATTGAGTTTTATCTTTTAGTTATAGAAGATATCCTTTTTATATATCGTATAGATATCGTAAATAAATCCGGTGTCAGAAAATTGTATTTTTATGTGACAACGAACAAAATATATTGTAGATCGTTTGATTGTGAGAATAAAAGCTATTCAAATATAAATAACTAGATACAAATGAAAAAAAAAAAAAAAAAAAAAAAAAAAACATTTTTTCATGATGTACATCAAGTTTTTATTTTATTCTGAAAAACGATTTTACGTGCACAATCAAAATATTCTTATAGAAAAAATTTATTATCGAAGTTTAAGATGTTTATATTTTGAGGTTGACAAAATGTGTTTTGTGGTTTATTTTATTTAAGCATTGTATTAAATAACATTTATTTACGAGGTACATATATTTAAGAAAAATATCGTGTTAAAAAAATTAACGATATTAAACTATTTATAATTTATAAATTATTGGAAGTATAAATTATACCGACGCACTTGAAAACGTGTCGAAAGTGTTATTCAATCTTCGAGAAATAATTAAGCATCAAGTTTAAATTGCAGAAGCTAAATTTATTTTTATAAGAACAAAAAAAATTAAGCGATTTGTTTTTAAGAAATATATTATTGGAAAACGAATAAGTCAAAATAATTCAATTTTCATTCAAGTTAAATTGTTTTTCTTCCTTTTTTATTAATAAAACAGTTTTCTTCAAGATTGACTCGCTAAAATATCTTTGCTGCATGGATCGTTCAGGAAATTAATAGATATTCTCTTTTATATTATAAATCAATTCCGCGCAAAGAATATGTACTTTGTCATTTTCAATATAAAACTGTTAATTTATACTTTTAATCTTTTTTATATCTAAAGATACGAATATTAACATTCAAAAAAAAAAAAAAAAAAAAAAAAAAAAAACGAAAAATATCGTCGCATTTAATAAAAGTTAACGTTTTAAATTTAATTTTACAAGAATTTTATTTAATTTAAAAATATCGACGTATATTAAACTTGCAAAAAAATAAAAAAGGAACACATAAATTTTTCAAATCTTTCGCTTTGCTTTGTCTCCGAAACAAAAAATCGAATTTCAAAATGAAAAACGATCGTCGAAGTAATTCGCTTCGAAAGACTCGTTCGTTATAAATACGGTGCTTTTGCGAGTTATTGGCGAACCATTACGTCACCCGCGTGCGCGCACACGTTGCGCCAGAAAAAAGAAAGCGAAATCTCATTCGCTCTTGGGTATTTAACGACGGGGATGTCTAGCGCGCGCTCGACCTGCGAGTAAAAAAGAGTAGCGCGAGGTTCATATACGTAAGCGTATGTATGTACATTAATATACATGTATATATTGGTATATATTGGTATATATTGGTATATATATAAATGTGTGTGTGTACGTACACATAAAAACGATACGATGAAAGGAAGCTAAGAGTACAAGAAGAGACGGTGGGTGGAGGTAAAGAAAAAGTAAAACAGTAAGGGGTAGGGACTCGGAGGGAATGGCAAAGGGAAAACTGGAATCCCAACCTGCCGCATAATATCCCCCGGCCTCAACACAGTTCTTGCGCCGTGCTCTCTTGACCCTTTCCCGCCTGCGGCCTTGACCCTTTGCCTCACTCTCTCAATCTCTCTCTTTCTCTCTCTCTCTCTCTCTCTCTCTCTCTCTCTCTCTCTCCAGTACACAACGCTCCTCGTACATTCGCCGTCTCGCTCTTCGTTGTCGCGTTTCCCTTTCGTCATATATTATACGGTGTATATATACACGCACACGGACTCGGTGAACCTGAATTTTGTTTTACACGAGGCCGTCGCCGCATGTATTTGCGCTTACGCAAGTGCAAAATGTGATCGAAATTACTTTATTCTCGATTCTTTTTCTCTCTTTCTCCCTCATTCTATTCGATGAGGAGTGATATATACGGGCTTTCAACGTATTTTGTTTCATTCGTTTAATAGGTAAATTAAGAGAGAGAAAGAGAGAGAGAGAGAGAGAGAGAGAGAGTGGACGATGATAAACTTTCGTTTTAAAAAATTGATCCCACGTATTATTCCTGGAAATATGATCACTTTACCCTGTATAAACCAATTCAATTAATGCGTACGTTTTAATTTTTTTTCTTTCTTTCTGTTTTTTTTTTTTTGTTTTTTTTTTGTTTTTGTTTTTTTTTTTTTTTTTTTTTTTTTTTATTGTTACTCAAAAAGCACTTTGAATAAATAAATCGCTCGAGAAAATTGGCGAGAATTACGAATTTTGATTGTTTTCGTTTATTAAATTAAAAGTTTATATCGAGCTATATATAAGTATTGAATTTAATTAAATAATAATTACTTACGGCGTTGAGATATATCGATTTTCTATTTAAATTTTTATTTTAAAAGCTCGTTGAAATTTTAAATTGCTTTGAATAATAATGTCTTCGAAATTTCACTAAGGTTATAAAGAGCTTTATAAATTTATTACGATAATAAAAGAAATAAAGCAATTTCGTTATTGTCGTTTCAAAAATTACACATTCAAACTTACAAATTTCGATTAAACCAAATGGGATATTTTATTTACAATGAAAAAGATAAAATTTGTCGAAAATAACTTTAACAATAACAAAAGAATTCCAGCTGCAAATCTATATATAATAAAATTAATTCCAGCAAAGCTAATAAAAAAATAACAATCGTGTAATTTTTCAGTACAATCAGAAAAAAAAAAAAAAAAAAAAAAACATCAACGAAGATTTCGTAAATTCTATTTTAATGAAAAATTAAATTAAAGTACAAATAATTAAATAAATTTCTCGTTTACAACGTACAATGTAACGCATAACAGAACAGCAGCCATCCTAAAATTTGATAAAGTAATATCGGTATCACGAGATGAGAAATTCGTCGCGAGAAATAAGTATTCACATACCCACCGTCAAAACACGAAAACTAAAAACAATAGTCCCCCTTTTCCTTTCTCTTCCTCTTTCATCCCTCGCCAAAATAATCTATCCATCCCATCCCGTTAACCCGTCGTTCACACGTGCGCGTTATGCTTGACGAAATAGCGCTTTGACGATCGCATATACGAATCAACCTCGCTCGCGCGTTTGGGTTCGCGTCCGTAAGGTGTGCATGCGCGTGCGAGTATGTGCGAGTATGTGCGAGCGAGTCTTGTGTGCAATATACGGCATTGGCTTTTATAAATTTTTTGGCATAATTACGGTAAAAACCGCAGGACACGCGGACGAAGCATCAATTCAAGGTACAAACGTACAACAGCCCCACCTTCTGCGACCACTGCGGTAGCCTGCTCTACGGTATCATCCATCAGGGCATGAAGTGCCAAGGTACCGATTACATTGCATAAAAAAAAAAAAAAAAAAAAAAAAAAAATAAATAACAAGCCAAAAAAAAAAAAAAAACGAAAACAATAGACGTCTGATTTTTTGAAAAACTGTTTGAATTTTTTGCTGATTGTTGATCGTCAATGGCGATATATTATACCTCGTATGGTGTTGTGTATGTCGCTTTATTTTTTCACTTTTTTTTATTTATTTTTTTTTTTTTAAATTACTTCTTTTCCCTTTATTAATTCTTTCCTTTCTTTTTTTCTTTCATCTTAATCCTGACTTTAAAGTTTATATTAAAATCTCTAAACATGCATATATCTCTCTGTTTCACCGTTTCTTAATTTTCACTACTTCATGATTATCTTCTTTCACTCTTTTCACTACCCTTATTTTTCAAGGCTGATTTATTATTCCCTTATCGTACACGCTTTTTTTACCTTACATAAATACGAGTATTTTAACTAAAATACACCATCTTAATGTAATATACAGTGCATAATTTAATTAAATAATTTATAAAATAATTGTTATTAAAATTTTATTTTTAATATTAATATCTTAATTATGATACTTAAAGTGTGAATTTCACTTACTATTAAAGTTAATCCATTTGTAATGAGCACGACAGCATGTATTTCTATAGTTTGAAGCTTATTATTATTTTTATAAATTTATTCGATAAATGCAATCAAAATTTGTACAAAAATGTAAATAGATTATTTAACAAATTTTATTTTATTCAAAATTTAACGTAATAATTCATTTATAAGATATTATTAAATAAAATATCATCGACGTGTTTATATGTGTCGAAATAAAAATTAACAATAAATAAATAAAAATTATGACTTTTAATAAAATATTATCAATAATTTATGTTTGTAAACGTCGTCGTATAAATATTACATCAATCGTAATATTAAAAATTTCAACGAATAAAGTCACTACAGAAAATGAGAATGAAAAATGTGCTTCTCATAAAATTTTTATTATTCGCTCTTAAGTCTATCAAAGGATTAATTAACACTAAAATAAAATGGAAAACGACATTTTTTATTCCCTTTGAATGTTTACTCGTAATATTTATATTTTATTTGTACATAAGAAAGCCAAAGCGCATACGGTACAGGAGTTGAAATCTTTAAATCAAACAAAATAAATTCTTCCGAATCGTACATCTCTTATCTTTCTCATCCAATTCCGGCTTACTCACATATATATATATATATATGTACTTTTCCATCTCCTTGACATTTATACGAATCCACGCTCGCTCTTCCTTTCTTTTTCTTTATCTTTCGCTCTTAAATTTCCCTTTCCTTTTTATCTCCATCTTAGAATTTCCAATTTTTTTTTTTTTTTTTTTTTTTTGTCAACGTTTTCGATTTGCTTTTTACATTTTCACTCGTCGAGTTTTTCTCGTGGAAGCTTTAACGCATGCATACGTGCGTCTATGTACATATTTATGTATTATGTATGTATACGCGTATGCGCGGACTTTCTCAGTTTCTTCGAATCTCCATCATTTTCCACTCCAGTTGCTCCTGTATACAGTCTGCTCCTTTCTCCACTCTTCTAGTTTTTCATCCTCGTACTCCCCTTAACGGTCCTCCTTCTCCCTTTCTCCGTTGCGTCTTATACGAGGGAGATTTTCTACGTTGCGGGCTTCACCGACGTAATCGATATGACGACGCGCGGAGCAACAGCAACAGCTACTGTGATGCAAGAGAAGAAACCCGTCCGTCTGTCGTTATCTTCCGTCTCTCCGACGCACTCGAGCCCTTTCTCAAAGTTCATCCTCTCTGTTTACCAAACGTCGCGAGGTATCAAACTTTATCGCTTCCTTCCAAACGTTAAATCCACGGATTATAAAGAAAAGGAAAACTCCGGATATATACCATATATACTTTTTTTATTCAAACGCACGTCAGACGTGTTTTATTTGCCGAGTTTGAAACGATCGGATACTGCGCCACATGTACGCTTTGCTTCGTGCGACCGAGTTTACCTTTTGGATTTCTTAAACTCGACGAACTGATATTTCAATGGTTTTCTTTTAATATTTAATGTTTACTCGTGTTCGTAAAATTTTTTTTTTTTTTTTTTTTTTTTTTTTCTTGAAGATTTTAATGCATATTGACGCAGTAGTACTTGCATTTTTATAAAATTGTGCATAAATTAAGTAAGATTTAATTTTTTCAAATTTGAAGTAGGTCTGAATGTAAAGAAAATGTTGAATGGATTTAAATTTAAAAAGAAATTCTGTATCAAAATACATGCGTAACACAGAGGGGTGTTAAAAGTTTGTTTTTTTAAATAATTCTTTGTAACGAAAAAGTACAAGATATTAAAGTTTTCATATAAATATCGATAATTTTTATTTAAATAAATAATGAATATGCAAGAATACGTTTAAGAATAAATCGATTTTATCGAATTTAAATAAAATTTCACATTCGATTGAAAGTGTTGTAAAATTTTTAGCAATCTTCGTATATATTTTTCGTTTGTGCAAAATCGCATTAAGTTGGCTTTTTTGAATTGCACAACAATGATAATAACTTGTTTTCACATAAATTTTTTTTTTTTTTTTTTTTTTTTTTTTTTTTACAAAAAAAATATTTCGTTCAATTGAAAATAGTTATATGAGTAATAAAAATTTTTTATTTTTCACGCAAGCTTTAAATTTAAATTTTTATCTATAATTAAGTATACTAAATTCAAATTTGATTATTTTAATGTGATAAAAAAATTAATCTTTGAGGCTAAATGAGCGTGAAAATGACCACAAATAAAATTAAAACGCAAATGTTGTGAGAACAAGTCGTTATTTTCGCACGATAATTACCAGCGATAAAACGTTTTTGTCTTTGCTGAAACAATTCGGAAACAATTTCCACGTAAATTGTCCCTTTATCTCTGAAAAAAATAATGCCAACTTCACATTGATTTAAAAAAAACTTTTTTCCCTTTAATCTTTTAAAATTTTATGTATTTTTTTTTTTTTTTTTTTTCTTGCTGTAAAAAAATTTTACGTTTATTCGTCATGTAAGTTAAGTAAAAAAAAAAAGAAAAGAAATGAAGTAACACAATTCTTATAAAAAAAAAACAATTTTTAATAAAATGTTTTAAAATAAAAAGTAAACAAAAGAAGCAAAAATTTCTCATCTCGAAAAGGAGATTCAACGAATTTAAAATATAAACGCAAGAAAAAGAAAACTTTTCATTCTTCATCCCATCTTTAACTTATCACCGGTAAAATAAAATCTCAAGAATCAAAAGGAAGAAACCCGAATATCCCGTACGCAGACTGTACACTACGCAGCAGCCATAAACGATTTTCCACTTTTATTTTCAACTTTGAAAATTCTTCGCCGTATTCTCAGCTCATTTTTCATTTCATTTTCTTCTCCCATCTTTTTTCACCTACAGAATTCTCCTTTATACTTTCCTTTTTCGAAACTCCACATGATACCGTCCACTTTGTTTTTTATAAATAAAAAAATATATATATATAAATTACTATCCCGTTTTGTTTACTTTGTGCGTGTGCAATTGTTTGACGTGCAATATGTGCTTTTGGCGTATGTGAATTTTCGAAAGCTTGAGTGGTGTGTTTTACTATTATCATTGTACTCGACTATTTTTATTATTATTATTATTATTATTATTTATTTTTTTTTTTATTTATATTTTACTGTACATATAAATTTCTTTTTGTAAATATGTAAATATTTGTGAGTCCTAACTAAAATTATTAAAAAAAAATTTTTACATAAAAAGCTTATATCTGTGTGTATTAAAAACTATCAAGCTTTGACGAATTACACAATAGCAAGTGATTCGTAAGCTACTACATTAATTGATTTTTTTTTTTTTTTTAAATAAATAAATAAATTACGTTTTACTTTTATATCGAAGTGGTATAAAATATTCAAATTTTTAAAGCATTTAGTCTTCGCACATTGTAAAAAATATGTGCTATAAAAAAAAAAAAAAAAAAAAAAAAAAACAAGAAACAAAAATCAGATATATATGTATATGATGCATAAGCCATTTCAATATAAAATTACAGCTCCTTTGCTATCGCTTATATTAAAATAATCAACATTAAAAAATCGATAAAAAATAAAATTTTAAACAGTAGTTATAAAATAATATAAGTGCATATGGTTAAACAAGTATTTATAAAAACTAAAAGCATTGCGCCATATGTAAATATATGTATATCTATATAGATATATCTTATATGTGTACATATATTTTTTATATTTCCCTATTACACGTCTTCTCTATTTTTGTCTTTGTATCCGATGTGTCGTTACACTCACTGTCGTTCTTCTCTACTTTGGTTGACTTCTTGCTCTCTTTCTCTATTTATCTCTATTTCTTTCTCTGCGTGTACTTTTTATTCGACACTGTACATAAAACTTTTCATTGCCTATTATTTATCTTTATGTCACACAGTGCGCATACGTATCTTCGAATTTTCTATGGTATAAAAAAAAAAAAAAAAAAAAAATTTATATCGATCGATTACTTTTTTTTGTTCGAATTTCCATTTTGCCGTATGTGTATATACACAGTTACACATTTCTTCTTACACATTTTTTATTCTTTTAACTATTTTTCTTCTTTTTTAACGCTCGCATACACACTTATGTTGAGCGACTCCCTCCGAGCGATTTAGACCTTTTCGATGTTTATCGTTCAGTTAACATTTATTCGATAAATTTACTGCTGTTTGGCGTATCTCAAAATTTCAATTTTTTTAATATTTTTTTCAATCTAACGGTCTCTTTTTTTCAATTTTTGTGTACTAATGTATAATAAAAAGTGATGTGTACTTTGATATATTATACTTTAACCCTTCAATTTTCTTAGCACGGCCCATTTCATTGTTCCTTTTTTTTTTTTTTTTTTTTTTTTTTTTTTATAAAATTTGACGATGATAATTGTTCACTTTGTTTATATATTGTTCACCTAAATATTTAATCGTTTTATTACATTTTACTTATTTTATACGTGTAAAATTTTTAATGTAAATATTATATGATTTATGCCTTGCAGCATTTTATTATTATAATGGGATATTTCGATAGTTTTATACAAGAACACGTCCTATTTTCATTACATTTAAAGTATTTAACAATCATATATTTATAATGAATTTTCTAGGCATCTCCAGACTCAGTTACATTATCAGAAAATATTAATACATATTTTAACTGTTATTTTTTTGATATTTAATAAATTAAATTAAGAAAATTTAAAAGGATGCCTTTTTATTATCTTTATTTTAATTTCATTCAAAATTATTTTTATGTTAATTTGAAAAAAAATTATATTTATAATTAATTATCTTAAAGAAAAAAAAAAAAAAAAAAAAAAAAAAAAACAGAAGAAAAAAATGGCAAATCAAATTTTTATTTATTTCGTTAATTTTAGTAAACTGTCATAAATAAAACAAGGAATCATCGATACCAACAACAACAACAACAACAACAACGACGACGACATTCACGTCGACTCAATATTCATCGAGCAACGGCGATTCATTTATCCGCCCTCATTCAGATTTTCCCTATACGCTGTACGTGAACGAATCGCAACCATGATAATCGAATCAAGGGAGCAATCGTTGCTTAATCGCTTCATCGCCACGTCGATGTGCGCTCATCTTCCTTTCTCAATCTTTCTCTCTTTTTCTCTTTTTGCGTTCGCTCGCGTATTCCTCGACGTCGAATTTTCGTGAACCAAATGGTGCACACTCACATGTATTACACACACACATACACACACACCCGTAGACAAGGTGACGTTTATTAATTCCACGACTTCTCTTTCAATTTTCTTCTCCAGCGCGACAAATCCTTTTTCTGGGTCGCTCGCGACTATTTTTAGATACGGCTAAACGTTTTAAAAGTGTTAAAGAAGGAAATGGGGTGGTAGGAGGAGTAAGGAGGAGAGGGGAGAATAGCTTTTGTCGGGGATTAAAAAAAAAAAAAAAAAAAGACGAGACGAGGAATTTTCTTTTTTCTCCCGGCTAAATCTTGCGGAGAAACTCGAGAATTCAAAACTCGAGCGTTACAGAATTAAGCGGTGAATTTGTTTTTTCCTTGGGTCTTATTTCTGTTTTTGTACGATTCCAAAGTCAGCGCTCTCGTAATTTTTGCACTCGTACGAGTAATTTCGATGTTTCATAGGGTGACTACAAGGTGAAATACTGTGTTGCGTTGATTTAATCTTCCCGACAATGTGAGAAGTTAAAGAAAAACGTTTTACTCATCGACTTGATAAATTTAAACGGCGAAAAAATTATACGTTGTAAAAATAATGTTTGGTAATCCTTATTTTTGAGGCTGCATTAAAATATCTAAAACATTTTAAAGTTACAACTTTTGGTTTATATATTCAGCAAAATATCATAATTTACGCGGCGAATTAAATTTTCCTTTATATAGCAAAATTTACGTTCTCGCAATATCTATCTACGCATGCTATATCTATAGTTAATTAAAAAGTTGAAAAAAAAAAAAAGAAAAAAGGAAAAACATTGATTTGAAGTTTCAAATGCATTTTAATGAACCGTGCACTAAATGCGAAAATTCATCAACAATTTCATTTTTCTATATTCGTAATGACGTCGCTCGGGCTTTTTAATCAAGTTTCATAAATCTGAAATTTTGATATTTCGAACATTTGGATGCAAAACTTTCAACGAAGCGTTATGAAAACGACGATAAACTTTAGCTTTTTTTTCCAATAACAATAAAAACCATTATCAACAATCAGCGCAGTTTCTCATTTCTTTCTTTCTTTTTTTTTTTTTTTTTTTTGCAAACAATAAGTATAAAACAAGATGAAGAACAAGTTGAAATTAACGCGCTTTAATCTCGATCTATGCGCGCGTTTGGGACACGTTTAATTTTATTACTCAGATCAGTCGTTAAGGCTAAGTATATACGAGTGGAATTTTTGATCCTTAGACATTAGCACTTAATGTACAGCCAGAAGAATTGGTAGACTCATTCGTTTGATTAAAAGAGGGAAAAAACACTCGACGCCGAGGAGTGTGTAAAAGCCCAGTTGGGGAAAATCAATCAACGGGTGTTCACTCGTTGCGCGCTTTATTGCAACCCGTAAACATTCGGACAAATGTTTAATAAGGGACTTAATTTTTTATATGTATTCGGCATGAATGAATTTCGTGACATCAAGCTGATTTGTTTAATTTTTTGAATAATCTCGAGATTAAAGGCGATTTTATTTATTTATTTATTTATTTATTTTTTTTTTTATGATTTTATTAAGGAAAATATACGAAAATTGAATATAGGAGTACTTATAACTGATTCAAATTAACGTAATTTTTCATTTTGAAATGAAGCAGTTACGATATTAAAATTTCTAATGACGTTTTTTCTTAATCTACATAAAGGTATTAAGCGTAAATTTTTAGCTAGTTTATTCTATTTATTAATTGTAAATGTTTTTGTAATTAAGTTTCATCTTCTTAACGTTTGAAAGTAGGCAAGATATTAAATTTGAGTCTTTTATTACGCAGATAACCACTTTGTCATTAAATTTCATATTAACAATTAACGTTCTCGACTCTTGTGCTATCATAAAAGTCTTGCCTTTAAGGATATTATCTACTTACATTTCATAAGCTATGATAAAATTTTCGAATATTGAGTTTTATATACAAACGTTATTTTGAACAAAAATTTATACAATTGTGTTATTAATTTAATTCATTTCAAAAATTAAATTAAATTTTAAGATAACAGGGCAATCGAATTTGTAAAACAGTTTATTTTAAAAATTTATAATTATAATTATAACGAAACCAATTTTCCTTTTTTTTTTTTTCGTAATAAAAGATAATTATAAAATCGTATCGATCGAAAAAAGGAAAAAAAAGAAAAAAAATAAAAGTAGATTTTCCGAATCCAGCGAATGTAATTTTCAAGTGACGTATTTTTTAACGAGTATATCCTAGCAGAGTCGTATACTTTGACACGTAATATCTTTTTCCGCGTCTTACACTACTCGTTCTTCAATGTAATTTAAAATACTTCAGGTGTTACTATAACTTATCCGTATACAAGTATGCGCGAGATGAACAAAGACGAGTAATTCTTTCTTTCTGGTATATGCTTGGCAAAGAAATTTAACTGCTTTTATAATAGCTTTCAAGTAACGAGAAACGAGCAAAACAAGAATGATAAAAAACGGCGCTAGTTTTAATGCGACTATAAGTTTTTTTATTAATTTTTTTTTTTTTTTTTTTTTTTTTTCCTAAAACAGTATTTTATTTTATTGTTAAAAATAATTTTTTTTATTTATTTATTGTATCGAAAGTTTATAAATTAAAATTTCTCATTAATTGAAAAAAGCCGCTTTCGATTGTCGAATGATATATGACAAATTATAAAAGCAGTTTCGTAATGTTTGGATACTCGGCGTATCGAATTTATTCAACGACGACGCAAGAATTGTTGCGAATAGTTTTTAGCCTTTTTATTGGCCGTTTGTGTAATTCTTTTTTCTTTAGCGTCTTACGATTTAGTAATTGATCTTAAATTTTATTTAACGTGCGATACATCGGTAACTAACAACTTGCCAATAATTTTTTTAATTTATAATATTCATTTGTTTAAATAATACATTTTCAATAATGATACAATAATATTGTATAAAGGGCATAATACGAAATAATTTTAAAATATTAAAGTTAAAAAAAAAAGTTTCATTCAATTATCTCATTTTGCATTAACTTATGCAAAAGCAAATTTATACGACAAAAGAAAAGGGTAATAATTTATGCGAGAAGCAAAATCAATAATTTAATAATGGTGAATTACTTTATTTCTATTAAAATAAAAAGATAAAAAGGAAGTCGCAGAGTATAAAGAAACCGAATAAAAGGAAAATCACGAAGTAGGCAAGAGAAAAAGAATGATAAAAATTTCCTCGCATTTACTTTTAAATACATTAAGCGTTAACAAGCCTTGAGAGTAGAGAACATTTTATTTCAAGTCGTCTCAATAACGCCAACTTCCGTTCACATCTATACTCGTATATGTATGTATACAAGAAAACCAGCGTTAACACAATTTTCCAGCGAGACGCCCGTGAGTAATGGTGTCAAAGGTAAACGCGAGCTGCACAGTAGCTAAATGCTCTCGGGTAAACCGACTGCGCGAAATATATATGTGTATATATATATATATATATTTGTAACAAAAGGAGATGCAGGCTGACGAGGACGATATAACGAGGGTCAACGAGTCGCGAAGTTTTGCGGAAGGAAAGCGAACTTACTTGCCAACGGAAAAAAGGAAAATTGTCGTACGTCGATTTGAAATTTCAAGCGCCCGAGGATTTTTATTATTATGAATAAAAAGATAATAATGTTAGTGACGGTGAATAAAAGAATGTTTGATAATTGTGAAAATTTTAACAATGCTTAATTTTTTCAAATTTTATTACGTAAAAATCGGTGTTTAAGAATATAAAATATTTACTTTGTTCTCTTAAATACTTACTAGTATGTATGCATACACATAAGTATATATATAGTATATTTATATACTTATGTGTATACGTACATAAATATATATATATATATATATATATACATCAACATGCTTGTTTCAAAAAAATTACTTGGAAATAAGTATTTGAGTATAATTTCATCAGCAAGTACCGAGAAAGCATTATAATGTAAAAGTATTTTATCAAAAAATATGAGCTTTCTCTTGAGAAAAAATATGGTAAATGAAAAAGAATTAAAACAAAGTAGACTTAACGAATAAAAGAAAAGAAACGGTACGAAAAATTAATTAAAGTAGTACTTTGTAAAGATTTACTACGGCGTAGTTAAATAAACATTAACTACTATAATATTCAAATGCCGACGTGACTCAATAAACATCTAGGAAATCGGTATAACAGCAATAATAATAATAGTATAATTTTTTTCTTTTTTTTATTAAATAAATATAATAGATTATATTAATAAGATCAATAAAGCTAAATTATATGAAAAATATTATAATTCAAATAATTAATACAAATATAAAACTATAAAATATCTAAAGCTTTGGAAGAAAAGTATTTTAAGTAGTAACATATAGTATTAGTCGGGCAATTTTCAGAACATGTTAAAATGATATTTTTCTCTTACATTTGTTTATTTTAATAATGAAATATAATAAAAGATTAGTTATCAATTCAAGCTATTGTATACAATTCATATTAAAAGATTAGTTTTATAAAAAAAAAATTAATATAAAACAAGACTATATATACTATATTATATAAAAATCATTCGAAAATTTAATCATTGTTATACTCAATACCGTAATACTGCAAAATTTTTCTCGTCATCTTTATCGTTGCCGCGCTGTCAAATAAAGATAAGACTCAAAGAGTCGACTTCGTCGAAAAGCTTTCGCTTTAAAAAAAAAAAGAAAAAAAGAAAGAAAAAAATCTCAGAGTGCAAAGTAGAAAATAAAGAATCAGAAAGAAAAAAGTAGAAGTACAAAAAGAATTTGGGAAAGTATAAAACAGACGGTAGGTACGGGGTTGAAAAAGAGGCGAGAGTGAAATTCACGGACTCGATGACCCTTTTGATGATGATATTTCTCGTGTTTTTTTCCTACTTTCTTACATTTTCTATGTATATATATGTATACATATATCTGACTCTTTTTGACGAAAGGCAGTGGAAGGGTTGTGGGGAGCTGGAACTCCTTCGTTCTTTTGAGTAGCATCGTAGTTGCTCGCGGCGTGTCGACATCGAAAAATGAGCGACCGAGGAGAAGAAAAAACTAGGGCGAAAAGCCATTCTAAACTAGTGGCCCCGATGAATTCGCTTATACGCGCAAAATGAAAGACGCGCGATTCATGAAAAATTTTCTTTTGCTCCATTTTTTTTTTTTTTTTTTTTTCAAGGGATATACTAAAAAAATACTTGCGTTATTTTTCGTTGCGTAAATTTTTGGTTATATTTTACATTTTATATTGTGCGTTTGTTTTTTCATGAACTCAACGCACATTCGTTGAATTTTTTTTCGCGCGATTGTTCTTAACGGAGTCGTGAAAATAAATTGCGCAGTTTTGATGCGCGAAATAGAAAAGTTTTACGAGATAGTCTTCAAATATATATTTTTAAAAGGTTTTGGTAAAGAAAAAAATTTGAAAAAAATGTTACGAAGAAAAAAAAAAGATGAATTTTTAAAAATGCAGCTTCAAAAGTAAAAGCAACGTTTAATTTTTGAATTTTAGTTAAAGTTAATCTTCATAAATATTTTACATTATTAAAAATGTAAAATATTTCACGAGCACATTTATAATTAAAGTTTTGGTAGTTAAAAACTGAAAGTTTAGTTTTTACTCATTGTATAATTTACGTTCGTTAGTATTTATCTACTGTTATTATTTAGATTTATTTTATAAAAATAAAAAAAAAAAAAAATTAAAAAACACATTTAACAAATTTTAAGTACGATAGTACCGACTACTTCTCACGTACTTTCAAACAAATTAAAAAAC
This sequence comes from Chalcis sispes, assembly GCA_949987625.1. Classification (NCBI taxonomy): domain Eukaryota; kingdom Metazoa; phylum Arthropoda; class Insecta; order Hymenoptera; family Chalcididae; genus Chalcis; species Chalcis sispes. The sequence continues at coordinate 75,071,685 of OX465094.1, forward strand.
ATAAATTACAAAGTATGAAATTTGATCTACAAAAAAAAAAAAAAAAAAAAATAAAAAAAAAAATAAACGTAACTCCAAAGAAAATTGCCTTTTAGATTTATTTATGGGTCAGTCCGTTGTGTTAAAATTATTTTTATCGCAAGTGAAAATAGCACTAGGGAATGATTTCCTAGTTGCGCCTTCAACGGTACATCCTTAAAGAGCAAACTAAGCAACGAGTACAGAAGCAAGCGCAATGTATATACATGTATATACCACAGTCGATCCTCTAAGAGTCTTATTTAACCGCAGGAACAATATTTACCCGTGAAACCTGGGAGTTCGCTCGGAGCTACGGAGTCGCGGGAGAAGTAGCAAGCGTGAGGCTGACGTCTACTTGTTTCTTACTACTTAAATGATGCGCATTACTTTGTATACGCATACTAAATGCTCGAGTTTTCAATGAACAGTTAAATTAGGTCATGTTAAATATATAATATTTAAGATAAATTTAATTTTTTTAAAGCAGTTTTTTACAATAAAGAAAAACTTTTTATAAAAATATACTATAAGTTTGATTTTATATTTTTAATAATTTTAAATAATTGAAAATTTTACAAAAAAATTTTCAATATTGAAATATTTCGGTACAAATAATTAATTTCCATGCATGCATATATAATTTACCATCTCGAAAATTCATACCCAATTTGAAACATCTAGTTAAAAAAAATCAATCTTGTAAATTTTTTTTTTTTTTTACTATATACTAAAAACAAGTTTACGCATTCATTATTTGTTTTTCATTGCCATCAATATACGATAAATAACAAAACTCAATATAAACTTTTGAATGTGGCATTAATATTAAAATATGTAAAAATTCATTTGAGTTTGAACTATCGGTTTCTATATTTTAAGTAGTAAACATCTATATTCGATAAGACATCGAACTACTCAATCATTTTATATTTTATAAAAAATGTATTCTTTAAATTTATATTTCACGTAGTAATTCTAGGTTTATCAACGAAAAATTTTATGTTTTAAAAGTGTTCTCCTTTTTATTAACATTATTTTTACATGTAAAAGTATTTAGCGTATAAAATATAATCTTTTTTCATCGATTTTTATTATCTCATTGCGAGAAAATATTTCGCAACTATTTTTTTTACTACAAACGATGTAACTTCGTTACTTAAAAAAAAAAAAAAATAGCAAATATAATAAATAACTATCAAGCTAATACATATAAACGTAAATTTAACGTTAAAGAAATACTCGATCAGTAAAAACATACTCGAAAACGTCGAGTGGAGCAGGAGGAGGATTATAATTTGCTCGAAAACGAGCAACGAGGCTGCTTTACACATCCGCAAAAAAAAAAAATTTATCGATAGCACGCGATACTATGGCCAATAATTAGGACATTCCATTATCCGTAATCAGCTCATCAATCGTCCTTCGAAATCACCGATCGTCCGTGCATCGCGGGACACACGCACGCACGCGCGCACGCAAACATATACCATATACACACGCATACGCAGGTAGACGCGTAGATACGCCCGTGTCCGCATACCGTATACAGACACAAAGCTAACGAAATTTCTCTCTCGCACTTATTGTCTCGTTATCGATTTTCCTCTCCGTCTCCCAACGGAGCACGAAATTCGCAAACATCGATGCGCCGATCGATTCGCGGCGTTACATACGTGTTTGCGGAGAAACGCCGAGAGTTAGGAACGCGCTAGCGCGCGCCCAATACGGTCGACCGGAAATTTTAGGAGACATGTACGGACGACACCAAAGTATACAGGGTCTGCATACGCTGAACCGTGTGTTACAGCTTCGTCTATGTCTGTGTCTTTTCTCTCTTCCCTTCCCCCTCCCTCCCTCTTTCTGCCTCTCTAGGTAATTGGGATTTCGAAAAGCTATTTATGGAAGTAACTTAGGGGGCGGCGAGTTCGCGGCTTCACGAGGATCGTTGATTTGGTCAACCGGTTACTTATTCTTGTTTCCTTCTAAATAATTTATCGGTATATTGGAAAACTTGTGATAAGTACAGAATTTTCGAATTAATTTTAAAGTAGATGCATTTACAAAACTAATCGATAAAATTTACATTGTTGCGTTGAATTTTCTAAACAACAAACGATATCATAATAATTTTCAATGCAAAAGTTACAAACGTATAATAATTAAATTAAAAACTAAGATTAATATAAATTAATTATTATCTGAGCTTTAATGGATATTTCATGTACGCTTTTATTTTAATGCCAGTAACTTAGATAAAGTCTAATTATACTATAATTTATTTAAAAAAAAAAAAAAAAAAAAAAACATGAAAAGCCATTATATAAAAAGAAAATACGTCCCTTACTTTAAAAAAACGAAGAGCTAGAAATTATGATTTAACCAGCAGACATCCTTTTCTGTCTCCTATCAAAATATCAAAAGTTTGCTCATTAAAGATGATACTTGCAAAGGAACTCAATTTGAACGAAATAAATATTTTAATACTTGTTATAAAAAAAAAAAAAAAAAAAAAAAAAAAAAAAAAAAAAAAAAACACCTTTGATGTATAATATTATAACTTAAATTAACTTTGGAGTAAAATATTAGATTAACATCTTTAATTATAAAAAATATTGAAATAAAATAACCCTTAGATATGCTAAAACAAAGCTTCAATTTTTTTTTTTATATATATTTTTGAAGCTTTAATTTTATAAAATATTGTTGCTTTTAAATAATTATTATTAATATTCAAAAAAATCTTTAGAAATACTTATTACAACTTCTAAATTAATACTTTATAAAAGAGAATTTTTCAAGAATTTTAAAAGAATTTTGTTTAAAAGATAAAATACATTTAGTAAACAAATGATAAAATTCTTGAAAAAACACCGAAGGTTAAAAAAAAAATCTTATAAAATTAATTTTATATGAAATTACGAATCTTGTACCATGCAACGTTCAATCGTTAATACGATATTTGAAGGTAAGAATAGCAATAAATCGACGATAGCGAAATATACACGTATATTATTCTCACTCTGAAATAAAATAATTTCACGAGCTTTGGAATCATCATCATTTCACTCGTTCATACAAACAGCTAATTATCGAACAAACGAGCGTCAGTAGTAGAGCAATACGCGCGTTAATTTAGAATAAATAAACATTTAACTAGAATGATTGAATAGAATGAAAAAAAAAAAAAAAAAAAAAAAAAAACAAAATTACCGCAATCGGGACGTTCCTTAAAAAAACGTCTCGGTGCGACGACGTGCTTTCCTGTTCCCAGGCCGTGAATGTACCACACAAATGGGATGTATTCTCGTTCCTGACGCCGACCTTCTGCGACCACTGCGGCTCGATGCTTCACGGTATTGCGCATCAGGGACTCAAGTGTTCAGGTATATTCGTTAAAAAAAAAAAAAAAAAAAAAAAAAAAAACAAACAAACAAACAAACAAACAAACAACAACATTTTTATCAATCAATGATTATTTCGACGCGCACATCCAGAAATTGAAAAATAGAATAATTATATTGTAGCCATTCGGATTTATTCAGCTCGATATTTATAGACATCCATGCATTGTAGACGCATTGCTATTATTCTTTCACCCTTGACTATTATTTCAAAGAACGCGATTAAAGTTCATCTTCGAACTTGACTACCATGCAATTCAAAATAAACGCACGTACACGACTTTATGCGTATCTGCGTACGCTAGTGTTTATGCGGTAGGTAAATATTTTACATTGCATATAAAATGTCGATTTAGTGCCGTTAGAGATTTTCTCTGTCACTGTTAACATTATTAGATGTGTTGAAAAAAGGAAATCCTTCAAGATAGTATTTCGTCTGATAGTCGCATACATTTATTAAAGTAACTCTGTATTTTCACCTTAGAGCTAACGACGATGGCTAAATCATTTTCGAGTCGTCGAGTTTTACAATTTCGAAACAAATCATCATTCAATATCGACTCTATTCACCATTGTTTTTCATAAGAAAATTTAGTATTATATATTTATTGACGCTATAAGGAATAAAGAAAAGAAAATTTAAAAGCAGAATAAAACAAGACAATAAAAAATTCAACGACTCGAGAAGGGAATATAATACATACTTCCGTCCGTTATATCATAAAAGCATAAAAGGGGTTAATCAAACACAAAGCTTTCATCATCTCCATCTTTACCGAAAAAAAAAAGAATAAAAATTTAAAAAAAAAAAGAAAAAAAAAAAAGTAACCAAGTATACGCAGTTCTCCCCGAGAGTTCGTAAAATACCCGCTCCAGTAAATCTTCAACTTCCGCTTTTCCACATAAGGATATTTTATAAAATTTCAAAGTAGTCTTTCTCTTCGTCTTATTATCTTCATCTCACTCGTTCGGGCGCGCAAAAGAAAGATTAAAGGAATTCCTTCAAGATGAATCTCAAAAATCCGTAGGCGGATTTATCTCGGAAGAGTATAGAAGAAGCAATGGAATAAGTCGACTGTTAGCTAACCTCGCAACCATTTTTCCCAACGTAATATCCGTGAGCCTTAACCCTCGAGATGCTTATCATCGCGTTTCAAGGACGACGACGACGACGACGACGACGACGACGACGACGACGGCGGCACCGTTGAATTTTTAGATGTTAAAATATATACATCTATATTTCATACGATATACGAGTATATCTCATCTCTATATGTACATACACATTTTCTATCCGTTCGTCGAATTACTAGATTCGACGAGACCGTAGGGGAAAAAAAAAAAAAAAAAAAATTACGAAAGATGAATCTCGTCTCGACGTGCAAAATCCTTTAAATCCCACGTGTGTGCGATGCTTTTCAAAGATGACACGCTCGTAGGCTCGCTCGTTGAATACACATAAGCTCCGTATACATATGCGTATACATATATCACGTGTACAGTTGTTGGATTTTTGTTTCTTTTTCTTTTTTTTTTTTTTTTTTTTTTTTTTTTTTTTTTTTCTTTTTTCTACATCGATCGAGCTTTGGATATATTTCATGGATTCGTGTACAGAAATAGGGAAGAGATAGAGAATAAATTTGTATATTCATCACACGTTTCGCTTTCACGACGAGACTAACCTCCTTGTGGAAGTTTTACGTATTTATTTTTTAATATCGATAATTTTTTGATGTTTGATAACTTTTTTATGTTTATCCTTTTTTTTTTTTTTCTTGAAAGCTAATGTTAAGAATAATTTGAATTATTAGTATTGATAACGGCTAAATATACAATTTGCACAATGCGATTAATCATTAAAATAAATGCTTTAAATTTAATAAAGGCAATTCCGTCATTTAATTCGGTATACACATAACGTTTCACAATTTAAAACTTTTCGATCCGTTGGAACTTTGTAACAAACAAAATTAAACATTTAATTAAAGTTTTAATTCGCAAAACCGCATATTTCGAATTTAATTTTCTGTTTCCTCTATTATATTTATGAACTTCCGGAAAATCGGTAAATTAAATCTGAAACGCCGGCTCCGTTTCGCCAGTTTGTAAAGTTATCGAAAAAAAAAAAACTAAGCAAAACAAGTAAAAAGAAAATAAACGGATTATTCATTCGGTTTATCAAGCCGCAAGGGGGTTAAATGCTCATGGGATTTACGAGAAGTTCATATACGTGTACATATGCGAGTATATGCAAAGATTAAGCGTCAATGAACAAACCCCATGAAACAAAATAAAAGGAGAAAAAGAAAAAAAAATCCGTCGTATGTTCATTGTTACACATTGAAATTAATGTTCTAATGATATTTCCCGCGTGTGTCATTTTACATTAAATGTGCATACATTACCTCTTATTTATTTTCATTAACGTGGTACACGTGACGTTACCTCACCTCTTACCTTCTTGCTTCTAATCCTTTCGTCTTCTCATCTCTATCGACTGCATTCATTTGCAAGTGTTATTATTATTATTTTTTTTTTTCTTGTCACTTTCATCGCCGACTAAATTTCGTTTCGAAATAAAAGTTTATTAGGACGAAATTCGCGCAACAAATTCGCGTCGAATAATCGCAGTACGTATACGCGAAAATGTGGTTGTTTCTTTATATATATATATATATATATATATAAAACGATGGAACAAAAAAGTAATAAAAGATATATTGACGAAACAAATAACTCGTTCGCGCTGTGCGCTACACACTTTACCGCTTCTGTCCCGTTCTTATCTTTATTTCGTTAAAGGTAAATATTTCGGTGGATAGAAAAACGTTGAAAGAATAAATAAAACTTAAATGAATAATTTATTATCGTTGCACATCAATGTTTTAATCGCGTGTTTCGCATAATTTTTCCATTTACGACTGTGCCTCAATTCTCTTCTTGGTCATTATTTTATCGTTAACATAAAGCAATTCAACCGAAACAAAATGAAAAATTTAAAAAGGTACGTCTTGAACCTATTCGGCACGGTTAAACTTTAATATTTCTATTTACTAATTTCACGCATGTATATATTCCATGTATAATCAAACGTATACGCGCAAACATTTGCTATTTTACATTTTTTTCTTTATAGGTAAAGTATAAATTAAAGTGCAATCGAACCAAAAAAAAAAAAAAAGAAAATACATCATCGCCGTTTTTCCTCTTTCATGAGCAAATAAATTTCCGTTGGTACATAAAAAAAGAAATCGCGCAAAACTCGACGCTTATTCGTTTAACTGCGCGACGCGAATCTTTTGTTAGGCGTTTTAAAATATTCATAACTTCCGTGTATAGTCGATACTAAAAAAAAGTATCTCAATTTATCACTTACGTAAAACGAATGAAAATCATTGCAAAAATTTATTCATTTTATGTTTTTTCTATTTTTTTTTTTTTTTTTTTTTTTTTTACTTTGTTTTTTATATTAGTGTATCACTCGGTTACGTGGCTTATGTAAATAGTATAATGTTACCGTCGTGAGTATAAAGTACTTTTGAAAACGAGTATTATTTATTTAATGTTATGAATAATTAAATGTATACGAACGTAATACGAATTTTAAATTTTTCACAAATAATTATCTTCAATTGTTCTTTTTTTTTTTTTTTTAATAAATGAATCAATTCTTATTACAAAAACGTTAATAATAATTATATCGTCAACTATTATCGATGATATTGACCGTTAATGATGAATAATTGTATATTTTTAATGTAATGGTATAAAATAAAAACTAAATCGAGATAAAATTTATAACATTTCAATTGATATAATGTATTTAAATTAATAGGATATTACGATAATTAAATAGAAATTTAAGCAACCCCTATTAAATTGAATTAACCATAATCCATTATCCAAAATAAAATCACGTTAAATTAACGCGCCTGGATAAATTTCAATAAAGAATAATGAGCAGCATCGGCAATAAAAATTTATAAACAAAAAAAAAAAAAGAAGAAAGTTCGAAATCGAACGGCGATAAATAATTTTCTCGTCCATATATTCATATCAAACCCAACAGATTTTTTTTTCTTAAAATAACAGCGTAAAATATCAATCGAGCCCTTCATCCTTCCGATATTTGAGGGTGGTTTCGGGTTCGTTAAATTGATCGTTCATAGACGACGTGCGCTTTGTGCGCGTAAAATAAGGCACGCCGACGGGTGGAAAGTTCTATAGTTCGCGCGTTGTGGCTTACGCTCAGCGAGACAACCTTTGATCGAATTTATCATGGGAAAAAACGGCGATTGATTTATTTCGCGTTAAAGGAATTGTTGTTAAAGTAACGACGACTTTACTTTTTTACTTTTTGCTTTTCAATATTCAAAACCGATGAAGAAAACAACGATATTTGACAATAACTATAACGCGTCGATGATCGGATCGATATTTTTTTTTTTCGAGTTTTATTGAAATTTCTGTCCCTTTTTTTAATTTTCTTTTTTTAAATCGATTTTGAGCTTCGTTTTAAACCGATGTATATTATCGCGCAGTGAAAATTTTTGCTTTGTAATACGATTATTAAATTTTATAATCAATGGTTAATTCATCGCCGTTGTTGCAAAGTTAATAAAAAAAAATGGTTAAATGAAAATAAATAATCGATACACGACGATAAATTTGAAAATATATTCTAATTTTTTTTTTTTTTTTTTTTTTTTTTTCCCCCACAAAAGATGACGTAAATGGTCTATTTATTTGAAAATCGATTTAATAGAAAATTGATGCTATTAATAAAACGCGCTGAGCCAACGCTAATACGTGCCTTCTCATAGAAACTCGATTATTATATCAATTAAAAAAAATTATATTCTTATTAAAATTTTGCATTAAATTCGAATAAAAATAAATAATATCGCGCGTGAATAAAAAATAATAATAAATTACGCGATGAAATTGCAATCGTCGGTGAAAATTTCCGCGACCGTAATTACATAAAATTATCGTCGTAATTACGTCGAGCAGTTTTTGTCACGTACTACCATTTTCATCTTTCAATCCACTTTCTCTGCAAAATTTTCGACAATCTTTAGATATCTCATTAAGAAATCTTGTTTCAAAAGTACAAGTAGTTTTAATAATCGTTATCACCTTTCAATTACACGGATTTCATTCCAGCATTGTACCCAATCGTTTCACAAAACTACTTTCATCTTCCGAAATTCTCGATGTACAAGTGAGATTATTCGTGATGTTCGTTTTATCGTTATCTTCACCTCGAGACGACGATCTCTTTTTCTCACTTTTTTTTTTTTTTTTTTTTTTTTTTTTTTTGTCATCCCCCGACTTCCGTTGTGTATTACGTGACTTATCGCATTCGCCGATAAGTTTTATTCTTGGCGTTCTATATATATTCTTTTTTTTTTTTTGCTGTTGTGGCGAAACCTTCTCCTCTCTTTTTCTCTCTCATGTCTCTCGTTTTCTTTTTCGATGTGTATAGTTCACACTTTTTTGTGTGACACTTTTTTCTGCATACTCGAAGGTTGTTGGTTTTTCTATTTTCTTATTTTTTATTATTATTTTTTTTTTTTTTATCTCGTTCCTCTTTATACGATAATCGATGTTAGTACGAAGATCTTATACGAGATTGTTCAAGTTTTCTGTATAAATAGCTATACAATAATTATTATTATTTTTATAGCAATACCTTTGTAAAAGCGTCCACTTTATAAATAAATATTCATACTATGTATATTATTACATAAATATAAATAAATTCCTAATCTTTTTTGCATGCGAAATTCATTAACCTTTCGTTGTTTTTAAGTAGTATGTATCCGTGTTATGTAGGACTTAACCGTCATTTTTATATCGCTTCGTCAATTATTTTTCTTTTACTCGTTATTTTTGATTTTATTATTATTTCATGTACATAAACTTCTTTGTAAATCTTTTTGAATTATCTGTATTTGCGTGTCTCCATAATTAATATTCATAAAAGTTACATTAAAACGATGATTAAAAACAAAAAAATAATAAATATAATAAAATGTATTCTTTATTGTTTACTTGTCATGCATAAAAAATTAAAAAAAAAAAAAAAAAAAAAAAAAAAAAAAAAAAAAAAAAAATTAATGCCTCGCATAAAGTTTATTCATTATTTTAATCATTTTAAATAATATTTATAATACATTACGCTTTTAATTATGTTTGTAAGATAAAATTTATTTTAATTATTCAATCCCTCGAAATAACCATCATAAAGTACTTAAATATTATAATAAAATTTCTAATAACGCTAATCATATCGATATTCATAAAAATGGATAAACTTTAATCGACGCACGTAATTGAAAGTAGAGCATCTAAAACGAGCAGCTAAAAGCATAACACAGTTTCAATGCTTCTATATATTATATATTATAATTTAATTTTTTTTTTTTTTTTTTTTTTTTTTTTTTTTTTTTTTTTTTTTTTTATTTCGTTATTTTTACTCTCGTCGTCAAGTCGCACTCGATTCATAATCGCTCCAGCATGAATCAAGTGCGTCACACGATCATTCGCGGAAAATCGGAAAATTGTGAAAGAAAAAGATTCCGGCAGGTCGCTTTTGGACTCTCGTTTCGATTTTTGTGTTTTTTATTTATTTATTTTTTTTTATTTCATTTTTAAACGATGTTGAATTTGACGCACTTGTTGTTTTTTTTAGCCATACTTTTTTTTAAATCGAGTCAATCGACAAGTATGTGATTAATTAAATATTTCGTTTTACCTTTGATAAAAAGTAGGCATAACCTAATTTTTTTAAATATTTTTTCAATAAAATAATGTTTAAATAACTCGTAAGAAAAATGTAAATTTGTTTCTATAATTATTTATAGCTCGATCGATCGAGTAAAAAAATAAACAAGCGATGCTTTAAAATAAGACAGAAAATTTTTCAAAAATTTTATAAAAATTACTCTAATTTTCACGAAAGAAAAAAATAATTTCATAAATTTTCCAAAATATCCATATCCTATAAACAAAACGAGAAACGTTCCGTTCGCGATTTGCCGGACGAGTCGAAAAAATTTTTCGAGCCGAGCCGATTAAATGGAATTTTTTCTCCCTTTTAATCGAACGAAATATGTATCTGATGAACCGCAGCATGTGACATGAACGTGCACAAACGATGCGAGGCAAGCGTACCGAATCTCTGCGGATGCGACCACACGGAAAGACGGGGACGCATAGAGCTCAATGTCTCTTGCAGCGGAAACAAATTGACAGTCGAAAGTAAGCCAACGTTTCTCTCTACGCTAATCGACTTTCTCAGGATTATAAATATTTTTTATTTTTTTTAATTCGCATCGCTAATATACTTAAGTTAAAATCATCAGATTTTCTCATTGAAATTTCTTATATTTATAATTATTAAATGAATGAATAATATAGAAGATACACTTTTAGCAAAATTTTTTTAGTAAAATTTTTGTGCTCTTTTAAATTTGATTTTCTTATTTTTATCCTACAAATTACATGTAAAATTGAAACTTAAAATTAATTATTGAAATATTAGTCATTCAAGGTAGAAATCTCATTCCAATGGATCCAAACGGACTTTCGGATCCATACGTGAAGCTTAAGTTAATTCCAGACGGTGAAAATATAAAAAAGAAAACCAAGACAATCAAGTCATCCTTAAATCCAGAATGGAACGAGACAATCATTATGTAAGTTAATAAAATCATTCGATAATGTTAGAATAATAGTATTCTTTTCAAAAGAATTAATATCAATAAAATAAAAACACGAATAAAATTTTTGTACACAAAATATATATCTTCCGTATTTTGTATTAAATAAACGTTAATTATAACAATAAAACTTATTTATAAAAATGAAGTTGAATAAAAAAAAATTTTAAAACGTAGACTACCATTCTATAATTATTTTATAACTATACCTTATCGATAAATTATTCACGAAAACGGCATTAATCGCATCGATACTTTTTACGAATCCGTTCTTCCTCAAAATTAACGTATACGATGTTTTGTTGGATCTGGAAAAAAAAAGCTTCGCGCAAAGATAAATAACAAGTGGTGCTTGCAATTATTTAATTGGATTATTCGCTATCGAGCACGTAAAATTCTTCTTATAGTAAAAACTTATTTTATCGATGAAGGAACATTAATGAAGCTTTCGATTTTAGTGTATATATATATAGAATTAAAACAAAAACGTTTATTAAGATATCTTTTAATTAAGGAGTAAATTTGAGTTTTAAATTTATAATAAATAAAATTATTGAATAAAATAAACAATTAAATATTATTGATCAAATAGTATTTATTAAAGAATTTTATCAATTTATCAAGTTATATACCCTCAGTAAAATATTAAAATTATTGGAAAGTTAAATCTAAAATAAAAAAATAAAAAACCAAATAACAGCGACCTGAAACCCGACGACAAGGACAGACGACTACTAATCGAGGTATGGGATTGGGATCGTACGTCGCGCAACGACTTCATGGGCTCGTTATCCTTCGGTATATCCGAATTGATGAAGGCACCGGCGACCGGATGGTTCAAGCTGCTGACCCAAGAGGAAGGCGAATTCTACAACGTGCCCGTGCCCGAGGAGGGCGTCGACTTGGCCGAGCTCAAGTCGAAAATGCGGGTACGTTCGGTATGTAAGCGCTAGTTTGCTTTTGCGAGTGCCAGCTTACGTAGTGGATTTATTAACTGCTTGTGTGCTGACTAACATTAGTACGTAGATAAACGATCCGATATCATTAATCTATATAATATACATCTCTCTATATACACATATATGTATATGCATATATATATATATATGTATATGTATTTTTTTTTTACGTTTACGACGTTTGTCGTAAGCATAAGTATTTTTTTTTTTTTTCTTCAAATCGGTGCTCGAATGCCAAGTATTAGCGATTTAGAAACTGCTGCAGCACGCAAAAAGATTTTTACTAGTGCTGAATTTGCTTTTCTTTATTGATGCACATCTTTTCCTTTTTTTTTTTTTTTTTTTTATTTTCTTTAAATTTTTTGATAGCACAAAAATTAGTTATTATTAATTTTTATTATTATTTATTTATTTTTTTTTTTTTTGAAAAATCAATTTTTCGGTGATAAAAATCCTTGTGGATGTATAACTATATCTTTCGAAACAATACAGCCTCGCGTGGATTAAACAGAAGTACGCCGCGTTTGAGTGAAAATTTAAAAAAAATTTCGAGTTGTTTTTGCGATTAATTTTTTAATCAAGCATAAACACTGCTTAAGTTTATATTCATTTAAATTTATTTTAATGCGTAGATTATTAATGCTACTCTATCAAGGATTTTCAAAACTGTCGTTTGATTATTTTATTATACATATCATTAGTTTATCATTAGTTTTAGTTAATGATTTTGTATCAAACTCGGAATATTAAAAAATAATATAAGCATTTAATAATTTAAACGATAATTCACGATTAAATTTATATGTAACTGAGTAGTGTTTGTAAAATTAACAAATTGTATATTATATTTGATCGATATTTTAAATATTACGGAATAAAAAGTTACTCTGTTTCATTTAAAATTTTTTGAAAATTAAGGTAAAATATAAACTATTCGAAATTAGAGTTGAAGTGTAATCGAACTATCGGTAATGAGAGCTATTTTATATACGGGAAAACATTGCCCAAAGCTTAATGAAATTTCGTGACTCGAGGCATATATTTCGTCCTTTACAATATACGAGTATACACGTACGTTTACAAATTGAAGTTACTCTAATTTCACCGAAATATATTGTAATGATTTCTCATAATAATTTCGCTATACTCGTATATCATTCGGAATATTATAAATTCAAACTCCATATCGTTACGGCTATTTACGAAAGATAAATCGACATATTTCGAGTTTGAGCATAAATGATCTTATTATAAATTTTCTTTGTTATTTTACTTTTGTAATATCGCCACAATGAAAAGATGAACGGACGCAACGGAGATAGTTTTATATTTTCTAGAAAACGTCGGTCACGAAAAAACCCCCGACGACGCAAGACAAAGAAGTGCCACACAATATGGGCAAAAGCGATCTCATTCGAGCATCGGATTTCAACTTCTTGCAAGTACTCGGCAAAGGCAGTTTCGGCAAGGTTAGACGTTAATTTATCTTTTCTTTTCTTCTTTTTCCAAGATCAAAATATCCATCAACTTATATCGAAATGCTTTTGAAACGTCACCTTTCACATTTTGTATGAAAATCTCAAATATAATACCAAGTAAAATCGAGAATATTTATTTTTAGTACATTTATTTCAAATTGAGAATAATTTTCTTTTTTTTTTTTTTTTTTCGCTATATTTTTCATCAAGATTAAATAACGGAATAAAAAGAATTTTGAGCATCGATTTTATCCTCGAATAATAATTAATTGTAAAAAAACTGTTCAATGTATATATATATATATATATATATATATATATATATATATATATATATATATATATATATATATATATATGTATATATATATATATATATTTTTTACATTCAACATCCAAATAATTAAAATTACAATTAATAAATTTATCAAGGTTCTCCTCGCCGAGAGAAAGGGAACGGACGAGCTTTACGCGATCAAGATATTGAAGAAGGACATAATCATCCAAGACGACGACGTCGAGTGCACGATGGTGGAGAAACGCGTTCTTGCGTTATCGAACAAGCCACCTTTTCTCGTCCGACTTCATTCATGCTTCCAGACAATGGTCAGCTCTTTTTTCTTCTTCTTGTTTTTTTTTACTTTTTTTTTTTTTTTTTTTTTTTTTTTTGGCTTCTCGTTTGAAAATTTTCTTTTTCCCTTTATTTTTTTCTCGTTTTTTATTGCGCGCACCAGAAACTAAAAGAAATGGAAAATGGAAGTAAAGAAAATCGCGTTGTTTGCGTTTCCTTTTGTCGCGCTTGGAGAGAAAAAAAAAAAAAAAAAAAAAAAAAAAAAAGAACTACTTTGTACGCGAACGGAGAAACGACATGGAATCTATTTGTTTTCTCTTTCTTTTGCTGTTTAAAATACGCAAGAGTTACTCGATGTGATTGTTCGGTCTGCTGTAATTATAAACTTGATTATTTATCAAACTATAATGACCGAATGAAATTTACGGGATATTCATAATAATTTAATGATGATAAAATTGATTTTCCGTTAATGACATATTAATATTCTAATTAAATATATATCGAAAATTAACGAATACATTCAACGTTAAACGTTAAAAAATATTATAAAATAATTAAACGCGAGAGGTAAATTAAGATAACGGGCGTTATTGCAGGACCGGCTTTACTTCGTCATGGAATACGTAAACGGCGGAGATCTAATGTTCCAAATCCAACAATGCGGAAAGTTCAAGGAGCCCGTAGCAGTGTAAGTATTTAGTTGTTGGATTTTCAAAGGCTTCTTCTCGCGCCGCATTTTCCCGTCTTCGTCGTAAAAGCGATTCTCATTTGGAATGATTATTTCTCGCGTTTTTTTATCAGCTTTCGAAAATTATAACAAAGTGAAAATATTTTCTTTAAGGATACTTCTTCCTTTCTTTTTTTCTTTTTTTTTTTTCTTTTTTTCAACCGCTCTAGGACACTTTTACTCTCATCCTTTCCATAAACTCGTTTAATCGGCTTTACTATGTAATAAGAAACTGTAAATTAAAGCTTAAGCCGAATATAAAATAATACAATTTTACAATGAATAACTGCCAATGTCCATATATATATATATATAATAATAATAAATTGTTATTCATTAAAACTTTTCTCTCAATCCATAACCTAATTTTCTCCATCCAGATTCTATTCGGCGGAAATAGCGATCGGCTTGTTCTTCCTGCACTCGCGCGGCATAGTTTACCGAGACTTGAAACTCGACAACGTTCTGCTGGATCAGGACGGTCACATAAAGATCGCGGATTTCGGTATGTGCAAAGAGGGCATTAGCGGCGACAAAACGACCAAGACCTTCTGCGGGACGCCCGATTACATCGCGCCCGAGGTAAGGCTGTTGTCGTTTTATTTTATAATACCTCGACCTTCGTTCTTTTCTTTCTTTCATCTTCTTTTCCTTTGAGATTCAAGGTTTTAACGATGTATAGGCAAAGCTAAGACGCTAACTAGAGGTACTTCTTTGATCGTTCGTGAAGAGCTTGGAGGTGCATACAGGTGCATGCATTAGTTATGCTAATGTGTATGCCTCTGCGTATCGTATAGATGATGTAAAGAAATAGATGATCGAACATATATGTCTATAAAAGTGTAGAAATGTTTTATTGAAAAAATAATTATCATCAGTTGTGTATTTAAAACAATTTTATTTTATTCTCATATTATTTTGAATTCAAATTCGATTTTAAAATAAAAAAACGTTAGAGATCAATTTATTATTTTTAAAAATTTTTATCCTTCTAATTTTAATATTATTTAAAATATACTAAAAGCAAGATATCATTGCTGTGGATTGAGAAGGTGTAAAAGTATTACAGATATTATTGTAATAAATATATATACCTGTCATTTACGAATGTGCTAAACTTGAATAAAAAGTTTTAACACTGCGGACTATCGTCACATTGAGAAAAAAAGAATCGCTTTTAAAATGCTTTGAAAAATCTGCCTTTAGTGCACTGAAGTTTAAATTAAATTTTTTATCGTTAAATTCTTTTGACTATCTTCAAATTTACTTATTATATTTAAATTCAATTATTAACTTGAATAATGAAACATAGGATTAGTCAAAATCTTTCGCAAACAAGTATATTATTATGTACGATTAAAATAAATAAATCGAATAGATAGTTTACTATCTATTACACCACTATCTATTACGCGATAGTTTAAACATCGTCGATTAAATATTTATCGATTATTTCCTTTAAGAAAGATCAATAATTTAATAAAATTTAACAACAACATATTGCAGATAATCTTGTATCAACCTTACGGTAAATCCGTCGACTGGTGGGCTTACGGAGTTCTTCTATACGAAATGTTGGTCGGACAGCCGCCTTTCGACGGCGAAGACGAGGAAGAACTTTTCGCTGCCATCACGGACCAAAACGTCAGTTATCCAAAATCTCTTTCGAAAGAGGCCAAAGAAGCTTGCAAAGGGGTGAGTTTATTATGCCTTTAGATTAAATCGTTAAGCGAAAGATCATTCGGCAAAGATAAAACGACGGTGACGCTATTTTTGTAAAGTGAAAATTAATTATATGGAGAACGAGGCTCTTGGCTACATTATTCGGGCGAGTTAATGTTATGCTTCTAACTCGAGTCGTTACGCAAAATCTTGTACGTTTTAATCAGATTGAATAAATGTTAATGGAATTTATTAAAGTGAAAAATTCGAAACACGTACAGAGACTGGCTCTTAACGCTTTTTCTATACCTTCTTGCGACTAAATGCATTTTGCTGGATTAGATTCTACCGGTGTAGCGCAATATGGATAATTTAAATTCGAATCTTTTTCCCTTTCCTAAATGTAGTTTTTATTTTGAGTTTAAAATTGCTTATTATACTTGTAAATAAGAAATATTTTACACAATTCGTAGATTTAGTTGTAGAAAAATAGTGTATTAAAATTTTTAATTTTTTATTCATCGTAAATAAAAAATTTAATCAATATTGATAACTGTATTTTATATAATAATGTAATGATAAAAGAAGTTAATACAGTATTAATTGCTCCAATTATTTAACCGTGATTCTTCGAAAAAGGTCATAAACAACGCAAAAGCTTTAAATTTGACCAAAGCAAAGTAGAAGAGAGAGAGAGAGAGAGAGAGAGAAACAAGTCAGCAAGTAAAACCGTTTAATGTTTATATCCCACTACACGAGGTTCATAAGAAATTCAACGTCTTGATTTTCACGAGAAACGATACATCGATTCTTCTTCTATCGTCTTGCATCACGCGAATTAAAGTCCATACATGCGCTATATATATACACCTGGAAACGTATTTTTATCATTCGCGATATTTATTTTTATACGAGTAAGGCACACGAATTAAGCTATAAACGTTATGACGCGTTAGCCGACGATCGAGCAATGTGTATAACCCAAAGCCGGGGAAAAATAAATAAATCGTCCGGAATGGAATCGCTGGAATTCGCGCAAATCCATCTTAGGAATCAACAGATTATTTACGGTGTAATCGTTTGCAGCGAAGTTTTTTTCGTATTACTTATACATATTTTTCTCTCCTTTTTTTTTTTTTTTTTTTTTTGTTTACCAAAGTTCCTCACGAAAAATCCAAGCAAGAGACTGGGCTGCGGTATGCGCGGAGAGGATGACGTGAGAAGTCACGCCTTTTACCGACGCATCGATTGGGAAAAGATCGAGATGAGAGAAGTGCAGCCGCCTTTCAAACCAAAGATCGTAAGTTTAATACCTCTTTTTTTTTTTTTTTTTTTCTCAATCTAAATAATCGTTGATTTTAGAAAATTGATAAACAGTAAAATGCGTATCCGTTTGATCGGCGATAAAAAATTTGAATTTACAAAAAAAAAAAAAAAAAAAAAAAAAAAATTAATTGAATCGTTTATAATGACGTACTCGTAAATTTCATGCGAATTTATTCGATAAATGGATTATTTATAACAAATAATTTAATTACTTGTAATAAACAAATTAATCAATTAATCGTATTTGTTGCTACTCACTAATTAAAATATATGATTCATTTTGCATAATATAAAGATATTTTTAATGCAAAACATTATATTTTCTTATTTATAATTATTTATTTAAAATTTTTCAAATAAAAAAAAAAAATCATTCTTTACAAGTTGATAATATTTTGAATGACAAAGTCGTTTTATCGAACAAAAAATAAATTTCAAAAATTAAAACGGTCTTTTATTTTTTTCCCAGAAACACCGAAGGGACGTAAGCAACTTCGATAAGCAGTTCACATCGGAGAAGACAGATCTCACACCGACCGACAAACTCTTCATGATGAATTTGGACCAAACGGAATTCATGGGTTTCTCGTTCCTGAATCCCGAATTCGTTCAGCACGTATAAATGAACTCGTCGATTATCGTCGACGACGACGAAAGTCAATGATTAAATACTTCTACATCGCCAAATAAACAAAATGCTACTTTCGCTCGCAGACGAAACATTACGACAGACCGTCTTTCTTTAATCGGCTGCGTTTAAATATACTTCGTCATCCCCGATCGTTCTCTCATCTCGTGAATGAACCACTGCTCCAAGTATTCCAAAATGTCTCCAATTATTATTATAATAATAATAATATTTACTCTCTCTCGTACCTCGCGTTTTCTCTATATTAAATGCCGCTGAATGGATGTATATTTATGTACAGGGACGAAACTTTGCGGTCTGTATCTTATTCTCGCCTCGAGACACTTAAGAATATTTACATGCTCATATATACACACATACTCACACACACAAAGAAACACGTGTGCACATGATTTTTGCTTGTATATTGGAAAACAGAGAAAGAGAGAGATATAAAGGTAAAAAGATATTGAGAAAAGAAAAAAGAAATAAAGAGCAACAGAGAGAGAAAGAGAGAGAGAGAGAGAGCAACAGAAAGAGAGAGAGATAGAGTGAAAACAAAAATATATGAATTATATCGAATTCAAGCGAAAAAAATTAATATATAAAAAAGAAAATAAACAAAAAAAAAAAAGTATATAAAACTGGGGTATTGCATGGCGCCGAGCGCGATGATCGATCTATATCTCGTTTTGCCTCGTTTCCGAGGATCCTTATAGTGAGGTTTTTCAATGTATTTAAACGATGAAAATAAAAAAAAAATAATAAAAGTATATTTAAATTAATAGAGAGATAATTGACAAATGAAGAAAAAAAAATAAAAGTAACGAGTGAAAAATATCCAATGCTTGTGCGACTATTAAACATCGCGCGGGTCGCGTTTCAATAAACATTTAATTATATAGTGAGAAACTTGTAATTTTTAAGTATGTATATATACATATGTATATCTTCAATATGGATATATACATGTATAAAAATATCTTGATAGAGCCAGAAAGAACAATCAAGTTAATTATAAAGGAGGAAAGAATAATATAACCGTGAGAAATCGAGAAAACGATTACATCTTCGCGACGCGTGAAATATATATATATATATATATCGCTGAGAGTTAATCTACTTTGTCTCGACTAACATTTTTATTTTCCGTATTTGCGCGCTTTTTTGTTAAATTCGAATATTGATATAATAAAATGCGTAGGTGTAGAAAAGTGAATACAAAGAATAGAAAAAGAAAAAAAAAAAAAAAAAAAAAATAAAATAAAATAAATGTTGCGTCTCGTAGAAATTTCGACGATGCTGAAGTTTTTTGCGATTGATATAAATGATGATGTAAGAATACAAAGGAGTTAAAGAGGAGGTTAAATTGTTTTCGTTGTCTTGCGTATACATATAATATATAAATGCATTTACTTCAGTAGTCTCTACAATCGCCTTCCAGAGTTATATATTGAATGAATGAATAATATTATGAATATATATACACATAAATACGTATATATATATATATATATATATATATATATATATATGTATATGTATATACGTATACATCAAGTTTCTATCGATATTTCGTTAACGTTGCACCTCTCGACGGTTTAACTTCATAATTCGTATTCTATATGATAATGATAGAAGATACTCGGGCAATATCGATTGCCAATAATGAAGAAAGAGTTGTTGACGATTGGCAAAATAAAACGAGCAAAAAGTGTACATGAAAAAACAAAAACAAAAAAAAAAGAAGCACGTACGAAACAGATAAGTAAAACTTTATAGAAAGAGAGCGGAATAAATGTTTCTCATTGTCGACGGTGTTGAAAAAAAAGAGACGAGGAAAGGAGACGTGGAAACGATAAACGAGTAAACAAACTAAGAATCCAAACGAAACGTTAGTTTGGGTATGGGTTTTTTTTTTTTCGAAAATCTCGATGAAAAATGAAAAGAGAAAAACACGCGCGCCAAGCGAAAGATAAAAAAAAAAAAAACAACAAAACAACAAAATAAAACAAAAAAAAAAAAAAGAAAGAAAGAAAGAAAGAAAAAATAATACAAATGTGCGAGAGAATGGTCGATCTCATTTTTCTCTCTCCCTCCCTTTCCCTTCCACTCGATCTCCTTTTCTCATTCTAATGTTCCCCGCCGACAACGTACTCGGCCTTAATATATCGCAAATATTATTATTACTATTATTATTATTATTGTAATTATAAAATTAGCGAAAAAAGAAAGAAATGAGGAAAGACAACTTTTAGGTGCTTCTTTTTATACTCGTTAAAGACTATGGATATTATAATACGAAAAATACATATTATATTATACATACATATTATTTATTGAATATTAATATTTAATTATAGAATTTTTGACAGCCGGCTTTCAGGGAACTTATATTGCGCGAGAGTTATATCGATCTAATGAATCTCTCTCTTTGTGTCTAAGGCATGAAGAATTTTTATCGATTATCGTTTGTTGAAAATAAAAAGAAGCTAAAGGATATATTATACTAAAATTTCTGAATTAATCTATCTTTGTTAATTAGAGTAGGAACTAATTGTATGTATTATAAAAATGATCGAATTAATAAATTGTAAGCTCTGTTGATATATTTATTAAAAATGTATATGGAAATCTGAACTGTTCAAATGAAAGATAAACTTTTTGTATGTCTCTCACTGAAATTATAGTTCAGCAATAATAAAGATCTTCTCGAATCGAATCTCATAAATAATTTTTCGTGCTTTCAAATGAAAATGAAAAATGTGCACATTAGCTATCACAAAATAATTTTAAGTTTAAGACAACAATGTGTCAAATTTTATTATCAATATATCGATGTATTAAATATTTAGCGATTAAATTTAAGCATTTGATAAATCAATCGATGATTTTTCTCCGATATATCTCACTCGGATAATCATACCTCGCCAAATTGTAAAGTCGTCGACTGGATATACTCTCTATCGAATATTCTCCCTCATTATTTCATTGCTTATTCGTTCGCGTGTAATTATTTCTCCATGACTCCGTGGCAAACATTATCGTCGTCCGTGAAAGCCTGGCTAATAAAAGTACCTATGATACATTAGACTATAGGTAAACAAAGAAAAAAAAAAAAAAAAAAAAAAGAATAAAAATTAAAAAAAAAAAGCGTAATAATAATAACGGTGAAAGATCGTCGATAATCATCATGTAAACATATACATACATATAACCCTGCACGACGCGAAGCGCTGGTTGTCCTTCGACGAGAGAGAGAGAGAGAGAGAGAGAGAGAGGAGGAAGAGAAGATGCGATATTTTATTCCAAGTACACGCGAGATCTTGTTAAACACGCGTACGAAAGAAAAAACTTATGCTTCTACAAATAAATAAATGAATGAAACAGAATTAATGATGAATTAAAGTAAAATAATTAAAGATGAGAATAAATATTAAAGACGTCAAGAAGAATTATTATAATATTTAGGAGATGTTGAGGGTTGAGTTAATGTTATTTATCTTGCGAGAGATATATTATATATAAATGAAGAAAGCTATTTTAACTGTTGTACAATTATTATTATTATTATTATTAGAGAGAGAGAGAGAGAGAGAGAGAGAGAGAGAGAGAGAGAGAGAGAGAGAGAGAGAGAGAGAGAGAGAGAGAGAGAGAGAGAGAGAGAGAGAGTGAGAGAGAGAGAGTGAGAGTGAGAGTGGGATAGTTATCACGTGGCGAACATTGTTTTTCTTCTTTTTCATTTTCGGACTTGAACGTTCAAATTTTATATGGATGAGCTCTTCGTTAAAATTTTATCGGTATGGCTGATATACATATATATCTATATACAAAAGAATTTCTTTAATTATGTTTATATTATATCGAAAATGTTAGACAGGCACACGAACGTTTCGTGATTTTACGACGATAACTGGAAGGGAAAAAAGAAAAAAAGTCTACAGCAAACATTTGTCGTTTACATGTAATATGGATAAAATTAATTAGCTGATATATACAGTCGTAATTTGACAATCCTTGTAAATGTTTTTAAGTCTGTGCTCTTTTACTGTAAATACTATTAATAATAAAAAAAAAAGATACGTGGATTGAATATTCTACATATAATTTTAAGATTGAAAAAAAAAAGTTAAAAGAAAATGTCGATAAAAATTGTTGATATAATACAATTCAAAAGATATTAATAAAATCAGATTATTATTATTAATATTATTATTATTATTATTAAAAGTTTACGAATTCGATTTAAATTTATTAATATTGAAAAAAAAAGTGATAAATAAATAAAATAAATCTTGACGATATCAACAACATACTACGTAAATCTAGTCATCTTCGATTTTTTGTCAATATATATAAAAATTAACTACTACTGAAAAGTAATCAAGATTCCTGTAGAAAAATAAAAAAACTCGCGAGTAATACATAAAAGAAAATTAAACTTTCCAATAGTAAATAACTTTTCAGCTCAGATTAATTTTGAGTCGAGGGCTACGAAGTACTTAGTTTGTTCCAAATGAAATTTTTAAATTTAAAAAAACGAAATAAAAAGAATTTTAATATTTAAATTCCTTCTTGTAAACTTGTCTCTTTGAACGATTTGATTTCAAATAATTATTATTGTATTGCTCATACAAAACTATGAAATATACTTAATAATCTCATTTATGAATATGATTTTATTTATTTTAACCTGTAAGATCTGTTATGTACCTGTCAAAAAAAAAATCCTAAATTTGTTGATTAATTCATCGGTGCAAATGTGCAAACTTATCTACATGATTAAATGAGCAGCGAATTTGACGAAACAATAATTTTTTTATGAAATGAAGCTAAAAATTTATAAAATTATTAAAGAGTATATTTAAAATATATTTTATAAAAACGTATCTACACACGATATGATTTAAATTGTAAAATAAGACTTTTTATAAATAACCAAGTATACAAAAATATCACTCAACTGCAAATATAACTGATAAAAAGTCAATTACGTACAAAATACTAAAATTGTGTTTAGCATTTATAAAACAGAGTCAAACCGAATATATTTATGTACATAAAGTCTATTTTACGATGTTAAAAATACTTATGCAAAAGCAACATACAGATATTGAAACAGCATATTGTTAAAAATGCCATTTTATTTTTGTCAATTATTTCAAATTTTTTTTAATTAGTAAAATCAAATTCTAGAAATAAATAAAACGCGTCATTCTTCATTTTTATGAAGAACAAATTTGGAATAAACCAAGATCTTCGTAGCTCTAAATTAACTCCACTTTCATCCTCCTCAATTTAAGATTTAACTATTATTATAATTATTTTTATATTCTCAAATTTATTCATATCCTTCGATCTCTAATCATCCAATAAAAATCGAAAAAGTTTCATTTTGTTTATCGCGTCTCTCGATTCTTTTACTCCGTTGATCTCGACATAAGTCGCGGAAGCTTCAAGTTTTCCAGCAGGTAAAAGCCCATAAATTATGGCCGACTACGAGCAGCAATTTCTCGCGCTCGATAAAACTCTTCGTATCGGATGTAACGTGTATATATATACAACGTCGCGGATTTATCATTGCCAAAGTCAAGCGCGATAAAAGTGCGCCAATTTAACGTGATTTAATTTTTAAGCGAAAATTTCGTTAAATTTCACTCGGCCATTTGTCGTGAATTTAAGTGCATAAGTTTCTCATTGAGAAAGGGGATAATCTCGTTATTTTTTACAATAATTTTCAGTAATGTTAAGAATTTGATAAAGATATCTCTGTAGCAACTATTACTCATTTTAAAAAATTCAATTTTTAGATAAGTTGATAACAATGGAAATTTCAACAAAACAAAATCCCCTTCTTAAAATTACAAATTACATCGCCGAATGACATAAAAAAAAAAAAAAAAAAAAAAGAAAAGAGTCGCGTATTCTTCAAAGTCGTCAACTTTCTCGATTCTCCCCACCTTCCCAAGCATATCGCGAAACTCGAACAAAATCCAGATTTACACGTTACTTGTCTCACTCGAGGATTTTACTACGGATAATGTTTCACATCGCGAAACGAATATTTCATCGGCCGCGCTTTGAAAAAATTTACTCTAATTCGAGATCTTTTTGAACTCGTGAAAAAACTGTACTTTCTCGACTTATATCTCTATCCTTTCGACGGTTTTGCTCCTTGTATAGAATTTTAACTAAATGAAAAAAGGATAAGAAAAAAAAAAAAAGAATAAACCGAGTCTTCCAGCGTGTGCGTTAATAAGATCGAAGCACAACGTCGAATACTATAGAGTCGATGGGTAGACGTAAAATAGAAATCTTGTAGCAGCTGGGGCATTTTCTACGGTAAGATTTTTTGAAAATTAAAAAAAAAAAAAAAATAATAATAATAACAACAAGGAATGGAATATAATAGAAAAAATTGTGAAACGATTTTTTTAATGCAAATTATCAATGAAAATTAAATATATCCAATTGATTTGGTATTGCACGAAAAGATAAAAAAAAAAAAATAAGTAGAAAATGCTACCAAATTTAGCTACAAATTTAAAAATTTTTAAAATAATTCTATGCTTTTTTTATACTTTGATGTCCATCTTTCCTTCTATTCAAGGAAAAATTATTCTCTTCTTATAAAATTGAAAATAAAAAAAATAAATAAATAAATAAATAAATAAAAAAAAAAAAAAATTGGCCATCCGATCGTGTCTTACTCTAACTTCTATTTTTCCATATAACTTTAAGTATCAATGTTAAAAATATGCATCATCTTAAATAAATAAATATATCACAAAACTTCCTTGTCATATTAAACAAAAGAGTCTTAACGTAAGCTAATGGAAATCGAAGTATAAAAAAATATTGGAAAACTTTAAAAAAAAAAAAAAAAAAAAAAAAAAAAAAACTGTTATTTTCTATTTTATGAGTGTATTTAAATAGAATGTTTCTAACTATTTGTTGTGCTCTGATCAAATTCGTATATTAAACGAATTACACAATCGTATCACGGTGCTGTGAGACTTTCAAAGATGAGATTGAGCTTACTCTCTCTTCATCTTTTACTTGTGCGTAAATTTTATTTTCGCAATACCATAAGTGTTATTTATTTTTCGATTAATTACTCGAAAGAAATAAAAAAAAAAAAAAAAAATGAAAATAACTGTAATAGAGAACATGCATATTTTTTTTCTTTTTTATGACGGATATTTAATTTCTATAATTAGAATCATGCGATAAAAGTAAAAAATTTACTACACTGTCATAAAAAGGTTTTTCATGTTCTCTATTATTCCTAAGTATCGAACAATATAATATACTCAAGTGTTTTCTAAAGATCCTTAGAAATAATTTTTTTCCTTGCTTTAGGGTCTTTAGAACATTTATCTTTTTTATCAGATTCAATAAAGCATCGTTAAATAACAAATATTTATTTCTATAATAAAAGAAATGTAGCGATAAAAAGTTATAATAAAAGGAAATGTTTATTCTCAAGTTGCCAAAGCCAAATGTTGAGCAAAGAAAAAAGAACTAAGGAATCAATCAAAAGAGAGAGAGAGAGAGAGAGAGAGAGAGAGAGAGAGAAAAAATGATTACAAAAATTTTAACTTTTTGTTATTAACGCGTCATCTGCATTCCTTTTGCGTCTCCTTACTGTAATAACAATTATCGAACTCATACGCTGTAGCTACTAGTGAATAAGATGATTAATATGTAAGATCTAATAATTAATAGGAGATGTAATTATATATAGACATGGTAAACTATCAGTGATATTTATTGTTATTAAAAATAATCGTCGTAGCGTGGACCAGCGCAACGTATCGCGTGTTCATATCTTTTTCGACAGGCTGAAAGAAAACAAAAAACATAAAAAAAAAAAAAAAAAAAAAAAAAAAAAAAAAACCAAAAAAAGAGCAACTATGCGACAACTTAGCCATAACTCTTAAGTACAAGAAAGAAAAAGAAAGCAAGTGAATAAAAAAAATATATATATAAATATATCGCATTAATCACATAATTATATATCGATGAAAATGTATAAAAAAAAAAAAACAAACAAAAAACAAAAAAAAAAAAAAAACAAAAATTGTATATTAAAAATATACAAATACCAAATCGCGCGTAGATATGTCTCGCTCTTTTATCACTATACAATTCTATTCGAGTTTTACTTTACCTCTCGACATTATCATTATATATTATACGAAAACTAATGTGCAACAATCAATTTTTGTCAGCGTTCTTTAACGAAGTCGATTATCCTGTTTCAAAATGAATTATTATACATTAATATAAGATTAAAAAAAAAAAAAAAAAAAAAAAAAAAAAAAAAAATTAAAAAAATTAAAAAAATGCAAAAAAAAAGGAAAAAGAAAATAAACAAGAAAATACTGTCAAACCGAAAAAAATGCAAACTTTGTCACTACATATGACTATTAAAGTAAAGCAAATCTTACCATTTAATTCAGATATACACGAAATACAGATACACGACGACACACGCAGTTACATTAAAATTTCACACACTTACATCTATATATTTTTAAGATGTTTTTGTGCATTTATAATAACGTAATAAAAAGTTCTAAATCATGAAGATATTTATTGATCGTGTGATAGCACGAGTCAATGGTTTATTTACTTGCACCTTATAAACTTGTTTACTTCCTAATGTTTTTTCTTTTAAAAAATTACTTGAATATATTTTTATTTATTTATTATTTTTTTTTTTTTTTTTCATACGTGTAGGTTATTTTATTATGTTTCAGAACGTTAGCCTGTCAATAGTATTTAAAAAAGGTAAATAAAATCATATGATTAAAAGTAAAATATAATTCTTCTATTTTATTTTATTTTATTGTTTTTTTTTTTATTTGTTTTTTCATCAAAATGTATTAATTATATATAGTTATTACAAAATATAAGTAATTGTTATCAAGCGACGAGGTTGAAACTATTTTTTAACTATTGCTTACCCAAGGATATACATGGATATTGTAGGAAATTTAGTAATAAACATTGGCAATAGACACGTTTTATTCTGAATTTTTTTATTTGCTTCATTTTTTACACAAATGCTCAATAGCGCGTTTCATAGGAATCAATCGTAGATTCAATCTTCTCGTGATAAAAAAAAAAAAAAAAAAAAAAAATCCATAATAATCACGATTAGAAAAGAAAGTAACACATTTTAATACACACACGTCGTCTGCGCATATACATATATTCTAAAAAAAAAAAAAAAAAAAAAAAAAAAGTAGACGCAATCGAACTATATAAACGATACACATTTATACGTACAATAATAAAAATTCACACATAACTTAGACATTGACAAAAATTTTTTTTCGAAAAAAATCTACGTATGCAAAAATAAAATTGTTTCGCCTATTCGCATTTATTTATTTATTCAATTATTTTTTTTATTTTTTATTTTATTATTTTTTTTTTTTTTTTTTTTTTTTTTTTTTTTTTATCATTTTGCTCATCTATATACACAACAATTCTTTAAGCTTCATTAAGTAAGGATTAAAATTAAGAAGAGTAGAATGAGAAAAGTCGAAGAACGAGAGAATGTACAATATATTTCCTATCAACATTGATAAGATTAGGCGCACGAATTTGCATTGTTTTGGCGTGTGTACCAGAGGACTTTGATCGATAAACGGGCTTAAAACAGGCACTTTCTTTTAACAATATTAAAAATAATCATAATAATAAGAATAATAATAATAATATGCGCGATTAAAATTTTCATCTAGTTAACAATTAAATGCGTAATTAATCGTTATTGAGAAATTAAATAATTTAATTTAACTATTAACGTACGAGTGAGATTTACAGTCTATTAAATTTCTAAAGGTTTATACTGACGTTCGATCGATAAAAATAAAAAAAATAAAAAAAAAAAAATTAAAAAAATAATAAAAAAACAAAAATAGAGACTTTAGCATTTAAATACTTCGGTTATGATACATAATTGCAATGACGTTACGCGTGTATATATGTATTATTTAAACATGAAAAAATCTATATTCTGCGAACACAAATTAAATATATAAATATTTATACGTCGACACGGCTACACATTTTCAATAATTGCGAAAACATAATTTAATTATTACTAATGACTTTGACATATCATTAATTACGCATATAATTGACAGCATTTAATCAAGCTCTATAGTATGGCTAATTAAGTTTTGACGTGCCCGCAACGAGTATCGAAACTTTAAAGTATACGTATATATGTATGCATGTATATAAACAATAGAAAAAAACATATACAAGACGCATTTATTCGGCGCGATAAACGAAAATTTGTCAATATATATATATATATATATATTTACGAAAAAGAATTTTGTTGAAAATCGATCAAGTACGCGCTCGTTATCATTGTCCTATACATTCGGTTTCTTTTTCGTCGTTGCTTTGGAACATTATGGTATATCGCGATTTGTAAAAGACGAAACTATAAAGATCAAAAGTGCGCTTATGCAGACGTTTTTCTTGACGCTTGGTTTACATGTATATGTATATTTGCGTTACACTGGGATGTACCGTATAGTTGCTATGCCGCGAGCCTGCTCATCGGCCAAAATACTGGAAGGTGCTCTGGAAAATAATTGAGAAAAAGTCATATTTTTCGTTAAATATCTTACGATTGCTTGGTGTGCAGTCGTTTTTAAAGTTATTATTTCGTATTGATACGTTATTTGAAATCTAATGGAGATAATTTATGCTTTAACGACGTTCGAAAAAAATTTGGGAGAAAGATAAAAAAAAACCTTAGGTTTTATTCAAATTTCAACTTTCGCTTTGATATTCGTCTTAACTTTTTTGTTTACTGCTTATCGAATTAATTGCAATTTTTTATTTTTATTTATTTTAGTTTTATATTAAATTATGATGTATGTTTTGTTGTATAATAATAAAAATTTTTCACGCCTCGATTTGAAGATAAGTAATTTCATAAGAAAAAAAAAAAATAATAATAATAATAATAAATAAATAAATAAATAAATAAATATTTATTATTTAAAAACTCACCATTAATGCATATCGAGTGTAAGCTGATGACTAGCAAATGATAGCAAAGGGTATAGAGCCACCCACTCTCCCTCGGCTGCCTTCTTTCTTCAAAACTCCGCAAGACCTCAAGAACCGTAACGACGACAATCGCCGCTCGCGGATATGCCGATAAGCCGTTCGGCATTAATAACGAACGACCGGGTGGATACGGAGTGGCGGATAACGTGGATTTAAGTTTTCGTTAGCGCGAGCGGCGACGCGAGCCCGAAGCCGACGATGAAAACGTTCCTGGAAAAGGTATCAAAGCCGATTGCGAAACGATCGCCGGTGTCGTATCCCAAACCGTCCGGCAGCGCGTCGATTTACGCCAATGGGGTAATTGCGTGCCCAATCTTTGGCAGTCGTGCGCGTAAGCCATGAAAGATTCGCAGTAGCAATGCTCGTTCGGGCATTCGCACATGTCCTGGAGGCAGGCTTTGTAGTACATGGCTGGATTTACCTTTCGATGGCAGGATTCGAAGATCGACGAGCGTAAACGATTGCACAATCTGAAATTTAACGAGATAGATAATTTAACTTTTTTTTTTTTTTTTTTTTATTTTCTTTATTTTTTTCTCATTTTCCTCGTCGTAATAAAAATATGGTGGAATTATATGGGATTGTTTATCATCTATTTTTTTAAACGAAATATAGGTTTGAATTGAAATTAGATAAAGTGTCGAAAAAGTCCCTTTAATTATAAAATTGAAGAAGCTTTTAAATAAAAATCCGTCATTCAACGTACCTATGATCCTTTCTAAGCTTGCATCCACGCTTCTGCGTATGATTTTTCGTCCTGGAGCAGACCTTCTTTGCTCCGACGGCCCAAGAATTTCCAAAGCTCACCGGATCGGATAAGAGCTTACCCCTTCTATTGGTCAAATCATCCTTGGGCACGGAATTGAAATTTCCGCACAATCCGCACAACTTGCCCCGGTAAGAAGTTGGCGCCGTGACCTCGAGGAAGCTGATACCGTCCCACAGGATCTTGATGCCCAGATGCGTGCTCACCAGGATACTGTCGAGGGTGCGATTTATGTCCAGTCTGTTCGGCAAACGAAACGGCACCTCGATTCTTTTTCCGTTGACCTTGACGCGCATTCGCTGACCGAGGTTAACCTTCAGATCGCCGATTTTCAACGAGATGGTTTTCGTCCACGCGGACAGACGAGTCGAGCGCGCGTCGTTGGTCACCCGAATGCCGAAGCTGTGATTGACGCAGTCGCTCGCGAGCTGATATTTGCACGCGCCACGAAACGTGTAGAATTTGCCGTCGAAGGTGCGGTAATGTGGATCACCGAATACGGTGCATACACCGTCGCCTTTGTGTAAAAGTAAACGTCGATTGTGTTAATTCTTATATTTTTTCCTTTTTTCTTTATTGTTTTTTTTTTTTTTTTTTTTTTTTTTTTTTTACTTTTGACTTGGTTACTATTTTTTATAAACTATAACTATTTTAACGATTTGCGAAAATTAAATTTTATAATGAATAATATGATAGATTGTTAAGAAAATTATTTTGAATAACTACTGCTGTGTATCCGCATAATAATTATAAATTCACGTATATCGTTAAACGTTAAAAAATATTATCCGTGAAAAAACTCACTTTCAACGCATCGTGGACAGCACTGACCCTCGGGTAACTCCAGACGCGAATTCGGCGGACAAGGAGTAGCCAAGGGCGGACACATCGACATAGCGCAGCGCACCTTGCCCTGTTTGCATGCGCACGACTTGCAGGGATCTAGCTTCCAAGTTTCGCCATCCTGCCTAGGAGAAATTAGAACGTTTAAACAATATTTACGGCTAAAAGTTGTTTGTTTGCTCGCTTGTCTTTTTCTTTTTTTTTTTTTTTTTTTTTTTTTTATTTTAACGTTCGTTGTGTGACCTTCTTAAACATTAATCTTTTCTTTTTGTATTTTAATACTTTGAATTTGATGTTATTGTGCAGTTGTGTGACGGTACGTTGAATGAATCGTGCGATGCTTCATGCAACGGTGCTTTTTTTTCTGTTAGATGAGGAATATTTTTACGCAGTTGATATATAATTATAAGGTTTTGCAAAAAGTAAAAAAAATTAAAAAAAATCGAAAGTATAATGGAAAATCAACTACGTGAAAGTGTATCGTTATGGGTTAGGAATTAAATGCAGATGTTAATCACTCGTTTAGTTCACATTATTGATGGAATTGTAGTATCCTGTAATTGGATTAAGTATTAATGTTGTGAATTGAAAGGATTTTGACTATCTAAAGACTTGTAATAAGAGCACGCTTGAAATTAGAAATAATTATTTAAAAATAATTGAATAATAAAAAAAAAAAAAAAAAAAAAAAAAAAAAATATCTGTATCAAAAACTAATTATCAAGTCTTTAGCTCGTCCATATTGTTGATGAGTGTTCGGTTAGTAATATTATACGTGTTAGTATGTAAAAAAAATTTATTTGTCACTGGCATTAATTTTTACAGAATATTTTTATTTCTAAATAGCGCATAAATATATATATTATATGAAATGTTTATGAGTGATGTAATCATAATATCTATCGTTATAAATATTACGCTTAAGCATATAAACACAGTCACTGGTAAGAAATTTTCTACAATACTTAGGTACATCGTATTATCTTATAAAGGCATGTGAGATTGTACTTTTTGGAAGTAAACTTGTCGTCGGTGCACTTAATGTTTGCATAGCGATAAGGTTCTTTTTCACACGCACACATACACACAGTGTCTTAGTTTTTCAAATGAATAGCTTTTCTTGTATTTTTAACATCGGTTAATAATTAAATTACATTGATGAAACTTGAAACATATAATTAATCGATTAAAAATTTTATATCAACTCATTTGTATCATAAGGAAATTTATGAAAAAGAAGATCTTTATCACCGATTATTTTTTTTTTTTTTTTTTATTATACTTAAGTACAAACAAAATTGAGCGCATGAATACGCTAATGATGTAAATGACAAAAATGGAAATAAACAAAAAAAAAAAAAAAAAAAAAAAAAAAAAAAAAAACTATTCACTTTGAAATCCTCGCTCCAACAAGCCAATAAAAATAAAAAGAAAACGATTAAAAAAAAATAAAAAAGTGAAGAAAAAAAAAAAAAAAAAAAAAAACCAAAGAAAACAAAAGCTATGCGATCATTATAATCGATCGATCAATCGTTCATGAAGCGTCACAAAGTCGGCAACATGAGAGCAATAAACGCGACAATGGTACTCGCCCCGTAAGTCTTGCCGGCGTAGGTACAAGAAGCTCGGCTCTCCTCGACTACCGGGCACTGTGGACAGCAACGGCCCGGCAACTTCGTTTGATACTCGCTGTTGCACTCGAGGACCGGGCACGTCTCCTTCGCGCAGCTTATCGCCGAATTCGTGCACGAGCAACGCGTGCACTCGTCGAGGTAGAACTGCGAGCCCGAGTTGTGCAATACAGTACCGAGCATGCAGGCTCCACGTGGTGGTGAGAGATACTTGCCGCTTCCTGTTTGGACATACGGATTACGTGTATTTGTGTCTGTGTGTGTGTGTGTGTGTGTAGAATTTTTTTTTTTTTTTTTTTTCTTTTTTTCTTTTTTTTTCTTTATTAATCGATTTTATTATATTTGAATGAATGATTTTATAAGTAAAATAAACTCTTTGTCGGTTTAGATAAAAAATAAATAAATAAATAAATAAATAAATAAATAAATAAATAATTCTCAACGCGCGAATAAACAAAAAAAATTACATTTATATAATCACCTTTGCATCGTGGACAACATTCTCCCGGTTCTTGAACGATCCTCGATACCGGACAGTGCAGCACCGGACAAGCTTTCTTAGCACAGGTGAGTCGACCCATGTTGCATCTACAGGTAACGCATGGATCTTCGGTCGTCATCACCGACCTTTCCTCCGTAACTTTTTGTCCGTTTACGTAACAACCTTGACATTAAAAATAAATTAATCGCGTTGTAAATTTAATAAAATCCCGCCTCGTCAAATCGAAGGTGTAGGAGAAAAGAAAAAATAAAGAAAATAATGAAAATAATACGTTCGATGAATGTTTTATACTTAATAGCGTTTTCTTGTTACGCGTTGGCTTTTAATTTATCGTATTGTTAGAAAATCAGACTATACCGCTCGCCATAAAACTTGGCAGGTGAGTCATAAAGAAATTACAATATTTCGCGTAAATTGCGTCATTAAAAACTTACCAATAAAAAAAAATAAATAAATAAATAAATAACTTTACTCAAAGTTACAAATTCATAAAAAAAGTAACAAACATTTATCTTTTACAATAAATAAATGAGAAATCATTAAGTTATTAGATTATTACTAATATTCATCATAAAAATAATAATAATTTTACATACTAATTTTAATAATTGAAACAACACCTGGCCTCATTAACATATAAATTTATCTAGAAACGCGAAACTGTAAAATGATTCGATAAATACCTGCACAAGTTGGACAACATTGGCCGGGCGCAGGCGGAGTTGGATTTCCGCATGGAGTATAACACCGAAGCTTCGATTCCGTGATAACGCCGGCGTTACAAGTATATATCCTACAGGGATCGTTTGGCTCGGTCCATTCCGTTCCAGATGGATGATGGATGTTGTTTTTCACGCAGCCTGCAAAAGGTCGTTCGAATGCTCGTTACATGATTTCTTACGGTAATATTATTATCGTTGTTATAAGCTTGAACAAGGAGTATCAATGAGACGTTGCGCCTCGTTAAAAATATTGATCGTTGAAATATTTCGCGTCGTTAATACGCAGATCGACGAGATTCTAAATTTTCGAGCGCAATTAAAATGATACGTTGAAATTGCGAAACTTTGTTTTAAAATATTTTTCAAGCAGTACTTGGTATATTTGTTTTAAATAATGTTATTATTTTAAGTTTATTTTACGAAAGGTTTCATTATAATATTGAATTCCGATTGTATATATAAAAAAAAAAAAAAAAAAAAAAAGAAAAAAAAACAGAATAAAGTAATCTGCTTCTATCAAGTTATATTTTTTAAAAATTTAAATTATCGTAATGAAAGTAAATTTTAATTGAAATGAGCTTAAATTATGTGCAAAGAAAATAATTAAAAAAATTTCAATTCACATTTTCGTGCAATTTTCATCATTATCCAGATCATAATTTTATCTTAGCATGATATGAATTGCTTATTCTCTACTAATTACGAACAATTAAAATTCTTGTATTATTATACGATTTGCATCGAATTAAAATATCTTATCGATCACTTTCTCGATCAGTTTTTACTCAACGTTTTGTTTTTCTTTTTTCTTAAATTTGTAAAGAAAAATGACAATCATTAAATGATAACAATCATTTATAAAAATAACGCATTTTTAATCTTCTTTTTTTTAACAATCCAGCGCATTACCAGAGCACTGTTTAATGAATAGGCATGAATCTAAGGGAAAACAATTATTGCACGTACCCGACACATGAACTAGTAAATAATAAAACGAGAAAGTCAGTAAGAAAGATGCAAAAAGAAAGAGAGAGAGAGAGAGAGAGAGAGAGAGAGAGAGAGAGAGAGAGAAAGGAACAAGTTGTAGGAAAATAAAAATAGAAAACTCTTGCAACGTTGAGCTTGTTTCTCTCTCTCTCTCTCTCTCTCTCTTGCTCTCGCTCTCTTTCTCGTCGAACGAAGTAAGCGAGCGTAAACGTGTGCGCGCATATATATATATATATATATTTAGGGTCGCTATAAATCTCGCGTCACAATTAGCATAATTAATGTGCCGCTGCTTCGATAAACGACGCGCGTGTAACGTTCTGTTCTCGTGGTTTACGCGCGCACGCGCCTACTGCATCGAGACACGTGATTATTATTGCACTTGGACACACATTCGATGATCGAACGAAACGTTTCTCGTCTCTTTTATTTTTTTTCTGCTTTCTCTTTATTTTTACTTTGTTTCGCTTGTTTTCTTACTTTTGTTTTTTTTTTCTTTTATTTTATTTTATTTCTTCGATTCCCTTATTTACAAGTCGGCGGTAGTATCGGCGATGCGCGAGAGTAAACGTAATTTATAATTGTATATACCGATCGAGTAAAAAAGACGCGCAAAACGTTATGATACAAATCGCCCGGGTAATTTCGTGCGATGATTAATTTAACGAGCATTTTCGAGTAATGGGTGTATTTTTAACGCACGGTTAAATGGGAAAATTTGAAAATTACGAGAATAGGGGATATGTAGAAGTAGCTTTATTACCGATGTAAATGCCGCATCTGTTCCGGAAAATTACCAGACGAAAAACTTAGTGCGCGATAAGAGAATCATCGCGTGTCCGACTCCCGGTTAATAAAGTTTTAAACGATCTGTTAAAAATTATCGTATATTAATAGAATAGCGATTACAAAATTTAAATTTTAATCGAGATTAAATAATGATAATAAAAAGTATGTAAAAGAATTTTAAAAGGTTAATAAATGATTCTGTAAATTCATCTTAGGTAGGAATACTAATTTTTAAGTAGTAACAGACATCTTTTTAAGACAAACCTTTTATTCCAAAACACGATTAAAAAACTTTTTATGTTCATATAATATGCATGTAAAAGAAAAAAAAAAAAATAAACAATGCTATCAATAATAACACTAACACAACTGAGTTACACATCAAAATCTTCTCCTCTCTCCCTCTCTTTTGCTCTCTCCGTCAATAAATCGCTCGTACGTGAAACATCCTCGAACGCGCAAACGCATCCATCTCGAGTCTCACACGCACAAGTGAGTACCTATACACGTGCGGCTTACGTTTGCGAGTAAAGCGTAAGAACCTTTTTTTGTTTTTTTTTTTTTTGTTTTTAAGTAAACCACTGCACAGCCGGTTGGCAAAAGGAAATAAGGCAAGGAGGATGAAAACGCACGGACAGACGTGCCATTGTACCGAGTCTTTTATCACTTCGTGACCTCCCAAGCAAGGTTTGCGTATATCGCGGTGAGATTCGCGCGAAGCACTCGAAAAAGCAAGAGAAAGATGGAAGATCTTTGGTTAGAGAGAGAGAGAGAGAGAGAAAGAGAGAGAGAGAGAGAGTCATACGGCGCCATAATGGATTACGTACTATATATTAGTACGCATTGTTAAGGACGTTTTGAACGTACAGTCGGTGCTGGTAATGCAATGGATTTTTTACGATGACGCGCGAGGCGCGTACCATCGTGTGTGTGTGTGTGTGTGTGTGTGTGTGTGTGGGTCGCATGCTTGAGGAATTTAATTAAGCGAATTCGTTGATGATTATGATGTATTATACGTTAGCATTGGTCTTATAATATTCCGAGGTTATAATGTGGCGTAGATTAGAGGAATTTCATTTTGTGTATGGATGATGAAAGTGAAAATTTTGCGTTATAAATTTAATTAGATTATTTTTTATTTTTTTTTTTTCTTTTTCTGTACAGATGTATGCAGATTATATTTTTATTACTCAGAAATATTTATCAATTAAATTTTATTCAATTCATCAACTTTAATAAGTTTATTCAAATATTCATAATGAATTTTGAGATATAAAAATTGTACGCTCGTCCGACCAGTCTCGGAATGTTTCTACTCAAACGTAACAAATCTTACAACATTTCTTCGCATAATAAAATATCTCAATCACCCGCTATATCAATATTGAAACAAATTTTTATCAACTGAATTAACATGGATATTATGTTAGTTTTTATTCTTTAAAAATCCTAACGATTAACATGAATTTAATATACTCTAAATTTAAAAGTATAAGCGACATAAAAGTAAATTTAAAATAGAAATGGTATACGTAAAATCTCATATAACAACGTGAGTCACGAGTACCTTTGCACTTCTGGCAGCACTCCTCCTTCCTTGGATCCAGCAACATGTAGCAGCCCTCGATGCTCGGGCACTGCTGCTTCAGACACTCGACGAAGCCGTTCTGCAATAATAAACGCATGAGACGTTAATCATTTTTGAACCTCGACTTGCTTCTTTTCTTTATTTATTTATTTATTTATTTTTTTTTTTTTTTTTTTTTTTTTAAACTCCGTTACGTTTTTTGCAAACTATAAAAGCATAGGATATAGTCATATGAGCATTTAATGGGAAAGAAAGTATATTTGTTGTTGATTACATAGACGATTGAGAAGCGAATTAGCGAAGGCTAGACGATGCAATGTGGCAATGTCGGCCTTAAGAATAATTTTTAAACGTTTTGTTTATCTCGCGCGATAATTAGATACACAATAAGCTTATTTTTCGCAAGTTCGTTTATTAATTTAGGTGCGTTATTTTAAAATTACGACCGATTTATATTTAACGAATAAGCGAATGAAAATTGAGACGTCGATTATCGAATAAAGCTGTTAAGCGTAACGCGGAAGTCGCGAAAAGAAAATAAATTAAAAAAAAAAAAAAAGAATAAATAAATAAAACTCCATTAACGGCTATTCAAATGCAAATGCGAAAAGGATCGTTTTACGACTGTATCCTTGGCAAGCTGCTATTTTACAAATAACATCGGTTAAATGTACGTTGCGCTGGGAATTCGAAAAGGAAATTTATCGGCGCGATCTAAATCGTTAAACGGACAGATGGACGCTTTAGAATGAAATATACTTGGAGTTTACGTGGATTTTTAATGAGCGCTCATTGTGCTCGGTAGCGGTGCGATTGATTTAATTTTATATGCAATTCTTCAATGCTTTGCTTTAAATAATAGTTTATTTGTTTTTTTTTTTTTTTTTTTTTTTTTTTTTTTTTTTTTTTTGTATATAGTAAACTTAAGGTGTACAATTGTAGTTATACAATTTAAATTTATTAAGATATTTCGCAAAATGAGGCAATGTAAATTATCAATTTTTAAAAATTTTAATTTAAAAAAAAATCTTGAAAATTATACTTTAGATAGAAATTCGCCGATAAATGCAATAAAGATTCGCTTATCTATGCCAAATTTTACATTTAAAAATTCTCGTACTTGATCATTCAATGAAGAACGATTAACCACCATCGACCGTCCAACGATCCGCATTTATGCAATTAGCTAAAATCATCGAGAACGAAAGAAAGAAAGAAAGAAAGAAATAAAAAAGGGAGGGGGAATAAAATGAAGAATAAACAAATTGGAAAAAGCGAATTATCTACGCGTACACGTATATACCGTACATAATATACATGCGAAAACTGGGACACATCGTACCGGCACGCAATATATCAATTCGTCGCTCGTCATCGTCTTCTAATTGTCTTTCCGTGTCGCTTTTTAAAATTTGCGCACGCACTCGTTGCGCAATGTATACGCACTGCGCGTGCCGCTAATAAAGAGAATAAAATAGAGAGAGAAAGACGGAGGATGTTGTGAAAATAAGTAACGTGATCTTCGACCGAGTCGATATGATCGATTGCCTCGATTCGCTTGCTTCTGATTTTCCGCTCAACAATAACAAATAATTATGTCACACATAGCAGCAGCGGCAACCAACTTTATGTATATATATATATATACATATATACATACATATTCTTTCTCTCTCTCTCTCTTTCTTTCTCTTTCCCTCTTTTTCTCTCTTTCTCTTACATACTAAGCACTGTATATTTTGCTGCGTACTCGCGTTCTTTTTATTCGTCTTCTCAAGCGGGTGTGCACATATATGTATAATATGTGTATACGCTTCGAAAACAAGAAACATCATGAGAGATCCCAATGCCGACGAGGCTCAAGTGATGAGTCAATGAACCAACTTGTGCTGACAGATAAGTAGGCGATGTAGAAATGCTTTCCCCGATGCCAACGAAAAAATTCGTTTTGTTTACAAGAAACGCGCGCGCGTTATTATTTTTTCATCGATCAAAACATCAAAGGCTTTCGTAGTAGTAAAATTATGTTTTTTTCTTCTTTTTTTTTTTTTTTTTTATGTAATTATGAAAATTTATATTTTTAAATTTACGATGAATGTAAAAAATTTTGTTTAACGAAGGCGTTAATTTGTTTACGATAAAATGATTATCACACGTGATAAATGTTTAAAAAATTTGCCGATATTAAAATTAAATTTTAAAACGTATATATATATATATATTTAAATTTATTTTTCATAATTTGTTTCAAAATTATCGATAATATTGCATTTATTTTTAATTTAAAATTTTTCATCATAAAATCAATACGTTACAATATACATTATTGCACGTGGTAAACATATTATCGATAAGGTGAAATTTTCAAACTAAAAGGTATTTATAGCGTGATACGAAATTATCGAGATTATACGTGTATATACCTATGCAGCTGTGATATACGTGTCACATAGAATACAAAGTATAAATAAATTAATTTAAGTGTAAGGTAAAATGATTCGTGTGCGTCTCGGCCTACTTTTAAAAAAGGGTACGCGCATACACACACCGTACGTCAAATTTTAATTAATTTGTAAATTAATGGTTAAGTAATGCCCATAGGCATGCGCTTAATTGAAAACAAGTTTCGTAAACTGTGGAAAATATTTATTATTTTATTCCAATCGAATTTTTATTAATTTTATAAAATATAAATTATCACTTTTGATTGGCACGTAACGTGCATGCAATTTGTATTTTTATACTTGCCAACGAATTTCCCTTCCCCCTCCCCTTTTTTTTTTCTTTTCGTCTTTTGTATAGAAGAGAACGCGATACGCGAGAGAATTATCGAGGAAAAATTTATTGTAAATATTTTTAAAATAGTTTTATAAATTATTTTTAAGCAAAATTTCGTTATTTAAATTTTAATACTTAGTGTTTGCAAATTACAATGGCTTCTTAAACAATTCAGTTATGCGTGAATAGAGAATTATAATGAATTTATGACCTGATGTATAAACATCGTAAAAGATTTATTACATTTTCAACAAATATTTTAGTAAACAAGTACTGCCAAAATACTAATAAAAAAAAAAAAAAAAAAAAAAAATTTAGTTAAAGAAATTGAATTTGATTTAAAAATAATATGATAATCATTTTTAAATATTCTAAAACTCGATCCAAGTAAATAATTTTCAAATAAGCGTACATAAAGAGTAATTATAATTCTAAAGATTTGACAATGACTTAAAAATTTTTCACATTTTTAAAACCTAAAGATACCAAAAACTCGACATAGAATGTAAAAAAAAAAAAAAAAAATTTATATATATATATATATATATACTATTAAATATGCACTAACTCAACGAGTGCAAACTCAAATTGAATCGACCATCGCGGGGTTTATACTCTTTCGTACGTTCGTTCCTATATATCTTGTTTGCGTGCGCGCATTCGCAACCTAATTGATATTTCATCGTAACAATAATTGCCCCCGCGCGCAACAGATGTGTGTACAAACCGTTGCGGTTAACCCGCTCGGCGATGGTATGCGGTATATATATATATATATGCTCGCGTATATCCTTATAGTTTAAACGACTCGTTATAATGCGAATAAAACGGTATCTTAACGTTTTGCCTCGCGGACATTTGTTAACTTTGACCGGGAGAGAATTCTATAAATGGTTTGTCGCTCGGTTAGATCCATCCGGGATGAGAGGAATTGGAGCAACGGAAATGTTTATGGAATCGTTGGGTTTGTTTGCTCGATTGGTTTAAACTTTTGTTTAACGATGAAGGATTACGAATTTTATGTATCTTTTTTTTTTTATCTGTAATTAATCGCGCGATTGAATAAAAATTTTTCGCGAAAATCGTAAAGAGTAGATGAATTAGTTGACGGTTGTAAAGTAATAAAATTATCGTCTTTTACATTTTATTGATAATAATTTGAAGTTATATTACCTTGCAAATGCAGTTGAAACATTTAGTATTTGGTATTTTGTCAACGGTGAAGTCTTCGCCCTCAATGTCGCACGTTTCTCGGCTACCTGTAAAAAAATTAAGTTGTACGTAAGACACGTTTTATATATTGTATAAATTTATATACTTATAATGTCATAAATTTATTGTGAAAATTATGCAATTAATTATGTAATTAAAGGATTGAATATTTCACGATCGTAGAGGACGAAATCGATTTGATAAAACTTTACGTGAAAAAAATTACACAGTACAAAATAATTCACTAAAAGTACTTTTCGAACGAAAGCTTTATACTTTCCCATTCCCGTACGAAAAAAAAAAAAAAAAAAAACCCATCAATTCTCTTTATTTCCACATCGCGATAACTACTACACGCTCGTGACTATGGCACAATCCCTCGCAAAGTCAAAGTGTATGAGCGCTTAAATTAGCTTGGATTTGTCATCGCAAAAGTTACCAAAACGAAACGCATCCTCCAATCTCAGCTAACCACGTCATCATTGGCACCCTCGAGCTTATCCCAATTCACCGAACAAAAACTCTTTCTTCTCTCTCTCTCTCTCTCTCTCTCTCTCTCTCTCTCTCTCTCACACACACACACACATACACACACACACACT